>BMAU01020055.1:0-348087 GCA_019973935.1 Trichonephila clavipes
TAGTCAGATCCGAGAATCTTATCGATATTGTTTGAGGATAAAAGTTCGAGGATCCGCTTAGCGGGCATTTTTTTGAGTAGAGGAGAAATGTGTTTCAGTTTATGTTTTTCCGTTGGTAACGGAGACGAGTTGATTTTCCAAAACACATATGCTTTAACTGGCAGCTTGTTTGCAGCCTTACAGGGTCATGTAACGATACTAAAATCTATTTCCAGCTTTACCCTCTAGTCATCGCCGCGTTGCAGAATCTTGCAGTCCGTTTGAACGTTTTGGAAATCCCGGCGTTTTTCTTTTCGGGCCCCTAGCAGTTTTAAACATTTTCGAAATGAATGGTGATTCACTTCCGCTACTGTCCACACGCAACTCCTGAAGACTTGACGAGGTTCTCCCCCAGGAAGGCGATATTTACCTACAATGTTGGCACGCTTCAAAGAGTTTGGTAATAAAGAAAAACACATGTTTTGCTCTAGGAGTTCGCGGAAGCTGCAGCTTCGCTTTGCTTTAGCGATTAGCATCATTTCCTGTCTGGTTTTGACCTTCAAGCACACGATGAGGATTATTTGCTGACATTGCTGAAATTTTAAAATTATTATCATGTAATAGCTGAATGATTGCTTTTCTCTTACAATAGTGGCAAGTAAAAGTTGAATTACAATGTGACTCAGTGTGCCCATATCAGATAAAGCAGTTCATACATAATTTTTGTTTATTAACAAGTTGTATACGCTCTTTAACAGACATTTTTCTTTAAATTTAAGAACATTTGAAAACAAGATGATTCATTTTTACAACAAGAACATTTTTTAAACTATTGTTAAAATTTCGATTTATTAATATAAGGTTGATTTTCATGGAGAGTAACATTTTCATTATATACATATGTTCTCACAGATAAATTTTCTAAAATATTCTGTAGCTTGGCTTTGGTTTCTGTAATATTTTGTTCCGAATTCTTCCATTTCAGAGGATTCGATAGGTAAGCAGCCAGCATCCGCTTTATATAAAATCCATGAACTCCGATCTACGCAACAGTATACCGTGTGTTTCTAAAAGAATATCTTAGTTTTAACGCTTTATATAGTATTCATTGCATATAACATATTGGTATGACTCATAGATCGAATGAAAGAGCAACTGAAACAATTTTGTTTTCTGGCATGTGAGCACGTGTGCGTGAAACACATGCTAATTTTTCCCTTTCTTGCTGATCAACGCGCTAGTAGAAAAATAACGACTAGTGAACAGAAAGCGTTTTGTGTTCTCCAGTTTGTAAAGACAGAATCTGCTATTACTGTGCAACAAGTGTTCCGCATCAAGTTCGGTTGTCAATTTCCAATCGATAATAACATTCTTAGATAGCATCATCAGTTTGAAACAACTGGCTGTCTTTGTAAAGGGAAAAGTACGGGACGACCAAGGCTGTAACTGGTAACCAACTGTAACTGTTTCTGCTTATCCTGATGCTCTACAACTATGGCTATTTCCTCAATTGGAATAAAGTGAACCAAATAACTTCCATTTGGCACCTTGGTGGTGCACCACCTCGCCGTCACTTCTCAGTACGCGATTGGTTAAATATCACCGTACCCAACCAATGGAATGGTTGCAAAGAGCCTCCCTATAAAGCTTGCATCGCATGGCCTCCACGTTCACCCTATCTGATGCCATGTGACTTTTATCTGTGGAAGTTCATAAAGAATTATATGTTCGTTCTCTTTAGCTACCAGCTGACCATCCAAACTTAAGACACAGGATTGAAGCAGCTGTCGCAAAAATTTCCTCAGACACACCGAAAAAAGTTTGGGATGAACTCGCCTATCGACTTGATGTGCGCCGTGTGACGAATGGGACATTTGTAAACTTGTAGGTAAAACTGTTTGAGTTACTCTTTCATTCAATGTATCAATTATACTTGTAACTTACATGTGATAAATACTACAAAGCGTTAAAACTCCGATATTCTTTTAGAAACGCCTGGTTGAGGGTGTCTACAAATTAGTTGGGCAAAAAGAATAGTTTATTGCATGTAACATACAGTAAAAGGATTTAAGTACATACTGTTGTATGATAGAAAAATATGTTATATGATAGAGAAGTTTACCATTGTCACAAATGTTCTATATGGCTTCTTGTTGTTACACACACTGGAAAATCGGTTCTTACCACAGATTTGTCAGTATGTTTCCATTGATCAAATTAATTGCAGTAGAAACTCTTGATTTTAGTTCAGGAATAGACGCAGGAAACGGCCGACTGTACACTTGATCCTGTATAAAACCCCATACACTGAAATCCATCGAGGAAAAATCTAGTGATCTTGGGGTCATTTGAAAAACATCTCCACGACCAATCCAACCATATAAAGAGTGTTTTTTTCCAGGTATAGAAGTTTAAGTTGGCATTACTTTCCTAGATGGCGACCGATTTAACAGCTGTCGAGTGATTTATTCTCAGTTTGGTTTGGCAATTCATCAAAACGATCATCAAGCAAGGCGTAGATGTGTCGAATGGGCCCAAAACGAGATTGCCGTTGTTCCCGATTTTCATAAGCGAATTTTGTTTAGCGATGAAGCGCACTTCTGGTTGAATGGCTACGTCAGCAAACAAAACTGCCGTATTTGGAGTGAAGCTAATTCACAAGTGTATGTCGAAACACCGTTACATCCAGAAAAACTGACTGGTGCGCTTTATGGGCTGGTGAAATCCTTCTTCAAAAACGATGAAGGCCACAACGTTACAGTCAATGGTGATCGGTATAGAGCCATGATTACTAACTTTTTCATTCCTGAATTGAACAATCATGATGTCCAGGAGCTGTGGTTCCAACAAGACGGCGCAACATGTCACGCAGCTCGTGCCACAATCAATTTATTGAAAGACACGTTTGGTGACCGCCTAATTTCACGTTTTGGACCTGTGAATTGGCCTCCAAGATCTTGTGATTTAACACCGCTAGACTATTTTATGTGGGGCTATGTAAAGTCATTGGTCTATGCGGATAAGCCACAAACGCCTGACCATTTGGAAGACAACATTCGCCGTGTTATTGCCGATATACGGCCACAAATGTTGGAAAAAGTCATCGAAAATTGGACGTCCAGATTGGACTACATCCGAGCCAGCCGTGTCAGTCCTATGCCAGAAATCATATTTAAAATGTAATGCCACAAGACTATCTTTCGAATAAAAAGAAATTCATGTCAATCGAATAATACATCGTTGTTTTATTGCAATTTAAAATTGTATACCTCTAAAAAAAACACCCTTTACCTCAGCATTGACGCAAAATGTAGCGACAACGCGCCCCATCCTGTAGAAAAATCTAATCTCTTGACATTTTTTTTCTTTCATAATTGGCATAAGGAGAACCAGTAGCAAGTAAATTTCATGAAACAATATCATCTCTCTCTTTTCGGAGCCTTTTTCTTGTATTCTAGAACAAATTTTCGTCGTACTTGCATAACAGAATGATTTTCAGGAAGCTGTGGAGGATATTTTAATTGTGAAGGTTGCTAATTACGAAAGTTAAGTTTACATCCTACACATCAAGAATGAATGACGACTTTTTGCTATAAAAATGAACATCTTTTAGTTTCAACATTAGCAAAACGATAACGAATTCGTAGAACACCGAAAACTGATTTAATGCACGCAGCTTGCGCGCTTGATCGTAGTTACCTGCTTCGTATTTCCGGTGCGGAGTTATTTTAATAGCTTTGCGAATAAAATCATTTTTATGAAAGCAGGATAAATAACTAAACGTTATTCGAATTTCATGCAGGCTCTTAATCTCTTCGGGTTTACAATTTTTGTGTAAGTTTCATCTCTATCTCAACTAAACATTCGATTCCAACTTACAACTGGTTGGATCCCTAGTCAGACTATCAGCTTTGAATATCAAATTCCTATTCAATTTCCACACACTTTCCCTCTCTTTCAGTGACCTTCTGAATACTTAATTCCATCCGTTGGAGCTTAAACTTGGAAACCGTATCAATAACATCCATTTTCTCGGTGAAAGGATCAACACACTTTCCTAGGGGCTGATGTGTGTGTGTGTGTGAACAGTAATTCTATTTAGCCTCTTTTCCGCCATATTTTTAACCGATAAAGATTTGGAAAAGGCGCTAAATAACGGTTTTATCACTCAGATGTCTTATTAGAACCTTCCATACTCCAATTCAAATCCACTCCCCACGAAACTCAATTTTTCTGAAAGCTGCCAATTGTCCCTTAAAAAAGTATTCACATAAATATTCTTCTTCGACAATACTCGTGGCAACCGAGTGTCATCTACTGTTGCCATGGGGAAATGGAAAAGATGTCTCTCCCCGTGTAATTTTTCTCCTTTATTTATATCCAGCGTCTATAGTTCTTTTTCCTTCTAATAGCCCTTAGATTTAGGGTCTTTGGGAGAAGAATAGTAATGAGTTGTAAACGTACCAAATATCCTCTTATATAAGATAAGAAATGTTATAAATTTTTTCATTCATTATGAATAAGAGGATTCACGGTGTTTCTTTTATCAAGGGTATTGTTACGAATTTTGTGTAAATAGTATAAATAATCTGTATTTGATTGTGTAATGCATTTATATTACTCTATGTTATATTTATTTTATGTTAAAGTTGTAATATTCATTAACAACGCCGTTCCTTACGCTATAGTGGCGATTCAATGATAACTTGGCGATAGAGCCAAGTTGGCATCATATTTAACGACCAGGTTGGCCGCCAATTAGGTGACTTTGGCGACCATTTTGGCATCATTGGCTACAATTTGTGTCATTGGCGACCATGTTGGCGAGTTTGGGACCCTCTGGATTCTTCTAGAAATTAATGAATCTCTCCACTAATTTCACGCACTATGACGTGTGCGGATTTTTCTGGAAGTCTCCGCCGTGTCTATAAATAGAGCAGTGCCAGACGCAACCAGTCAGTCTTTATTCAACCAGCGATTAGTGAGCATTGTTTTTATTACCGATTAGCTCGGCTGTGCTTGTGAATAATCTTTTACATTCTTGTATTTTAAACACTGATAATTGTGTTTGATTGCTGTTGAAGGTGTGAATACCTTCTGAGATTTACTCTGTGAATATTGCTGTGGAATCCTGTATTTAAAGAAATGGATTTCCGATAGTAAATTCGCATCGCTCTTTTAGAACTGTAATTTTTCTTTGTGACTGTTTTGCATAAAATCCTCAAACCCGGATCTACTTAACAGTATTAACCCGAAATGAGCTAAATTCATGTGACGTCATAATCACATGATAACTACGATCATGTTTTCTTAGCCAATAAATTCGTGTGACGGTATAGCCACATGATAAGCACAATCGCGTGTTTCCAGCCAATGAGCTCAACTCATGACGGTCACATGATAAAGTAAAACACATGTTCTCCATTGAATTCAAAACAGACATCAAACTAATTGTACTTGTTTCATTTATAAAACTTGGGTAAAATTTCAAATTTCATAACTGGATAAAAATGTTCACAGGCTATAAAAAATAAATGTCTTCAAATATTTTCAAATTAAAAAAAAAATCGTATTTTGTGCATGTACTTTAAAATAAATTGCATTTGATCTACCACGGGTAATATTTATTTTTACTCAAGATTCATAATATTTATCATTTTTCGTAACAATCTGCAACGTTTGAACCGATTATTTACATTTACAAACTATCTTACATCCACTCTTTAAAACTTCATAATTTACACAGTTGCAATTTTTAAAACTGAGTATTTCCTGAACTACTGTAAAACATTGCACAAAAATTTTAAATATAATATTTTCTAAAACACAAGAAAATCAAATGTATATATAAAAAAATAGCATTGTATATTTATAATTCCTATATGAAACAATTCATATTTGACACGATTGATGTTAAATATTTCAACTTTTTATGCCTGAAAAAAATGTAAAATTGAAATTATTGAAAATAAAATTGAGAAAAAAAATGTAAGCAATAATTATCGTTTTGGTGTATAATTTTTTTATTTTTAAAATCATTATATTTATATACAAATAGGTATTTAGACAAATTTAAAAATTAAAAATAAGATACATATGAAGATTGAGATTCCGTAATGGAAAAAAATTGTTTTAAAGTACATTAAATATGTGTATGAATTAACTCATTAATACCATAATTCAGTTATCTTTCAAATATTCTGAGAAAAATCATTTTTTTAAGTTACGATGAGAATGACAAATACGATTATGGATGCCTTATCTTTTTTTGACAACTATGCATGCATAGATGTCTCCAGAAAAGGAAACTGAACCGTCCTTAGTGAATTTCTCAATGTAATCTTCATTAAAATTTATAAATGTACGGGATTTCTCCAATTTTTTTTTAAGACGCGAAATGTGCATTATGAATTTAAGGAAACAAGGACATCATGCACATTCAAAAGATCGATTTTTCAATTTTAGTATTAAAAAATAGGCGTATTTTTCTGAATCTAAAAATGTATAACACTTACAGGTTCGTTGATAAAATAACCTTAATATATGAAAAAAGTAATTGACAACATGTAAACAAACGTTTATAAATGTTTAATTTTTTCATTTTTTCTACAAAGCATAATTTTTTAATTTTAAGTAAGTACTCTTTTAAAAAAAACTATTGCGCTGTATAGAAAGTAACTCCAAACTTTTTATACTTCTATACGGGATACTTGTGTAAATAGTGAACTTATTTTTTTTAATCTAAGTTGTACATAGTTTTATGTGTAAAAAAGAGGAAAAAAAAATTTTTTAAATTACAATTTTATAATTTTTTAAAAGAAACTGTGTTAATATTTTACTAAAAAAAATAGGTTCACTATATTTTGTGTATTGTTTCATAATATAAATATCTTACATCTTTAAGAGATACTTTTTTAAAAAATGGTACCGAAACATAAGCATGTATTATGAGATCTCAAAAGTTATGTCCAACTTAAATTAAACAAAAAACAATTTTTTTAACTAAAAAAATTATTTTTGTTTTACAGAGAATGATTAAAATATATTTATTAAGATCACAAAAAAAATCTAAGCTATATTGGGAATTATTAAAGATACATGTTCATAAGCAACGAATCTTATTTTGGGCATTTTACTCTTTCGAGCATGTCTTGGTAATGTAAATTTAAAATAATAATTTAATTAAAATCCCGCAACGTATCGACAACACATATATTTATCGGCATCTTTCAAGGTAGCGTCTGCGTCATTCCTTTTGTGCTGGTCATTAATATTCAGAGAGAAAACATCTCTGTCTGATTTCACTTCATTTCAAAGAATATCTTGTCCACTTCCATTAAGTTATCTTTCCCAAATGAGATCTCCTCCTGAGAGAAAGCCCAAACTCTTCAAAATGTCTTGGAGGAGAGATGAATGTATCTGGTTTGTATGATGAATGGGTTGAGGAAACGATCGTTAGTGAAAACTTTGATTAAAAGGATTTTACGCGTTCCCCAGTACGCTCGAAATAACGAACACTGTTTTGAAAATTCAATGATAATGAATGAAAGATAAGCACGGGAGTTTGTGATTGTTTGTTTGAATGTAATATTTTGAACCTTAGGCACGCTAAACTGGGTTTTCTGCGCCAAATTGTACACAAATATTTTTATACCTATTGCTTCAAACAATACAAGGCCAATAATGAAAAAAAAAGTATAGTAAAACAACCTGTACAATAAGATGGATTGAAACACATTTTTTTTTCCCAGAATTTCAAAATCTACCTATGCGGAAAAGTTGTTCTCCTTTATATAGATTAGTGGTCTTCAAATTGTGTTCCGTGTAACCCTGGGGTTCCACGAGTCACAGTAAGAAAAACGAGAAGAAACTTATTAATTTATATGGAAAATGAATTCTCATTCTCAATGAAGTTTGTGCAGTTACACATGTATCTAAAGCTCGTCCTAAAATTTTATTTATATATTAAACTTTGTTTTGTAACATTTTTAAACTTTTATTATAATATAATAAAAGAATATTGAAATGTGTATGTATGTTTTATCTATATATCTATACTTCCTACTAAATTGTGAACATTCTATTGTTTGCTATCTCAGGTTCCACGAGATAATTTTATCCTCGTTAGTTAGCACAATGTCTTGCAAAACTAAATAATTTTCTAATAGAAAATGGGATCCTTTTACACTGTGGAAAAAATACGTATAATGAAGTAGATCAAATAACTTATCAACAGATTTGATTTTAAAATCTAAATTTAAGCAAGAACAGCTTATAAATTCTAGGTTGTAAATTCTCATGCAAAGTACACGGAATTTCTCACCCATATATAAAATTAAAATGCCATTCACAACATTGTGATTAAGTGAAATAAATTTCGACACGTAAGTGGTTATAAAATCAAAGTATAAAAACAAATTAAACTCATAATTTGTAATGCGATTGCATTTAATTCCAGTTGACCTAGACTTCGGCAGTTCGTGTGAAAAAAGCAAAGACATATCCCAGTTACTAAATATAATGCATGGATACGTGACACGTAGATCAAAAACTAATATTATTAATTAAATTAAAAAATTAGAGTTTTTTAATAATGAATTCACACAACATCTTTTTTTAATTGTCTTTACATAAAATGCCTATAACATGTTCATTTACAAATATTATTTTGAGATATATGCTTCGAAGTATGCGCACGGAATGGGACTACATGAAAGCACCTTCAAGTTCTAGGGGTTCAGTGAGTCAAAAAAGTTTGAAGACCACTAATATAGATGAAAGGAAAAGTAAAATAAAAAATTCATTGTCATGTTAAGTACTGCGACAAGAGAAATGTAATTTAGGTATTTGAGCTTTTTTATGGTAAAAAGTCAGTTATTTTTGTTAAAGAAAAATAGACTTTTTAGTACATTTTGACGTTTGTTGTGATGCGAGGACACTTGATAAAACCTTACAGGAAAGAAACACATCCGGTACATCCATTTAACAGATTCTTTAGTATTAAATTTTTAAGAAAACCTGCTGTGTCTCTAAATTGCAGTGCACGATAAAGTGAAAGACGGGAAAAAGCAGGGTTTCGAACCGAAAAAAAATTTCGGTTCGATATATCTTCAGTCATTTTGTTACTGTAACCACCTTATCATTATTTTCTAATTTAACGTCAACTGTATAAGTATCACCATTACATCTACATTGCTTCTCAATTTCCTGTTTTGAAATTCTGTCTCGATTTGCTGTTCCACTAGTACTTTTCTGTTTCAGTTTCACTCGAAACTACTTGTAGAAGGCAGATTTATTCCATTAAATTAACCAGAAGTATGGATGATTCAGTATAAAAATATACATCAAATAAAACTATATTCATTTGTAATCGACTCGAAAACCGATATTTTTATCGGAACGAAAATCGGAACTGAACCGATATTTAACTATATATATATATGTAGGATTTTCCGTTTGAAACCATTATGCAAAAAGTTGAGTCATATCCTTTTTAGAGGACTATTAATGTCAATTTTGTTTATTACCGCATTCCGAAACAGCGCCGTCTGGTGAGCTTTCGGAACGTCAGCTTGAATAATCTTTCGGCAGAGGCCTACTAACCCTCGCCGGTTCAACAGGTCACGTTTTTTAGCTCATTTCGCGCCCAGTGCGATTTCAGTCCATGCATGAGAAAGGTAATTAATTTCCCCGTCTTCTAAATGTATAACTCAACTTTCAATTAATCTAATTTCTGCATGTCTCGTCCCCTTTGTAAATATTCCCCTTGTAAATTTTCCCCTTTAACTTGAAATAAATTCTTTTTTACTTAAATGAAGTATGTGCGTTTAAATGACTTTGATTCCATTAATTTATCACTAACCCTTTAATACTTACCCCTAGACAACCACCTCGCCAATTTAAAATCCCGACTTCTGAAGAGTCTAATTTTTATTCGAAGATTTTAATTGGACTCCCACAGAAATAATTGGGGGCTCAGCCGGGATTGGATTTCAAAACTCTTCTCTAAAAAATTAGTTTGATGAACTCCTAGTCTTCTCTTTAAAAAAACAACAACCCCATCTTTGGGTACACGCCTAAATTACAAGCGGACTGAATCGAAAACGCGCGGTTTGCCTCTCATAACATACTAACGTCGGTCCCTTTTAGGTGAATAAAATAAAACGACTCCCGGAGTCAAGAGCTACAACTTCGCCGAAAACACGTTATTTTCTGCAGTGTACAACTTCTCTCAAAAGAGTATTCGATCCATTTAAAGTCCAGTGTCTATTTCAAGATTAATCTGTAGAATACATCTTTTCATTTTCAACTGTATCAGGTACTGTGTTTTTGTTGTTCTTCAAAAAAAAAAGAAAGAAAAGAAATCTAAAAGAATACGTGAGCCACCGTCATTTTGCTTATAAAAAATTATATTCGGTTTCATGAAGTAATTTATATTTTTAAATATCATGTGCGTGTTTTTTTAAATACTATTTTTCTATTTGTGTATAGAAATCGTATCAATTAAAATTTTTTACAAGTATATCTTTTAAAATATTAAGAAAGTCGTACATAATATTCAAGTTTTTTATTTGTATCTAATTTAATAGCGCATTGCATTGCATTGCATGTGTGTACGAAAAGCTTTCGTTTCCTTTGGTTGCGTCATTGACCTTGAACGCCACAATTCATGTTCCTAAACATTTTGCAATTTCAATGACTCATATAGTTTAACATTTCTTTCACCCACAGCTATTTGGTAATTAATTATTGTTATGAGTATTCGAGAAATATATTTTGAAAGAATTATGCTATATTTTTTAGAATTGATGAAAGATTATTCTACATGATCTTATTTTTAATGGTGTATTTTTTCATTCAATATATAAGTATTTTGAGTTCATTTTGACAGAATTATTAGGCTTTATATTGAAACGTGGGTTTATTCTTAGAATTTGCTGATGAGATCCTAAAAAGATTTTATTTTTATTGGTGTGATAAAAAATAAATATGAGATTTTTCTTAAAGTGACTAACTTCTAATTGTTTGTTTTTTAGTAAAGAACTTTAAATTATTAAATTCTTTTTCATATCACAATAAATTTAATCACAGTTTTAAAACAAGATTTATATTAATTTTTTTTTCAAATTCTTTTTGCATTTATTATAACGAAATGAGATAACTGATATATTAAATGGTTTTAAAAAAAAGTTTTGTTTTTAGTTGAAATTAATAATTTGACTATTTCAAATTAAGCATTGCGCATTTTAGCTCGCACTGTTGTCTTTACACGTTACTGGTTTAAAACATTCCTAAATGAATAAAATTTGAATGTTTCAATGTATATTTAGTGTATTTTGATGCAATATCATTTTAATTTGAGAATTTTTGTAAATGAAAACGAGATTTGCCTATAGCAACATCATTTTTTTTTGTTTGAACGCGTGACAATTTTGTTTATTCCTTTGGTTACTATCTAAAATTAAATTTTAATTTTAAAATGGCGTATCTTGGCAAAGGTCGACGTGAAGATTTATTCGTCTTAGGCACGGAATTAAATTTAGAATTCGATAAATCTATGACCATCGCCACACTCAAAGATCTAATTATTGGTAGTGAAAACTATGACGAAGAACTGATCAAAAGCATACATTCAACGATTGTTGAGGATCGCAAAGCTAGGGAGAAAAAGCAAGAAGAGCAAAAAGAAAAATTACGCATTGAAGAGCAAAAAGAAAAATTACGCATTGAAAAACGAGAAGAAAAATTACGCATCGAACAATTGAGGTTAGATGAGCAAAAACACAAAGACGAGTTTGAGTTGGAAAAGTTAAGAATCCAAACACAATCAAAGTTAGGCGCTGATACATCCAAAGAAAGTGATACTAAATTTCTCGTCAAAGAAGTTTCAAAGTTTATACATCGTTTTGATTTGAAAGAAGACATCAGTCTTTATCTAAAATTATTTGCACGTCAAGCGCAGAGATTGAATACTAATCAAGAAAATTAAGTTTCTCATCTGTTAGGCTTACTACCGACGGAAGTATCTCACATCATAGCGAGAGAGCCTGACGATAAAGCCAACTCTTACGAACACGTTAAAGATTCACTGCTGAAACGCTTTAAACTAACTCCAGAAAAGTTTCGACAACTATTTGTCACTCACCAAAAAGCATCTGAAAGAACATGAATTGATTTTTACCATGAGTTAAACACTTACTTCAACGGATGGATAGATGGATTGAAGATAGATACTTTTGACAAATTATCAGATCTAATCATAACAGATCAACTAAAACGAAAAACGCCTTTTAATTTAAGGAATATTATCTTGATGAATGGTCAAATATGAACTCCCCTGTTCAATTAGCAGAAAAACTAGAAGAATTCGAAGATTTTAAGAGGACTCTGAAACAAAAATCTAGCAGTCCATTTGTGAAGAAACAAGAATTCAAATCCACAGAAAAGAATCGCAGATATGAAGCAAAGGGAAAATTAGAGTATAACAGGAAAGATAGGAAGTTTCCAGCGTCAACAAATTACAACAAACATTACGAATGCCCCTGTTACCAAGTACGAATCTGTTCAAAGATATCAAGACAGCGTGCAGAAAGGGTATTACAACAAAAATTACGAGAAACACTCAAATCACAATGCTTCCAAGCATGCTCAAACGATCCATTCAAAATCACAGAAATTCAAAGAGAACCTCCAAAAGAAACTTGCACACTGATCGTTAAGGAAGGTTTAAGTACTAAAGAGATATTTTTTGGAAAGTTGAAAATCACGGCACGCATAGACAGTGGTAGTACCATAAGTTTGCTATGAGAAAACACGAGCAGAAGAATAATGGATCCAACAAAATTATCGAAGAACAAGATGCTTCTCACAGGTATTGGTGAAGCACAAGTGACAACTATTGATTCCTTTGAACATGAGTTCGAAATAGATAATGAAAATTACTCGTTAACTTGGCATGTTGTACCTGCTGATAAATTAAAATTCGAAGCAGTTATTGGATCAGATCTTTTAGAACAAGCATCGGTAAGTTTCACTAAAAAAGGAGTTGAATTCAACAAATATAAGAATCATGCACAGCTTATGCAAATATCAGCTGAAAATCCTCAAGAAGAACTAGACCTGCGTCATGTTGAAAATCGTCAAATCAAGAAGGAACTTGAAAAGTTAATTCAAGACTACAAGCCAGAAAAAACAGCATATACCGACGTCACAATGAGAATTATTCTAAAAGACGAAGAACCAGTCTGTCAACCCCTTCGTCGACTAGCTTTCACAGAAAGACAAGAAGTAAACAAACAGATAGAAGAATGACTCAACGAAGGCATTATACGTCCAAGTTCTTCGGAATATGCAAGTCCAATCGTAATGGTAAAAAAGAAAGATGGATCTTCGAGAATGTGCATTGACTACAGAAAATTGAATCAGAAGCTTGTGAAAGATAAATTTTCGTTACCTCTCATCGAAGATGTTTTGGACACTTTGCAAGAAACAAAAGGTATATTCTACATTAGACTTGCGCAATGGTTTCTTTCACGTCGATGTTGACGAAGATTGCAGAAAGTATACATCCTTTATCGTCCCAGACGGACAATTTGAATTCAACAAAGTTCCTTTTGGACTAAGCACAAGTCCAGGAGATTTCCAAAGCTACGTTTCAAGTATATTTAGAGATCTTACTCGGAAAGGAATTGTGATCAGTTATTTAGTTGATCTCGTCATTCCAGGGAAAAACGAACAGGAGAAGGTCTAGAAAAACTTAAAATTATTTTCGAAGTCGCAAAGAAATACGGATTAGAAATTAATTTCAAGAAGTGCCAATTCTTAAAAAAGAAAATTGAATTTCTAGGTCACATTGTAGAAAGCGGAACTATTAAACCATCTCCTACGAAGACAATAGCTGTCCGAAAATTTCCAGAACCAACAACAATAAAACAAGTACAAAGTTTTCTTGGCTTAACTGGGTATTTCCGCAAATACATGAAAGATTATTCAATGATAGCTAAACTACCGGGTGGGCAGGAAGTCCGTAAAAACTTTAAAAATTCATAAAATCCGGAGAAATGAACGAAAAAAAACTGTTTGTAGGATCAGCATAGTATGTCACGGGATTTTTTTTTTTAAGCTAGAAAAAAAATAGTTCGAAAATCATCCGGTAGGTGGCGCTCTCTTACAAGCGTCTGTGGTGTAAATATACAAATTAGACGGCTATAAAAACCTTTGCTCTCAATGAATCCACATTCATTTCCCCATTACATACAGTGAATGGGAACAAGGATGCTCAGTGCGCCGGATAAAGCTTTGTTGGTGAAGTTATTTTACATGAACGAGGAACCAGCGACCATTGCCTTGCGTAAATTCCGAGTTCAGAAAAATGTGAAGAGTGGAAAAGGCCCTTTAACACCTGCAGGTTTCTTAAAGTTTGTTAAACGTTTTGAGAAAACTGGAAAGTTGGAGGATCGAGCACGAGCCGGACGACCATGCTTGAAAGAAGCACGAGCACCCTGCATTGCTGTCGAAATGGAAGCGACTGCGTCCAAAGCAGCTTCAGGGACCAACAGTGCTCGTGAAGCTGCCAGACGATTGGGCTTACCACCATCATCTGTCCGCAATATTCTTCGTCGAATCTTCCAGCTGTACCCATACAAATTGCAATCGTGCCATGAACTTTGGCCAGCAGATACCGCACAGAGGGAAGCATTTGCGAAGTGGGCCTTCTCTAAAATGGAACAGGATCCCACATGGGTTTTTAACATCTTGTGGACAGATGAAGCTCATTTCTCGCTTCATGGTGACGTTAACAACCATAACTGTTCCATTTGGGCGACCTCTAATCCACGTGAGTACACACAGAAGCCATTGCATTCCCCAAAAGGGACAGCATGGTGTGGTTTCACGGGTTTATTTATCATAGGACCCTTCTTCTTTGAAACGCAGTGCCCAGTAAATGGATGGATAACGGAAACGGTAAATGCTCAGCGTTATCTAACGCTTCTGCAGTAGACTGTCGTGCCATGTTTAATTCAACGAGGTCAGATTGCGAATGTCACGTTCATGCAGGATGGAGCAACCAGTCACACTGCTAACCCGGTTAAGGCATTCCTGATACAGACTTTCGGGGAAGACAGAATCCTTAGCAGGCGCTGCAGGTACCCATGGCCTCCTCGGTCTCCAGATTTAACACCAGCAGACTTCTGGTTGTGGGGATATTTGAAATCTCGCGTGTATCTATCCGGTCCATCAAGTCTGTTGGAACTGAAAGATGCGATCCGCAGAGAAGTATCCTCCATACATCCGGACGTGTTGCACTCTACCGTTGCTGGATTTGTCACTCGCCTAGAATGTCTTCTCCCCTGTGGTGGTGGTCATGTGGTGTAATAAAGTTGTGAAAGTTTTCTGTTCATTATGTATGCATTGTTTCTTTGATTTGCGTACATCAGCGCCACCTACCGGATGATTTTCGAATTTTTTTTTCTAGCTTAAAAAAAATCCCGTGACATACTAATGCTGATCCTACAAACAGTTTCTGTTTTCGTTCATTTCTCCGGATTTTATGAATTTTTAAAATTTTTACGGACTTTTTGTCCACCCGGTATATTTGGTGATTTAACACGAAAAGAAAATCTCTGTTTCGGGGGCTCAACAAAAAGAAGCATTTGAAAAATTGAAGAAAATCATGTCCGAAGGCCCAATCTTGCACATTTACAAGTATAGAAGAAAAACAGAACTGCATACAGACGCTTGTAAACATGGGTACGACGCAATTTTGTTACAAGAAGCCGAAGATGGAAAGTTACACCCCGTTTACTACATGTCGAAGAAGACAAATACAGCAGAAGAAAAGTATGACAGCTACGAACTACAGGTACTAGCAATTATCAACGCATTAAAGAAGTTTCGTGTTTATCTTTTAAGACAACACTTTAAAATAGTAACTGACTGTTCAGCATTTCAGAAGACTATGCAAAAAAAGGAGCTAATTATTCGCATAGCCAGATGGGCGCTTCATTTAGAAGAATTCGATTATGAAGTAGAGCACAGAGTTGGAAGTCGTATGAAGCATGTTGATGCTCTTAGTCGATATCCCGTAATGATAGTATGCAATGATACATTAACTTCAAAGCTTAAAAAAGCACAAGAGGAAGATGACAACATCCAAACATTGAAATCACTACAAGAGAAGCAAGAATCAGAAGCATTTTTTGAGCGAAACGGTATACTCTACAAATACTTAAATGGTCGAGAATTAATCGTAACCCCTAAAGCAATGGAAGCTGAACTAATTAAATTGATTCACAAAAATGGTCATTTCTCAGTAGGAAAAACAGAAGAAATTGTGAAACAGGAATTTTTTATCCCAAATTTAACCAACGTCGTTAAAAAAGTAATAGTTAACTGCGTTCTATGTATCTTAGCTAATAAGAAAACTGGCAAAAAGGAAGGGCTTTTGAATCCTATTTCTAAGGAAAAAATTCCTCTACGTACCATGTTGACTTCATTGGTCCTTTACCCTCCTCAAACAAAAGTTATCAACACATTTTCACCGTAGTAGACGCATTTACCAAATTTACTTGGCTATATCCCGTCAAAACTGTGTCTGCTTAAAGTGCCCTGGAAAAACTAAAACAACAGCAGAAAACCTTTGGTGTAATCCCATCAGAATTATCTCTGATAGAGGTTCAGCGTTCGCTTCAAAATTATTCAACGACTACTGTGATGAAGAGAACATTCAACATCTACAAATAGCAACAGATGTTCCTCGAGGAAACGGACAAGTTGAACGAATTCATCGAACTTTTATTCCAGTTCTCACCAAGCTATCATTAGACGACTCAACGAAATGGTACAAATACGTCGACAGATTACAAAGAATACTAAACAGCACTATATGTAGCAGTACAAAATGGACACCATTCGAACTATTAGTGGGAACCAAAATGCGGAACAAGGAAGATATCCTAAAGACCTACTGCTAGAAGAAATGGCGAAAGAATTGCTAGAACAACGCGAATTTTTAAGAAACGATGCAAAAAAGAACATCGAAACCCTACAATCTGAGAATAGAAAGACGTATAACAGAAGAAGAAAGAAAGCTTCGTTATACAAAGAAGGTGATTTAGTAGCCATCCAAAGGACCCAATTTGGAGCTGGACTGAAACTAAGGCCAAAGTTCTTAGGCCCTTACAAAGTAACGAAAGTGAATTCTAAGGATTGGTATGAAGTGGAAAATGTTGGTCAGCACGAAGGACCGAATTCAATTACCACCTCAGCTGATTTGATGAAACATTTTTATGCTTAATTGATTTTTTTATGTTAGTTATTTTTAATTTTTCTCATATTATATCCCTCTTGAGAAATTAATAGATGTTCTATGGTAACACTCGTTTCCATTAATCATTTTATATTCACTTGTAACATTTATTATATCTTCGTATTATTATTTATCTTTCTATTGATACGAACTATTTTTTTATGGTTTAGTTCATTGTACATTACAACATAGAATATTTTGTTTTTATATGCTTTATTTTAGGTCTGGAATTGTGAACATTAGGTATACATCTTTTCATCTGTAATATTATATTTTATTATCTTTAAGAACCGTATTATTTGTCTTTATTGCATCTACATTCCAATAATCATCAAATTTATAGTTGAAACTAAAAATAGTTTGTATTTAAAGTACTTTAGCTCTCAACATTTTGTAAGAGCTGAGAGACCAGCTCTGTCAGGAGAGGGTGATTTTGTAGGATTTTCCGTTTGAAACCATTTTGTAAAAAGTTGATTCATATCCTTTTCAGATGACTATTAATGTCAATTTTGTTTATTACCGCATTCCGAAGCAGTGCCGTCTGGTGAGCTTTCGGAGCGCCGGCTTCAATAATTTTTCGACAGAGGCCTACTAACCCCCGCCGGTTCAACACGTCACGTTTTTAGCGCATTTCGCGCCCAGCGCTATTTCAGTCCATGCATGAGAAAGGTAATTATTTTTCCCGTCTTCTAAAGGTATAACTCAACTTTCAATTAATCTAATTTCTGCATGTCTCTTCCCCTTTGTAAATATTCCCTTTTGTAACTATTCCCCTTTAACTTGAAATAAATACTTTTTTACTTAAATGAAGTATCTGCGTTTAAATGACTTTGATTCTATTAATTCATCACTAACCCTTTAATACTTACCCCTAGACAATCACCTTGCCAATTTAAAATCCCGACTTCTGAAGAGTCTGATTTTTATTCGAAGTTTCTAATCGGACTCCCACACACACACACACACACACATATATATATATATATATATATATATATATATAAACTCAGGAACATTGAAAATAGCGATCCAAGAAGAAAGCATCGGATTGAAGTAAAATTTAATACACATAATGACACAGATGAGAGATTCCCTTGATCTCAAAAACAAGACAATTAAACGAATACAGGGTGTGCAATGACACAAATACTGGACAACTTCAATAGCGCGTTGGACCACCTCCAGCTCCAATACATGCCACCTCACGGTCCGGCATTGAGTTGATTAGACACCTTATGATGTCCTGAGGCAGATGGGCCCACACATCTTTAACAGCCAACTCTAAATCATGTACAGAATGACACGATGGCATCGGCCGCTTTAACTGATAGCACACGTGCTCTACAGGGGACAAATTGGGGGAGCGAGCCGGCCATGGAAGAGTCCGAAAGTGACATAGGAAGTTTTGAGCAATTCTTGCTGTATGCGGACGAGCATTATCTTGCTGGAAAATTACCCCTGGGAGACCATTTAGGAAAGGTCCTACATGGGGTAGAAGAATATCATCAACGTAACGTTGGCCCGTTAAGTTTTCACGCATCACAATTAAAGTGGACCGGCTATCATAGGCTATGGCTCCCCCCAGACCATTACACCAGCTGTGTGGGCAGTGTGACGTAGAAGAGTGTGGGGGGAATTGTACCGCTCACCAGGGCGCCTCCACACCCATACACGGTTATCATCTGTCCCCAAAACAAACCGAGATTCATCACTAAACACAATCTTTTGCCCCAATCTGTGACATTCCACAATGATCTGGCTTGGCACCGCTGTAGACGCAGTTGCCGATGTTCCGGTGTTAAAGGGAGTGCACGGAAAGGGCGCTTGGATTTAAGATTTGCTTCTGCAAGGTGTCTGGAAATTATTTGTGGAACAATTGCTACACCTGCGTCTGCTCGTATCGTTGAATGAGTCACTGTGGGGCCCACATGTGCTTGCCGCACGATCCTTCGATCCTCTCTCCTCGTGGTCTTCCTGGTCGCTCCAGACCCAGTTTTTTGCGCGTGGGTACCTTCTCGTGTCCACTGCTCCCAACAATTTCTAACGGCACACTCCGAACGATCCACCTGGCCAGCAACATGGCGCGTCGACCAGCCAGCAGTTTTCATCCTGATGATCAGGCCTCTCTCAAACTCGCTTAACTGTGAAAAATGTCTTATAGTACGTTTACCTGGCATGTTTCGCTTACCAAAGTCTTCCTACAATCGGCGGGTAATCGTCACGTTTATGAATCTTCGAATTTGCGCTGGCTTATATAGCACCCTCTTCCTGATTGTAGCGCCACCTCGGCGTGGATGAGCATGCGTATTGGCATAAAACTTGGATCATTTGCATATCACATTACGCTGTACTTATTTGCAAAGTTTCGCGATTGTACTTAGCTTCCTTCTTGAGTCGCTATTTTCAATGTTCCCGAGTATATATATATATATATAAAATATATATATATATAATATATATATATATATATATATAATATATATATATAATATATATATATATATATATATATATATATATATATATATATATGTAATCCAAAACATAAAAACACACAGATAGTTAGAACCTAAGATAACTATACTAAATAGGAAGAAATAGGCACAATAGTACAATAACAAACTATATATATTGTTACTGTGATGAATTCGTAAACTCTTTTGACAGAATAATCTGTTCATTTTTAAAACAAGAATAAATAAAATGAAGAATAACAATTAATGAATTAAGTGAAACATTTAAACGCGTGTCATTGCCTAATTGGCTTTCATTATTTTTAGAGCTATTAAAGCTCTGCCGATGTGCGTCTGCCACTCTTGCGTTCTCAACCTCTTCTCTCACGTTCTCAACCTCTTGTCTCTCGTTCTGAACCCCTTCTCTCTCTGCCTCTTTCATCCGAGTCATTGCCCTCTGCTTCCCTTCACAGCCACCTGGAAGGGGGATGCTGAGGGGAGCTTGAAGTAGCGCGTAGTGCCGTCCACTCCACGTGTGTGTGTGTGTGTGTGTGTGTGTGTGTGGACTGTTCATTAAACACCCCTCTGGAATTGGAGAATATTAGGACAGTGTTAACATATTTATGATTTATCAGATAGCATCATAATTTATCATGTGTGCGACTTGTATTTCTCTTTCTCCGTCTTTAAAGTATATAATCAGCGAGAAGCTAAGAGTGTTGTCAGATGCAGTCACAAGACGAAACACAAGAAAAGGTCAGAATTTGCTCAATCGTTTGCAGATGAAAGTGAATTTTCGTAAAAATGGATTTGGTAAAAATGGGTTAAATCTAAAAAATTATTTAATATTAAAAAAAACCAAACTTTAACTACGTGAATGCTTAAGCAAAGCGGCGGAAGTATTATGTCCACCATAAATAAAACAAATTAAAAGTGTTAGTTTAAGTCGAAATATTGTTGCTAGCAGAGTTGATGAAATAGCTGAAAACTTGATTGATCAGCATGATTCAACAATATCAACATTTCAAGTCTAATCTATTCCGATTGTTGAGAGTACAGATATTCGAAATATCGCTCAATTGGCAAATTTTATTCGCGGATGCGATGTTAATTTAAAAATAAATGAAGAACTTTTGGAAGTCATTCCTATGCCTAATACTATCACTGGAGCTGGTATTTCTGATGCACTTATGGAAAATCTAAAAAAGTATAAATTACCATTGAATAATTTGGTTTGTCTTGCAACTGATGGCGCACTTACCATGACCGGTATTACCAAAGAAGTTGTTGCAAGATTAAAAGAAACATGCAAACTACACGAAAACAATAATTTTGAACACTTTCATTGCATTATTCATCAACAAGTACTGTGCTCCAAAGTTTTAAAAATATCGCACATGTTTTAAAAATTGTCTAAAAAATTGTAAGTTATATTCGAGCACATAGACTTAATCATCGTCAATTCACTGCATTTCTGGAAGACATAGCTGTCGCTGTCTGTCGCTGGGCATATGGCTCGCGAAGCGAGCCTCCATCCCATATCATAACCTGTGAATGGTGCCTGGGGAAGTAAATTGTCCTTAATTATGAGAGACACACTAGCTTTCGTTGATAGTAGAGAGATGCGGTTAAATCAAAATTCAAAGTTAAAAAGTTCTTCCTGATCTGGAAGACATAGAAAGTGAATTCACCGATCTGCCATATCATACAGAAGTTGGATGGCTTTCGAGTCATAAAGTATTAAAACGGTTTTTCAAACTACTGGATGAAATCATAATTTTCTTAGAAACAAAAAAAAAATACGAATATGCAGAGTTAAAAGATGGACAGTGGCTAAAGTACCTGGCCTTTTCTCAATTGATATCACAAGTCACCTTTATCAACTTAATCTTAGGCTTCAAGGCAAAAATAATCTTGTTACAACATTATTTGATAACATTAACGCTTTTAAACAAAAATTATTTCTTTGGCGAAAACAAATAGGAAAAGAAAACCTGTCTCACTTTGAAAGCTGCCAATATCTATTCATTAAATTCCCTAAATTAAAATTTACAGAATATGCTCACCAAATTAAAAATTGTTAGAAATAGAATTCGATCAAAGATTTTCTGAATTCGAAAGCTGTGAATTACAATTTCGTCTTTTAACTTCATATCTATCTATCGGCATTGAACTTGTTGATGAAAATTTACAAATGGAATTGATTGAGATTCAATATGATTCTTTGCTAAAGCAAAAATGTATGGAAGTTGGAATTCCAGATTTTTACAAATATTTATCAATGGATCGATTTCCTAAGATATTATCCTTTGTTACGCGTATAATAGCTATGTTCGGAAGCACTTAATTATGCGAGAAATTATTTTCTTTAATGAAAAACAACAAAAATTCAGAAAGGTCAAGATTAACCGATAAGCATTTATCATCAGTTTTAAAGATCGCATCAGCTCAGCATATTCAACCAGACTTTGATGATTTGTTTCATGAAAAACGGTACCAAATATCTTCTAAAAAGTAATATTGGGACCGGGACGTCCTTGGCATGGAAAAATAAGCTTATTTTAAGCCGCAATATTTTTTCTTCATGCCTGTGTATGCAAAAAAATCACATTTATAAATATAAATAACTATGTGTGAGCTATTAATAGCTATCCTATTTTTCAGCCATGTACTTAACTTTAGGTACAACTTACATAAAGTTTACTCTGGAATATAACTTTTAAACTTTGTAGTGCTTGTTAACTTATCATTATATGCAATAAATGTTAATAAAATAATTTTTTTAAAAGCTTAATTTTATGATTTAAATATTATTTTAAATTTTTATGAAGATAAAGTGCAATATATAAATATTTTAAATGTTTATTTTTAAAAAAAATATTCATTGTATTGGAAATAATAAAATTTTGTAACATGCAAGATATATGAGTACTATAGGTAATGTAGATTCTCAAAAAATGTATAGGAATCCACACACAAAAAAAAACTCATTTTAAGAAAATAAAAAAGGATATTTTTCATCATTATTTTAAAAAACAATATTTAAAAATAAGTATTTAAAGTCAATAGGATTAGTGTGCTTTATTTATTACCTTTGTTTTTCTTTTAGTTTTAAGATATTGCTGTTTAGATTTCTTTGTAAGTTTTGCAAACACATGTGTCATCAACGATTCATAGTATCTTTCATATAAAACACTGATATTTTATAGATTAATTTTTTACTACTTTTATACTTCACTTTCAGAACTACTCTTGCATGATATTTTAGCATTATTTAGATTCATTTATTAGATAAATATGTAGCTGAAATGTCATGTTAAAATTATAAAAATAAATCTTGTTTTTAAATTGTCTTGCATAACAGTTTGAAATTAATTTTTTTAAAAAAAAAAGAGTACAGTGTTCAAAATCTTGTCCCTTTAAAAAAAGGGGGTAGTATTTCGCTTATCATATTAAAATTCAATTTTCCATTTTTCTTTTTGTAGAATTATAAAAAAAAATAATACGGCAACAGAATTAGCGAGATATTCTTTATTTTTTAAGACCACAGTGAAAAAAATGCATTTTAAAGATTTGGTAACCTTAAATTCTTAAAAAATAATTTCTTATTATAACTTTTATTTTCGTTTTATATATTAAAAAAAACCTTGACATTGAGTCTAATAAATGCATAATATAATCATTCCACAAATCGTATTTTATTAGTTTTTTGAACATTGACAGCATGTGGCTCCCGACTAAATATAAAATAGATCATGTGGCCCGCAATGAGTTTGACATTTCTGATATACATGTAATAATTCTTAGTAATTTTATCTTTAATAGCTTTTGATTTATCTATAATCCATTCCTTATTTAATTAATAACCTAGCTACCAATGGCGTAACGGAAAATAATTGGGCCCCCAAGCAGGATATATATATATATATATATATATATATATATATATATATATACAAAAAATTGCAAAACCATAACATAATGTACCTTTACACATCACGAAAAAATATTTAAATATTAAACTTATAACTGAATATAAAATCAACCTGTGTCTGAGTAAACAAAGTAAATAACGTTTAACATTAGAGAGTATTTAAAAAATGGAAAATCTAACAACAGTCGACTGATAACCTGGTAACTTAAATAAAAACGATACACTAAGAAAAACACAAACACTGTAAAATAATATTTTCGATTTCAGATCCTTATGATAGAAAAAAGCTATCACTTACCAAATTCTTCGTTTATGAATCCTGGGATGAGCTTGATCTTAAGTTCGATAAAATTCTAGCATAAAGTGTCAAAAAGTCAGACACAACTACTGTTACTAATAAGAAAGCATGGACACAAAAAATAATGCACTCTCAGTACCACTCAGGTTGAACTACAAAAGTAACTAGTTCGTTGGGTTGTTCGCGACACACACTACTAGCTAACATACAGCACTACACTCAAGAAGTAAATCACAAAAAAAGTGATTGACGTCTCACATTTTTCTTTGCAAAATCGGTTATTAATTCATCCAATTCAATTTTTCTGGCTACTTGTTGTTCAATACTTATCAAAGACAAATAGGAGAGCCTCTCTTCTGACATCGTACAACATAGATAATTTTTTATTAATTTTAATTTAGAAAATGACCTTTCCGCCATTGCAGAAGTAACTGGGAGAGTCAAATACAATAAAACTGCAATACATGCATACATCTGGTAAACTTGGCGCAGCAAACTTGTTTTGAATCCTCAGGAAATTACCTAAATCTTTTATTGAATTTAGCTTCGTTAATTCTTCACTAAAACCTGTTTTTAGAGACATAATTTGATTTGGAAATTCACTAGATAGGTCGAGGCTATATACTTTTTGAAGATTACTGGCTTCATTATATAAGAGATCATTTGTAGTGCTTACAATATTTTTGGGAGAAAGAAAATTGAATGATTTGTAAATGCCATTCATACTCTCAAAGCGATTTTTTAATTGAGTAGCAATAACATCAACATTGGCCTTAAAAACATACACCTCAAACAATCGTTCTCTGTCTTGCAGTTTTTCATCAGCATTGAAATCATCGAAAAACTGTCTAACTTTTCTGTGTCTCTTTTTTTTTCAAACTCCGGGGTGATACCCCATTTTTTAGCCAAATCACAATAGCTTCTTCCTTTATATTAGGAAAATTGTTACGAAGATTCTCGATAGACGTTAAGCTAGAATTTAACATGGTCTTAGTGTTTTCCAAATCTATTTTTGGTGATTGTAATGCTTTTGAAGTTAAATTTATGCTTTGTAAAATTTGACATTGGAAAATTAGGAAAAAAAAACAAATTGAAACTTTTCCATATGTTTTTTAATCGCTAAAGCTTCCTATTTCTCGTCTTGCTTAGTACTTGTTAGTAAAATATTTGAAAGTACTTTTAAAATCGAAATGTAATTGTAGCGAATTGATATAACAGAGTCAAATTGAGATGACCACCTTGTCGTGTATAATGGTTTAATTGTCTGTTGAATGTTCTCGTTATTCTACACAATTTTCAGATCACTCCACCTTTTAATGCTGAGCCCAAAAAATGTGTAAATTTTTTGACAAAGTCATAAAATTCTCTTACATGAGGCACATTATTACATGCATTGTTTAGAACAAGATTAAGGTTGTGTGTTGAACAGTAAACGTAATTTGCTCTTGATTGTTTGTCCTTAATTAATTTCTGTAATCCCCATACGTGCTCGACTCATGTTGGCGGCCCCATCATATCCTTGTCCTCGACACTTCGTTAAATTAATGTCCAGTAAATTTAGAAAATTTAATACATCACTTTCCAAACTTTTTGCAGTCTGATTTGACGCCTCAATAAAGCCTAAGAACGTTTTGTTAATTCTGATATTATCTGGCTCATTATTATCATTAGCATCAGTTGTTATATACCTTATTATAATACTTAATTGGTCTTTTTTTTAAATATCCTGTGTCGTGTCCAGAATAATAGAGAAAAAAGAACATTTCCTTATATTTTTAACAATATTTTCTTCTATTCTAGAGCCTATAATAGCAATAAGTTCATTTTTAATTTTGGGGCTAAGATATTTTTGAATTCTTTTTTCTGACAAATGAACATTGAGAAGAGGGTCATATATATTCAAAAAATTTCTCCTTTGAGTCGAATCTCCAGTTTCTCGATGTCCCCGAAAAGGAAGATTGCACATTGCTAGAGTCATTGTAACGTCTATGATTCTTCGTAAGATTTGGCTGACCTTATTAACTTCTTCTTTAAAATTGCATTTCAATAATGAATCCACCGTTTTATTTTGTTTTCAGATGTCATATGTGCGACATGCTTGGATATGAATTATAGAATTTTCATGCTCTTTAATTTTTTTTTATATTCCTTGCCAGTCATTCACACCTTTACAACAGGCTTCTTTAAAATACATATTTGTTCTATCGGCGAAAAGCCAACAAACCTGACAGTAAGCAACATGAAGTCGTGTTGAATAGCACAGCCATTTCCTTTCGATCTTTTGTACTGCCTTGGATATGAAACTATAAGATGTTGAAAAGCTCCTTCCCTTGGCATCTTTTAGGAAATTACCTTCTGGTTGGTATGGGCCCAATTTTAAAATTTGTTCCCTTATATCTGCATCTATGGCCGTACCTACATAATGCGCAAAATCCTTTCTAATCAATTTTGTTTCTTCGTTTTCATTTTCCGACTCCTTTTCTTTAGATAGAGTATCCTTATTAGTTGAAGTGTCCGAAACTGTGTTTTTTTGTGAATTAATTTTCACTTCCAGGATTTGTTCATCAAGTTCCCTGGCATTACTACTACTAGCACTTGCACAAGATGATGAACTTGCAGATATTAAAAAGTTATCCAATTTTGCATATTTGTTATTAATATTATACTCCTTTTCCTTTCGAATTTTTTGTTTTTGAGAACCACTCAGTTTTTTTAACTCCACTCTAGGGCCGCGTTTCTTCTTGTCTTATTAACAAAATAACAATATAAGAACCAGATTAACTATTTCCGTTTACAAAAAAAAAAACAGTTCTAATATTACAAGAGAGAAAAGTGAGATCAAAATGTTTTAACAGCGAAGGAACACTCCCTATATTGAATTACATTGAATATAAAAATATATGTTCTAAAAACAATTTTGTGAAACATTTCTCATTATGCTTTATTTGATTGAATACTCATTAATCTACGGAAATTTCTGTGGGCATATGGGTTTCTAAATCATAAATCTAGACCATATAAGCATTTAAAATGCTCTCTATGCGTTTTCAAGTATCGCAATACTATTTTTCATGAAAAAAGCATAACAGATGTACGTTATTTACGAGTTCGCTAATTGTGTGTGGGGGGGAAGCTAGCGGGTACGCCACTGCTAGCTACCCGCCTAACGAGAGTATCTTGAACTATATCTATCCACCCACTCAGATCATATGATTTGAGCTTCCTATATAAACCGAGGTTTCTGGATTCTCTTCTGTCTGGAAACAACATATAATTCAAACGCGAGATAAATTCCGGAGAGCTCAAAGAGCTATTTTCCCCCTAATTGGCCGGAATTCTGAATTGAATATGTACAATAAGTTGCTTCTCTACACTGCCGTTCTACGTCCAATTTTGACTTATGGATCACCTGTGTGGGGTTATGCCGCAGATTCTAATATTAAAATTCTCGAGGTTGCTCAGAACTCGTTAATAAGAAATATAGTTAAAGCTGATAGATATACCAGAAATATTAAAAATTTATGAAGATATATATTAAAATGAAACTATGCTTGCCATAATTATATCCCAGTTTCAAAAAGCCTACATTCAAAAAGCTGGCTATCTCTTCTTTTTTTTTTTAACAATTTACCCAATATCAACGTATCAGTGCAACCAATAGAGTGCCTACTCTCACAGTGTGTGCTATTGACCAACCACAGCAGTGCTATTCAGACACAACAGGACATTCCCGCCGAAACCGTATCCAAGAACAACTCAGTTCCTGTAACCACGCCTCCTTTCCACGTTCAATCTACCAATCAGGACACTCTCTACCAGGCAGGCCCAACCACATCAGGCCACATTTACAAACTAGATATGGGATGGAGGAACGCTTCGCGTTCCGTTTCCCAGAGACACCCAGCGTTGATTCTCTTCTGTCTTACGTAGTCGACTGCAGCACGTATTATCTTAATTTTATTTATTTATTTATTTTGTGATGCTGTTCATATTTTTTTGTCTCCTCATGTTCAATGGAATAAACTGGATTACTAACCTCAACAGACTGCCTAGTCAATCTTATCCGCGAATAAAACATCAACCATCATAAATAATTATCTAAATAAGGAATCCTTTACACTGGCCGAATTGTTATACTTTAATATTATATATATATATATAGTTGAACTGGTACGAAAACCAGAAAGAGAAAAGTTACGGTTGGAAGCCTTGGAAAAAAGCTTGTATCGGAGATTGATTCAAAGATGCGAGGAAACAGAGCAGGGTTTTTTAAATGCAGTAATGTACATTGTACTGTTCTCATTGTACTCCGTACTCATCAATAATCTTCGCTTTGGGTTATTTATATTGTAGACAATTAATTTCATTTTTGAGCTTAAAATTATTCAACCAAAATTGTCTTTTTAAATTTTTTCAAAAATTTAACCCCTTAGTGGCAATTCAATGAATTAATAAAATTTTATCTGATGTTGTGCCTGATTAATCTACTAGAAAAAATTAATCATTATAGCAATAGTTTTTGAAGAATAATTTTGATTTTAGTACTACTTGATTTAAAAGGATGTTAGAAAAAAAAATCACACACATCACCAAACGAAAGATGTCTTCTAAAGTTTATTTTTCCCCTCTGTTAAATATCAAGAGTTTAAAATAAAACAAGAAAAAAGAATTAGGTTCAGCTATAAAATACAGAACAATAAATTTTGATTCGTTCTTTAAAAACAATAACTCATTCTGAATTACAGCTGCACATTTAGATGCATATTGTTGACTTTGACGTGCCGTTTTATATAGTAAAACAGAAAAGAATACGAATTCTTAAGTTGCGTAGGAATTTTATACACCATTAGAATATGAGGAATAACTTGTAATAAGGAATGAGTTAAGTGATGTATTACACCTTATTGAGCACCATGTTGCTCACCATTGAATCCGAGTCAACAAAAGTTATTTACCACAGACATTTTGTTAAAATCCAAATTCAATGACAATTAAGTATTTAACGATATCGATTTCAGTATTATGTGTATCGAATTAATATGACTGTTTTGTACTATTAAAAAATCTTTATATTTCTGATTATGTTATTATTAATAAAAAGAATGTTTGCAGGTTATACTGTTTGTATTATTATTAAAAAATATTAGTACTGTATATATATTGTTTGCAATTATTTTTAAAAAAATTATCAGTTTAAGAATGTTTGTTGTTACTGTTTGTTTTAATGTTCTAAAAATAAAGAATAGCACACAATCGATTAAAATTAATTTATTAATAATAAAAGAAAATATTTTGCGTGTATATTTTTAGTATAATATATAGAATTATTGTTTTATGAAATATAAAGTTTGAAAAATGCTTCTTTGAATCAAAAATATCTTTAAAGATACATTTCAAAAACTGTATGCTATGATTGAGTTAATTATACCGTTCCCATCCCAAAAAATATTTAATTGAAAAAGAATATTTTGCATAAAGAAAAGTTTCGACTTTTATTCTTTCAATTAATTTTCTTAACACAATAGTGGTTCATTTAAGGTTCATTTAAAGTTCATTTGCTGCAATCTCAAATTCTTAATGAGGAAAAAAAGTATTCATTAACCTTTTTTTTTATAAACTGTAAACTTCAGAGATACGAGAAACTTTTTTATTAATGTTGAATCTAAACAAAGTTCGTACGAAAGACCATTTAAGACCTGAATTCGAAAACCGTATTTTCAAAAAAAACAAGAAAAAAAAACTTTTGTCACCTGCTCTCACGATAAAACATGTCAGGGAAAAAAATATTAATTAAAAAAAATCAAAAAGTAATTCTTCTGTCCTTTAATTAGAACAAAGAAAAAAATGGAGATTTTTTAATGGTTTTCTTTGAGGCAGAAAAAGCTTAAAAGTAATTTAAATTTGTACAAAAACTGTCAAAAGATTTGGAACTTTTTTTTCCTCATAGAAAAAAAATTGCTAGGAAGGAAACTTGGTACAAAGTTTTGGAACAGAGTAGCTGAGCAAGCGATTTTCACAAGTTAAATTTATCGAAGCAAATAATACAAAAGTTTCTTTTCTACAAGATAGTTCATTTAAAGAAGAGTTAAAGATTACTTTAAAAACTTTTCGTCAAAAGAATAGATGGCTAATAAAGCGACTTCTTTTACGCCTTGAAAGAATAGGAGAAAATATTGTGTAAACTAAAAACTATACTCTTAGAAATGAACTCGAAATTTTTTATTTGTAATTTTTATTGAATTCCAGAAAATGGATCATTAAAATAATAACTATAACTTTAACACTTCTTACTAATACGACTCAAGATTAATTAATTTATGTAAGAATATATATTTGGACAATATGTATTCTCATAGATTTTTTTAAAAATAAAACTTAAATAATCTGCATAGAGATGAGTATCTAAAAAATGAACCAATCACAAATGTATATATATATATATATATAATTTAAGTTTTCCCTTCATTTCAAATTATTTGAGCAATTATGGTGGATTCTTTTCATTGAATATTTTTCAAGAAAATTCAATATTTTCATTCAAAATTTCCCCACTTTACATTTTTCTTCCATCTGTATTTCCCACAAATTAATTTTAAATATACTGACGAGGGGAAAAAATCCCAACACCAAGAAAAATTATCGTTCAGTAATGAAATTTGGTCAATGTAATTGTGTCTAGAGAACTTGTTTAATTGATTAAATTTTCAAGATCACAGGTTAATTTCAGCTCAAGAAAATGCATTTCAAATGTGAAATGCTGTTACATTAAAAGCCGGTGTAACCTCCAGAATTTTGAATGCAAGCGTGCATGCATTGTGTCATACAGGTGCCAAATGTCACTTTGCGGTATGGAGTCCCATGCTTGTTGTACTTGTTGTATCAATACTGGGACAGCCAGGGCTGGTTGTGGATGATGCTGGAGTTGTGGTCCAATGATATCCCTTACGTCCTCAATTACAGACAAATCTGGTGATCTCGCAGACCAAGGTAACATGTCAACACTCTGTAGAGTACGTTGTGAAACAACAATGGTGCGAGAGCGAACGTTATCCTGTTGGAAAATTCCCCCTTGAATGCTGTTCATGAATGGCAGAACTATAGGTTTAATTATCAGACTGGAGGCCAAATTTGCATTCATTGTGTTTGGGATAACCACGATGTGCTCCTGCTGTCATAGGAAATTGCTCCCCATACAATGACTTCAGATGTAGGTCCACTGTGTCTAAACCGCAGACATTTTGGTTGTAGGCGTTCCTCTGGCCACCTTCTGACCAACACACGGCCATCACTGGCATCAAGGCAGCAGACCTGCTTTCATCAGAAAACACAACAGATCTCCACTCCGTCCTCCAATGAGCTCTGGCTTGACACCACTGGCCTCGCAAACGGCAATGCCTTGGAGTCAGTGGAATAGACGCTACAAAGCGCGTGCCTCGGAGCTGTTCTTAAAGAAAGCGATTTCTCACAGTTCGCTGTGTCGCTGTGGTACCAACTGCAGCTCGAATTTCTGCAGCAGATGCAGTACGATGCTTCACAGCTGTACGCAGAGTACAGCAGTCTTCCCTCTCAGTAGTTCTATGTGGGTGAGCGGAACCCAGCCTTCTTGGGGTAGTACCATTCCTTGACCACTGCTCCCAGCAATCATGCACAATGGATGCTTTCCAGTCAAGTCTTTCTGCAATATCGTGGAAAGAAAATCCACCTTCTCGTAGCTCTATAACACGACTGCGTTCAAACTCGATGAGCTGTTGATAGTGGCTTCTTTGTCATTCTTGGCTAAAATCAACTCAATACGTCAAATTTCACAGACAAATAATGCTCACGAATTTTACAGCCCGCATTTAAAGCAACACTAATTTGTAAGTTCTGAATGACGCTACTAGCGTCACACTTAAGCGTGAAAGGCGAAATTTCAATTGAAGTCATCTTTTAGATGCATAAACACCCTTACCAAATTTCGTTTATCTAACACAAGTCTTTCTTGATGTTTGAATTTTTTTTTTCGACAAAGTGTTTTTTTATTCATTTATGCAGATGTTTCTTTAGTTGTTGATTCTGGAATTTAAAGAAACTCATGAGGAGAATTTGAAAACTGATCAAAATTCAGCATTAAGGCTCATTTGTTCTCGAATTTGAAGTATAGCTGAATCAATATTCTGATAACCTGCACTAGCAAAAAAATTAAAGCACATTATCGTTCTGCAAAAAGAAATTTGTGGAACTCACAGCAAAAAAAAAAAAAAAAAATTGAAACTAAATAAGGAAAACTATAATCCTACTGCTGATCGGAGAAGATACACAACAAAATTCAAACTCGAATTAAATAAATTATGTAGTCTACCTCTTAATTTAAATGTGTTGCATGGCTCATAATGAGCCAGATATTCAAACAAGATGTCCCAAAAATTGTATAATACTTCTTACATCAATAATTATTAAGCAAACTCTTAGCTCTTGAGAGGTATATATAAAAAAGATGTAAATATCATTTTGAGATAACGTCGGTGATATCTTTGTACGCCTTTAAGGTATCCGACTACGTTCGGAACCGTGATTTTAAAAAAGTGCTTAAATGGATATTCTTCATGATATTTAGTGTCACTTAGATTAAAATGCATGTATAAAATTATTTTAAGGACATTTTGACAAAAAAATTATTTAAATACAATATTTTGGCCAAGAATGAACTTAGAATAACCTTCTTTCAAAATGTTCTCCTTTTATAAAAAATGCTTCTAAAATAATAATATTTTGCTTATGTAAAGTAAAGACTTCTCCAGAGAGTCTGAACTATTTTTTTTGTTGAAAAATTCACATTATTTTCAGAGTTACAACCAATTGAAATAATTATCGGCGTTTTTTTCTTAACATTTCTCCCCTCTGTTGTCGTAAAACATGGATAAACCCACTTCTAAGTTATATATTTCAAAAATTCTAGTTGAACCTCTGTACTGAGCTGTATACATGTAAAATATTTTTATAATAGAAGCATTTTCACAAAAGGGGAGAATATTTTAAAAATGGGTAATTTTATGCTCATTTTTTGTCAAAATATTGTACTTAAATAACTTTTATTGTGATAATATTCTTAAAACAATTTTATATACAGCTTCTAATATAAGTGACACTCAATATCATAAATATTATCTATTTATACGCTTTCGCAAAATAACGGTTCCGAACGTATTCGGATACCTTAAACGCAATATCAACGCATCTCGAAAAATATATGTAAGCAACACGAACATGCCTACCAAAAAAATTTTAAAAAAACAGGGAATTAAGCGTATGAATAGTAAAAGTATGTGTTTATTTAAGTAATAATAACAGATTCAACTAATTTATATTCATTCTGTTGATATTGCAATTGTTTTTAAATTAAATTAATTGGATTTTCAAAAGAAAATTCGTGGCTTCCTCTTGACCCGTCATTTCGATGAAGGTCCATATACATAGGTATACAAAAATTTCCATGAGTCTAGAGTTAAATTAGAAGCCTCTATAACATATTGATAAAGTTATCTTAAGTATAAAGAGTTTGTTTCCTCACGTCATTCAGAATATGTGTCGATATATTAAATGTATCTGACCTGCAAAGTTGCAACATAGTATTGATAAATATGCGATGAAACATGGTAGGTTGGGGGAGTGTTTATTAACGTCGTGCAAAAAAGCAACACGAGAGCCATTGAGTGACGGACCTCCTAATTTTGAACGTCGGTTAAGTGACGAGGAGGACACCTAAGCATATGGATGATTGAATTAACTTCCTCCAACAGCGACATGAAAGCTATTGGCGTTGGGCTTTATATATAATTATGAACCATAACCCAGACAATGATAACAGCACCTGATTGATTAGATTTATTATTAATATTGTATTTTAAAGCAATGTGAGAGCTACTGGAGACGGACTTCACAATTCTGAACTATGATCAAGTGACAAGGACGACACCTCAGCTGGCACCTCCACACAATGCTATTGGAGAAATTTTGAGTCACAACAGATTTAATGTGGATCAGGACCGCTATACGGCAGATCTTCAGCAGTACCTGAACTCGAACTTAAGATTTTCCGGCCATGAATTCGTGACCATGACAACTCACCTATCATGGCCATCAACAACACCTGAATTCACAGTGCTTAAAATTCTCCTATCTTCCACACCATACAAGGATGTTATGGCTCAATTTCTTCTAACATGCAGCTATATCTTCGTTAATTCATAAGACTTGCCTTTCATGGAATTAATTCTCAAACTCCTTTGAGGCCATGATTAATTAAATCTAACTTTGAGTCTATGAAGCCCTTGACCGTTACCACTCAATATCGTATCTCTAGGTATTAGAGTTGAATGAGTAATTTATTAGCTCAAATATTTCGTTAGGGCCTTTTTTAGCCTCCCTGGGCACTTCAAGTTGTTACGTCTCCTCACCACCACCACACACGCACTATTTCCAAAGCGCCTCCTCCTTCAGTCTTACCTTGCCAGTTTTGGTTCGAGAGAGATTTTCCTAACTCTCTTATTCTGTTTCTCCTTTTTTTGTTTTTGCTTTTTGGGCAGTCTTTCCATTATGCACCATGAACCCCGGTCTCTCGGACAAGCAACCGGTAGCATAGGGAAAGGATAGTGGCAATATTAGGGCACTCTCGTTCATTTCTTACTTTACGGCATCATAAACCAACCACCCTTTTGTGAATTAATACAGTAAATTGATGAAATCGTTTGCATTTATGGTATACATTATCGCATGAACAGCTATCAACTGGTTAATCATCTCATCGCTTATAGCTTTACTATCTGTTACTTTTAATATCCTAAGCCTTTGTTGAGTCACTGCCATTGAACTTGTGCAATAAAGGTTTTCTTTGATCTTTGCAAAATTAGTAATTACATCATTTTAATCAATTTAATTATAATATCATTTTGAGTGCATAGCAACATAAAACTGTTAAGCTTTTTATTTTCCGTAGTAGATGTTTTTTTTAGTTCTGCGCACACACACTAACACAACGCATACATGATTCTCTATAGGCGGTGGTTCATTCCCTGCGATTTTAATTTTTTTCTCTTTTTTCTCCCCCAAATCTTTTGCGCCCTGGAAAAGCGGCCCTGGTCGAATGAACGAATCAAAATTCTATGAAACTTTTTATCAATAACCGATCGAGTAATCAATGCGACAACAATCAAAATAATCCTAAATAAATGTACTAAAAAAAAGACACTTATCAAGACTGTCAAGCTTGTTAATTGCATTACTTTCTATTACTTATTGTTCCAAATTTATTTAGTATTGTAATATTACAGATGAACTTGATAATGAAAAAAAGGATTTTTCCTCGTCATGTCAAAGACAGTGATCTTGCTGTGAATAAACAACACTGCGTGACCATGCTTCTCATGTTGGTGTCAATTGTATAGCTGAAGAAATGAGAAAATATTTCCCCCCCTACAACGCTTTTTATCCTGAAGTGAACTGCTGCTAAGAATGTGCGTTCCAGGAAATCGGATTCCAATCCAACATCACCAACTCAAAAGCTGATTATGAAGATAACTTATGGTGAAGAATAGTTCGTTACGCGGTTGAGAGATCTGAGATGAAAATTACATACAGTGAAATACGTTTAACACGAAAACGCTTAAGACTAAATATCGGTTAACATGAAACACTACAATGGTCCCGACAAACTGCTATGTATTCCCATGCAATTTTTTTCTTAGCACGAAACAAAAATCACTTAACTCGAAAAAATTTCCCTTCTGGAATTGAACGAAATACGGAAAAGAGAGGGGTGTGAAATGAAAGAGAGGAGGTTTCACATTATTTTTCTGTATTATTGGGCTGTTTTACTGTATCATCGGAAGAATTCGTTGCAGTAGATGATGATAATGTGTCTACAGCCCCAATTATATGACACACAATGACACTTTGGAGTTTGTTCAAAGCTCAAAAAGTATCCTTGGAGCAGATTTTGACGGCGAAAATGAAATGAATAATACAGCTCCTGTTCCCTCGTCATCTGAAATGAAGAACATGAAAGGTATGCGTAGTTATTAGACCCACATTTCAATGGTGAAATGAATAACAAAATGGACGACATCGAGCTATTTGTTGACAATTTGTCACTAAAAAGGACGATGTAAAGAAAAATATCAGATTCTTTTCCAAAAACTCAATAAATGTTTGTTTAGTTTTGTTTTTTCAAAAAAACTTTAAAATGTATTAATTTTCATGTTTGTTTTATTGTGAATGCCTTTGTTCCGTTGATTTTAATTAAATACATGCATAGATACATATCTATGTTAATGAAATGTACTCTAATAGGCTTAATTTTGTTGAATATATGTGGCAGTATCTTTTAACACGAAAAAATATTTCAGTCCCCTCAGTTTCGTTTTAAGCCATTTTCACTCTAGTTCGAAATTTTTCCTTGAATGACGTACAACGAGTTGTCGGATGAGTAATCAGAGTTTAAAAAAAATATTTTGCTATTGGTTCTCATGGATGCTATCGAAAATTATTTCAAATTATTAATTAATCGCGTTGTTTACAGTGAGAAAATTACTTAAATATCGTTTTTTTACAGGGAAATTGAAGTGTTCTGTGTTTTAAAAAAATATTTATTTATTTACTAGAAGTAAGATTCAAATTTTCAGCATTAACAAATATAAAAATGAAAAAACATCGAGACTTTTTTAGATGTTGATGACGAAATGAGATTGGCATTCTCATTTTTATGACCCAATATAAACGAAATTATCAAAAATCACCAAGCACAAATTTCGCATTAAATATATTCTTATAATTAACTTGTAATTAAGCCCTCGGTAAACATTTTGTCGTACTTATTATTTTATTTAACCTTGAAAATTATTAAGATAAACTATTTTGAATAATGTATTACAGGTAAGTCAAGTTCATTGTTAAAAGTGTACCACAATAAAACACACACAAGTAATATAAAAAAAATTTTAAGTAAATTCCTACTTAGATCAACAAAGAAAAATTTTATTTTAGCTACTTTTTATTAAATCGTTACAATTAATATAAATATGTATATACATAGGACAGAATCACAACATTAAGTGGTAATTAATTTTTATTCATTATCATTAAAGTATTATATTGTCATCCAAAACAATCGTGTCTATAAAATTTCAGCTCAACAGAATGTTTTAAAACGTGAGAGAAAAACCTTTTCAAGTTTTGACACAAGTTTGACAAAAATGGTCGCCAAAAATGATGCCAACGTGACTGTATTTGTAATTCTTTGAATAATTAGTTTTCATTCATTAATTTTTACTAATTATAATTAAATTACTGTATTGTCATCCAAAATAATCATGTATATAAAATTTTAGCTCAATTGAGCGCGTTAAAATGTATTTTATGAACCAGTGCACCTCAACCTTTCTAGCGCCGCGGAACGGTTAACGTTTGATAATTTTATCGCGGCCCACTGAAGGAGGGGACGTTGATTGTTTATATTTTAGATTGCTTTTATTTAATAATTTTAGTTTAATTGTATTTAAAAGGGCCTTCACAGAATAAATACAGTTACACCAAGAAATTAATATTAAGTTATTTAACATGGTGTATAAAATGGTTACCATAAAACCCTAGAGAAATACACCACAGTATATAAAAAGAAAATAATTTAATATTTCTTGTGCGGACCGGCACTATTTGGTCCATGGACCAGTATCGGTCGTCGGACCGGGAGTTGCGGATCACTGTTATGAACGATTGAAAATTCCACCAAGATAAATAAATAAATAAACATATAGAAAGTGTGAGCTAATAGTAGGAATTGAAGAAAAAAAAGATTGAGAACCACTGATATAGGCTATTATCCTAATGCACTCCTCTCGGCTCTCTTTACTTTATAATTAATAGCAACCCACAGAGTAGCATTTGTGACGACTACATTTGCGCATTTAAAACATTGCTTTCTCGCCAGCGTGGGAAATTTACTTTTTATTACATTAGTAATAAGATAACTGCTATATGGTGAGCAGAAATCGAATTTTTTTTCGTAGAACTTTAATTTACGATTAAAATATTATTCTAATTTTTTTTTCTTTATTAGATATCATACTTATCCAATCTTTTTATCAAAATAGAAATAAATGAAAATAACAGAGTAATTAAATAATACTTCGCAAATGAATCAAATATGTTTTTCACCTTTTCATTGTTACTTAATTGTATAATTTTAAATTATTAATAAACAACTAAACAGTAAAGCACCTTGTATTTTAGAAAAGAGCTGAATATAGATAACACAGATAGAAAAAATTTAATGAATTATGAAACAGAAAATCAATCAATGTAAAAGAAAATCAAATCAATGACAACTCATTTAAAAATTCTACAATTGTTTGACCCTCAAAACATAAAAAAGATACCAAATTAAAAAGAGGGAAATGAAGGACTAGAAATAAAAATGGCGGCCTTGTAATTGTTTTAAAGAATTGTGTTGTTTGTTTTCTTATTTTTAATTATTTCTTGCATTTTTAATTACACGTAAATTGGAAAATACATAAATAGATTCGTGAAAAACAAACTTACTTTTTATGTGTTTTACTTCGAATCGATAAGAACTTTTAAAGAGAAGTTAACTTTTTTATAATAAATATATTTTAGAAAACTAAATTCAACACTGGTGAAACAAACATGAACTGAAACGTTAACAAACACATACACTATTTTCTGTTTTACAATGGCCGCGGTAGCTGAGTAATAACGGCGAGTTCAAACCACGTGTTAAGGTTCTCAAGACGCATCGTGTAGAGCGGTGGTCTTCAAACTTTTTCAACTTACGGAACCCTTAGAACTTGAAGATGTTTTCGTGGAACCTCTAGAACTAGAAAGTGTTTTCGTGGAACCCCATTCCACACACATACTTAGAAGAATATATCTCAAAATAATATTTAAAGTAGATCAACATGTTATAGGTGCTTTATGTAAAGGAAATTAAAAGACGTATTGCATTTTTATTATTAAAAAATTCTATTCTAATTTTTTAATATAATTTACTCATTAATAATCTGAATTTATGATCCAAGTGTCACCTAGCCGGGAATTATATTTTGTACCTGAGATATATGCTTGCTTTTTTTCACCCAAATTGTCGAAGTCTATGTCTATTGAATTTATCTGCAGTCACATTTCACATATTCTGCATTTGATTTTTTATACTTTGTTTTTTTAGCGACTAACGTTGAGAAATATATTTTACTTAAATACAATGTTAAGAATGGCAGCCAAATGTTTATAACTGTGTGAGAAATTCCGTGTATTTTTCATGAATTTGGAAAATAAAATTTAGCAGCTGTTCGTGCTTAAATTTAGATTTCAACATCGAATATGTTGATAAGTTGTTTCCTCTCTTTCATTCGGTGCTCTCTCGGGAAGCTCACGTTTTTATTGTATCCATATACCTTTACCCTGTCTTTGGACACCATCATCACTTAGGATGCTGACGCATAGCTTTACCCTGTCTCAGGATACCGTTCTTGCTTAGGATGCTGACGTGCAGCTTTACCTTACCAACAGACGCCATCTTCATTTAGGAAACTGACGTTTTTATTGTGTCCACATAACTTTACTCTGTCTTCGGAAGTTGTTTTTATTGCATCGACATCGCTTTACTTTGTCTTCGGATATCGTTTGCGAATGGATTTTTTACTGAATTATTTTGCACTCTTTTTATTAATAAAAATATGCTCATATTATCCTTCAGTAAATTAAGTGTAATGATTCGCTGTTGTAGCCACGTTTGATAAGAAGGTCTTAATACTAGTGTCTTCTAATTTTCCATTTTTTTTTAATTTTAAATTTTAAATCACTTTTAAATAATAATTCACCAATTAAGTATTAATTTCCTTATTTATAATGAATGTATACCTCCCAAAATATTATCTTTGAGAAATGTCTGAAGTAAAATTTTAAAGTACATTTTTTTCCCTTTAATTTTAAAAGCAGCTTAAATATTTCTAAAAATGGACTTGTTATTAGCCCCAGTAAAAATTTCTTCATTTTTTACTTTTTCAAATAATTTGACAGAAAAACTTTATTGTTCAATTTTTGAACTGGTGAACTATAATTTGAAAATTTAATTACGTAAATGTGATTTTTTTTAATGATGGATATTTTTGCACATCAAAGATAGTTCATGCTCATTATCAATATCGAGTATAAAAATCAGTTTAAAAACTGCGATAAAATGAAAAGAAAAAAAAAAAAACATCTTGTGTACAAAATGATTGAAATTATACTCATATGGTGGTTTCTAGAATTGATAGAATACTTCAGAGATTTGTAAGAAAAACCCTGTAGCTGAATTTTCAAAATTTTACTTAAAGGGGAAAAAAATCATTATTTTTTCCTTATAAACCACATTTAAATCTAAATAGTAGATTCTATTTTTTTATTTTTAAAATTCATTAAAAATTAGTTATGCACCGTGTTCGTACTTAAAAGAATTCGTACACGTGCAATTTTTAAAAAATTTAATATTTGCTATTAGTAAAAATTGACATTCTGAAATTAAGTTCCAGAAAATTCAACAATGACAAAAAAATTGGTTCGGATGACAGCAAATTAAAAAAATTTGGCTCAGAGAGTAGTATAATAGTTGGGAGAAGAAAAAAAGAGGAATTCTTAATCCCAAGAATTTAGTTGGAACAATGGTGAAGGTGATCTTCTGGGGGAAGAATATATCGACTTCAAGATTAAGTATTTTGGTATTTTTTGATGGTATTGTGAAAATCTTGAACTTTATATTTTAATATTTTAAAGAACAATTTTGAAATATCCACCCAAGTTTCGGGTATCGGAGACGAATTCATTTTTTAATCAGATAATGACCCCCTTCTTATTACTCTCAACGTACGCCTCTGGTGTCTGTATTTCCCCAAATTCTGAAAACACCTCCTCAATCACCTGATTTCAGCCCAGTGGAGCATATTAGGTGAGAATTTGAAGTTAGAAGGCATGACAGATTGATTGAATATTAACATCGCACTGTTCAGCTACACGTGGGCTTTTGGCGACGGACCACGTAATTTCAGACTTTGGTCAAGTGACGTGGACGACACCTGAGCCAGCATCCCCCTCTCCTAACTACCACACCACACCAACAGGAGAAGAAAGAATGACACATAAAAACGAAATGTGAAGTAAAAACTATAATCACAGAAAAATAGAGGAATATCGATTTGCAAAAAAAGTTCAACATTTTCTTCAATAATAATTTTTTTTTCATATAATTCTTTTATAAAAATATTCTCTTACAGTTTTTATTATTTTCATTTAACACAGCATAAAATATTGTGTGTGTGTATGAATAGATGATCTTGCTAGTTTAAACATGAAAAACATTTTCTTATTTTTTCGGTATGCTAACGCTACACGATAAATAATTCGATGTTGGTGTTAATAATTTGAATAATTATGCGGTTTTTTAAGGGGAAAATCTAAAAATATTTGAAATTTTTACTTAGAATATTTCCTCTGTTAGACATGAAAATTTTATCTTCGGAAATCTTAAATCCAAATATCTAAAAATCATTTTAAAAAAATCTATATGTTAAAAACATTTGTTACAAATCACTTTCTTTTAAGATTATACGTCATAATTGAAATTCTTTTACAAAACTATCGATTTATGTACAAATTTTATAATTGAAAAATAAATCTCTGTTATTAATTTTGTGTAGATTATTCTTAGCAGATAATTTTATATTTGTTCAAATGTTTTTGTAAACCCCTTAAATCAGAAAAAATAAAGTATAATTTTATGAAATTTTGATACTTAATTTCATGATGAGAAAACCATAATGAAAAGCATTTCTAATTAATTAACTCTAAATTGATTAATCAATCAATTCACAACATTGTTTGATTCTCCCCATGCTATTCGCAATGATATCAATTATTCCTAAATGAAACTAAAATAGTGTAAATTATTTTTAAAACACGTCCCCCCCCTCCTTTTTTTGACAAGTATGCATAGGTATTTGTAATACACAATCTTAATTGGAAATTTAGAATAATCGAAATTAAAGTAATAAAAGTAAGTTCAGTATTTTTTAATGTCATTTTTTCCGCGAAAATCATTTTTTTACTTTAGCTGTATATCCTAAGCTGTTATTAAAGATAGTTTTAGATAGTGAAAAATCAGAGATTTACATGCCTAAAACTCGTAATTTAAGCATTTTCACAGTAGCTTAACCAAAAAGATTTTAATTACTATATGCTCATGAAAACTGAAAAAACATGTTTTTTATATATCAACTTTTGATATCAACAATTTGCAACAGAAAAAATTAGATACCTTCAACCTATTGTGAAGATATTTTTCTATTATATATTCAAACTATAAATAATTAATAAATGAAGTTTTATATTACATGCAATACATATATAAATTGGAAGAGGGCCAATTTTAAAAAAAAACACCAAACGATTTTTAATGAAGTTTTGAATGCGAATTATTTATTTTTAAAAAACTGCTGCAAGCTTGTTCTACATTTGGTTCCAGGACAAAGAAAATCAATTCAAAATATGACTCACATTCAGTATCTGGCATTAACAAGGTCGTCTTATTTGCAAAACAAAAAACAATGAAATAGCGTTTCTTTGCGGTTAATATTTTTTTCTACTTATTAATGTGTTTGTTCTGATATAAACTCTTCTTCAGAACAATTATTTGAGAAATTTTTGGAAAAAATAATGAATGAAATGCAAGCAATAGGATTTTTCTTATGTTTGCATATTTCTACTAATATTTCCATTTGGATTATATTTTATTATATTTCATTATCAGAAGAAATAATTTTGAATATTCTGAACGCTAATTAGTTTCAACGAACAAGTGTTTTTTAGAGCTCGTTATATTTATTTTTCTTGATGAAAATGCTTGGTTTTCATTCATCTTTTATTTCGATATTCTCATTTTTTAAAAATATTTTCGTGGAATTCGAATGGTTGGTAAAGCATTTTTCCAGTTAAATGCATTTTTTTTCCCTTTTTAATTTCAGGTAACAACGAATGCAAAATTCATTCCGGAAATAATTTTTATTAATGAAAATATTTTATAAGGCAGGATTGTTTTTCATCATTCTAGTAATTTTTTTTAGAAAACTCTCCAGTTTGATTTCTAAAATTCTTTTGAGAAGCAATTTTGCGCAGAAATATAGAGGTTTAAAATTGATAAAATTTATATAATTAACAAGAAATTTGTTATGGTAAGAAAAAGAAAAGTTTAAAAAAATGATATTGCTTATTACAAAGTATACTAATGAATAGAACTTTTTCACTTAGAAAAGTGTCCAAAATATAAAATTTTAAGAATTAAATTTTTATTAAAATTTTTTGAATTTTCAGAGGACAAAATGTTGGTTCTTTCACATTTTTAATTGTTATATATTACACCTAAAATACTCATTTATTATTATATCATAGTAATATTCAAAATAAAAAATCATCAAATCTTCATTTTGCAAATTAGGCTTTCTACAAAGTATTTCTTCAAATTTATTGCTCTAAAGTTTTCAAAATAAGTAATGATAATAATAAATTTCATGCAAATCGAGCTCTTTGTTGATAGTATTCAGTGAACAAATGAATATTAAGCATTTATATCGTCGGCCTAATTATCAGAATGCGTAACTCCACAAAGGAAACTAATTTGATATACGAGGGTTACGTGCCTTGCGCTGTTTGTGTGTCTCGTGATTAAGGAATCGCACCAAACGATACAAATGGCGATACACATAATCACATGATACAAATATCAAGGTAACCATATTGTAATGTTATCGCCCATCTTGGCGAACATAAACAACAGCTTGGCTAGCAGCACTCCGATTTCAAATTAGTACCCCAGATAGAGTTACGCATTCTGATAATTAGGCCGATGATATGCTTTATAATATTCCTAACATCATAAGATTTGAAGAAAATTTCTCATCATTTAGAAATTTTGATGGTCTTTACTTACAGAAAAAATTTATTGGACCAAATGTGTGATTAATCTTTCCCAAATCTCAAATAATTTCGCAGAAAATATAAATTAACGGTACTTAAGTACTATCTCAACCTATTATCGAAATTATATGAAACGAAGCTCATGGATGCCTATTCAGCGCGTACGACACATAAGAAATAAGGGTTACCAACTCGGCGAATTATCAATAGAGTTGGCGATTGTTGCGATAATACGTAAGTACCGAACTGACTACTGTGAAAAGAGTCCTGTCTCTGTCTCTTCAATATAATCGAGTTCCTCTCAATACAAAAACAAATGTAGAATATTAACGGTAATCAGCAATTATGAATATAAAATAACTAAAAAAATACGTGTTTACTTATGACCACACGATAGAAGTGAAAACTTCAAATTTTGTAATGTTTTTCCAGATATTAGTTGATAGTTGGCAATCAACTTTAAGATATGTTAACTAGAATCTTTTCGATATTAACAAATTAAAAATAAAATATTACGTTGAACCGATTATCATAACAATATCTGTGGGCATTTTTAATCCTCCTCTATCCAGAAGTCTCAAATATTTTGTCCCTTAGACATTTTCTGAATCGAAAATGATTTTTATCTACAACAAATATATTTGACAATATATTTTTATATTTGCAATCGGAGTATTAGAATTTTATGTTATACACGCAATAATCCGCTATTTACATTAAAACTTGAGATACTCTACTGTTGAAATATCATCTGATTTATTTTTAAATACTCTAGGGATTGTCTTTTTCGAAGTTTGCATCAACGGTTCATCTTTTGGGAAACAAAAAACCGAAACGTATGATTGCCCAGATTAAATAGATGAGCAGTTAGGTACACAAGAATAACGATACATATTATAATAAAATGTGTGTAGCTTTAGGTTAAGTTATCAATGAAATTTTTAATATTTTTAAGATAATTAAGATTTGACAGAATAAACAAAACACTAGTTTCACAATTAAACACTAATTTCTCATATAAAACAAAATATCTTAAATTTATAAGTAATTAGGGATGTTGGCATAAATGCATCCATTTATTATACCTTGCCCTCATAACTAAAAAGAAAGAAATTCTATAATGCCACAAGTTATACAATAATATAAATATCGTAGCTTTCTTGATGGTTATTCCTATTGATATATCCTGAGTAATAAATAAATGTGGGAACATGAACCAACGATATAAGCACACTTATAAAGTCAACGTAAACCAGTGCGAAAATTAAATGATGGAAAAATTGGATACTGTACACAGATAGAACCAAAAAACTTCTCAAGATGTTGGATGCATACCAAATTAGAAATAATCATCTGTCAATTAATTATTACTTAAGTTTAAATAATTTCGAGGGCATTTTCAAAAGATTAATTTACACTTCGGTACTTACGTATTTTAACACAACAATCGCCAATTCTATTCATCGCTCGCCAAGTTGGCAAACCCGTTTTCCTATGAGTCGTACGCGCTTAGTGGCGCAGGTGCTTCGTTTCAAATAATGTCGCCGATAAGTTGCGATAGTACGTAGTATCGTAGGTTCTACTGCTGGTACATGGCAACCACTCACAAAAGAATTCTCACTAATAAAAATAACGGCAAAAGTTAAAGAGTCACATTTCTCTCACATTCGTCTGATGTCATAATCACATGATAAATGCGATTGTGTTTTTTCAACCAATCAGTTCATGCGTTTCACTATTGCCAAGTTTCATCTTTTATAGAAACACTTTTTTTGAAAAATACAACTGTGTGTGTGTGTGTTTAAAATATCAAAGCAGATGATTAGACAAAAAGAGCATTTATAATTAAAAGTATCCATGAAAAAAAAAAAAATTTTATTTGGAAAACCTTTTGAAGAATTTCAAAAAAACTTGAACACCTTTACGCAATTATCAAATTTAAAATTGTATTCGAATTTTACAAGTCTAATGTCAACTTTGAATTGAAAGGAAAATATATGTGATTACATTTATCATGTGACCGTTGAAAAATGTTTTAAAAAAGGAGTTTATGAAGGCTCAAAATTATTTTGTTTTTAGACACATGAAAAATGACAATAGCCTTCCCCAGTGTTAAATAATTTGAATACTGCGTGTTAAAATTTCATAATAAAAGTTGAGTAAAATATTGAGAATAATTTTAATTGTTTAAGGCCTTATCTTCCCACAATGTTGAAAAACTGAGTCCTATAATTTTAGAATAACTTCTTAGATAGGAAAATTCTCACACACACATATTCACACACACATATATATATATATATATGTATATATGCACTATTTTTTTAAATAAATACATTTTTCCTGTATAAAATATGTTTCATTCATCTCATTCGATACTTAAAAATCAAAAGAATTTTGACCGTATAGTTTAATGAAAAACTATACTATAAAATGCTTCTAAATTTTAAAATTGCAACTCGATAGATGTGCTATAAACCCACCGAAGCAATGAATATACTTCTCCGTTTTAAATGGCAATACTTTAACTGTTCATCTCCGTTTTAAATTTGATGTTATTCTTTCTGTACTTTTCCTGTTCAAAAAAAAATGTAATGAATTTATGTATTTAACATTGCGTGATGACAATCTCAAAAAATACACCCAATCACCTCATTTCTACAAATACTCTTGTTCTGAATGATCTCACAAAAGATTGAGTAGTTGGTGAAGTAATTAGAACCAGTAACTGTTACACATATGACGTAAATTGTTTAAAAAATAAACTTTAAAGTTTGAACTCACAAATGTGTGTACATAGATAAGAGCATAATTATGAGGGGGAAAATCTGAAATTTAGAATATATTTTGTAATAATTTTACTAAGGCATTCCTTAGCTTTAAAAATGACAGTAGATCATTTTAATAAAGTAAAAATATCTATACCATTTTAATTTAAATAATACCAAAATAAATTTCGGCAGAGTATTGCCAAAAATAATGAATTTACACTGAGATTTAAAAATACATTAATCAAAAACCATGATAATATAGTCTTTCATAAGAATAAACACTTCATATATAATTCTATCGTCAATAAGTTTTCGGTTTCCGCACATCAACAAAAGATCGTGTTTTGTCTCTGGAACAAGTAAATTACTTAATCCACAAAGTATTGCAAACACAAAACCTCATTATCTTAAAGAAAATTGCCTTAAACTATCTAACTGCTCCCTCCTATTAGTGTTGGAGAAATTCTTTTGGGTACTTAAAGGAAAGTACCTTGCTGAGCTGCCCATCCCACTATTGTAATCTTCTCGAATTGGATTTCAAAGACTCCGACGATACTGGAATAAAAGAAAAGCCTCGGCCATATAGCTCTTCCATTGTAAAAACTTCATATGTATATACATTCAATTGATAATGGACTTTTAGACCAAAGGTGATAAATGTTCGATTAGTTCTCAAACCAAAACCTCGACTTAATTAATGCAAATATTCTAATTCAGCCAGGTAAAGTGGTATCATCACTATTGTATTATTCACCACTCACGACCTTATTCGTATATGAAACAAACAAAGAACCTACAGATGGTAATATTTCGGTTCAAGGTGAGAAGGGAGGGATAGAGAGCCAGACCGGTTGGTAGCGAGGGGTCCGCCCGGTTGCTCTTTATGGGATTCGCGGGCATGTCACGACCTTTTCTTGCTGACTGCGGTGGGCTTCTCTTGCGAAAGTTCTTGAAACCCTTCCCACGCCGAAACAGAGCATTGCTCTGGTGCTCAGTAAAAACAGGAAGTTCATTACCAGGAGAGCTGTCATTAGGAAGATTTTTAGGCGAGATTTTCGCGCTTCTATGCGGAAGTGTTGAAGTAACGAAGAAGGTATTTGGAGCGATGTTGTTCTTTATGTAATTCTAAATTCTAATTTTCCAAATTTAATTTAAGTTCTTATAGATGTCGCTCTGAAACAAAAGCCTTAGAAAATTTAATTTTAATCAAAGCGTGGGGGCGTTTTTCACAGATTTGGGATGAAATTTATTCCCGAAAGCTTCATAAGGTATTATTTCTTCAAGGTTCTTATTTCACTTTACAGTAAAAACAAAAGGAAAAATTTCCCCAAAGGGATGTATTGTGAAGTTATAAGGCAATTTTTCAGAGTTCGTAAAATAACCTTATGTTGCTTTAGAATGCCACGTTAATCAAAAATCAAATCAAATCAGACTTCGTAGATAATTTTACACTGCCTCATTAAGTTAGGCAAAATATTTTCAACGATCTAGGACAGGGGTGCCCAACACGCGGCCCGTCAGTACGTAAATTGCGGCCCACCGACTCTTTTTAAAAAAATTTTAACATCAGGTTATTAAAGTTTTTTCATTTTGAAATTTATTTAAGGGGAAATTCATATATATATATATATATATATATATATATATACAAGAGGACCCGATAGACGTTGTCCTGTACACACATCTTAAATTCAAAATAAAAGATTTTTGAATATTCGATGCTGTGATCGTAGCGCAGTCTGCCGGATCCAATGTAAAACATTCCAAGATCAACAATTTATAAATAAAAAATTAATTAAATAAATATTTCTAAACCGAATTATAAATCTAAACCATTCTCGAGTCCAGTGGAACAGACAAAAACTTTCATCAAAATCGGTCCAGCCGTTTAGGAGTTCATTTACATACACACGCACAGAAGAATTACATATATAAAGATTATTTGAAAAGATATTAATTAAAAATACTAAAAAGTGGGAATCGTCTACATTTTCGTAACAGTAAAGACCGGGTTTGTCCAGTTTGGCTGAAAATCAATTTTCGACGCCAAGTTACGTCTTTTTCAATTCCTACTATTAGCTCACGATCTCTAACATATTTTATTTGTTTGTTTGTTTATTTATTTATCTGGGTGGAATTTTCAATCGTTAATAAGATACATTTTAAAGCACTAAATTGAGCTGAAATGTAATGTACATGATTATTTTGGATGACAACACAATAATTTAATTATAATTAATAAAAATTAATTGATTAAAACTAATTATTTAAAAAATTACAAATACAGCCACGTTGTCGACTTAGCGACCCCTTTGGCGACTTATGTCAAAATTTGAAAAGGTTTTTTTTCTCACGTGTTAAAGCATACAGTTGAAAGGAAATTTTATACACACGATTGTTTTGGATGACAATACGATACTTTAATGATAATTAATAAAAATTAATTACCACTTAATGTTGTGATTCTGTCGTATGCATATACATATTTATATTAATTGCAACTATTTAATAAAAAGTAGCTAAAATAAATTTTTTCTCGGTTGATCTAAGTAGGAATCGATTTAAATTTTTTTTATCTTACTTGTGTGTGTTTATAACAATAGCGTTGTTACAACAATGCAGGTGAATGTTGAGTTGTATTTTTTGAATGTTTTTAATTAATATCTTTTTAACTAATTGCGATATCGGACCGAATTGTGAATCTAAACCATTCTCGAATTTACTTGAACCCACACAAAAAATTTCATCGAAATCGGTCCAGCCGTTTAGGAGGAGTTTAGTGACAAACACACGCACAGAAGATTTTTATATGTAAAGATATATATATATATATATATGTACAATGTATTTGCCTTTTTGATAATAGAAACGTTCTTTAGATTAAAATAGATTTATATTTTATCAAATCAGTTACGTTTGATTTTACTATAATAAATTATTTTTTTAATAAATTCCAAATTGCATTATGCATATCATTTACTCTATGGATGGTACATGTTTCTCTGTGTGTGCGACTTTCATTTTATCCTCCTTTTTTTCTGCTGGGAGTGCCCAAAAAAGCAAGAGGCAGTCAGAGATGTTTTTTAAAGTTTAAAAAAATTATTCGGGGTGGTTAAGGTAAAAGGGGCAATGTGTATACTTAATCGTTTGAGAAGAACAGCACAATCAAATTTCGACAATGAGTAACGAAACATCAATCCAAAAGGAAAACCGTAAAGTTCAAGAAAAGGGCAACTGTAATATTTTAAACATTATTTGGTCATTTTATTATTATCTTTATATATATAAGACGCATTTGTTGTCTGTTTGTCTGTTCCCTTATAACTTAAGATCCAAATAACCAAATAACGAGAAATTTGGCACACGTATACAAAATTACATGGGGAAGGTTCTTAAACAGGCTTAGCGTTCGTAATTCTTTCTAAATTTTTAAAATTTAACTTTTAAGTGATTTTCCAGTGTTATGACGTCATATGATGTCACGTTTCTTACTAAGTGGAAAATTTATACTTTACACGCAGTTTTTCAAGATTATTACATATTTTTACTATAGCTATGTTTATCAGTTGGAATATTTATTTAATTTTTCTATTCTATGATATTTAATTACGATTATTTTTCGAATAAATCATTTTTTTAAGGATTATTTTCTTTTAACAACTAAAATTTTGTTTTGTTGTTTTGGCAACATTTAGGTATTATCTCGCGGGATGTTTATGTGTGTGATTTTGCTTACAAATTGCAACTTATTTATTTATTTCTTTAGAATGCGAAGATTATAATTTTGACAATCTAAAACTTCTCATTGATAAGGATTATATTTCAGTTCGGTTCAAGTGTAGTATGGGGGGGCACTTTGGATTTGGCGATTTTTCTTCGGATTTTTCGATTTTTATCTAAATGTCATGGTGAGATATCGAATTCATTCTAAAATAAATAATACCGAAAAAAGTACCTTGGCGACCACTTTTAGTCACCAAAATAAAGGACTGCGCCAAGTAGCCCCCTATACTACACTTGATCCAATAATATGGTTCTTTGCAATTTCATGTGTCTTTATTTTAACCTTTAAGGGTATACTATTGGCTTCGGTGCATAAAATTGCCATGCAGAAAATCAAACTTGGGTAATCATACTGCCCAAGCAAAAGCAGTGCTGGTAGTAATTACATATCAAACTGGAATAGGCATCAGAGAATGAGCAAAACAGACAAATGGCTTAAATACCTGTTGAGGAAACAGGTAGTCGTAAGATAAATTGTTTTTGGAACTTATGTACTATCCTAACAATCGCCAACGTTCAAAATAACATGCCAAGTTGGCAACCCCGATTTCGCATGTCATGTATATGCTGTATTGTGAGTCGTACTTCGTTTCATATATCGCCAATAGGTTGCGGTTATATGTACCTTTTTTTTTCAAATTATGCGTTTGCATTGATAAAGTTAGTTCAGTTCTTTTTATGTCAGTTAATGTTAGTATTGTAGTTCATTTTTCAATTTATTTTTATGCTCGGGATATATATACTTTGGATAATTTTTTAGTACTTGCGTATTATTGCACAATTGCCAACGTTCAAGACAACTCGCCACTTTGGCAATCCCAACTTTGTATGCGTTGAATTGGCAATCATGTGCTTCATTTTGTATAATGTCACCAATAGGTTGCAATAATACGTAAATACCTTTAATTCTGTACATTACTATAACATTAGACTGTCTGCAGCATACCAATTTGGCGTGACTTCAAAATCATGCCAAAAATGAGTAGCCAACCAATATGAAATTAATATTATGAGTATAATCTTAGCCTGTTTTATCTTTCCCTCCAGTAATCCTTAATTTAATATATATATATATATATATATGTCAGGTTTGAAAAGTTTAGGTTCAAAATTAAGGAAGTAATAAATGAAAATAGAGCGAACTCTTTACCATCGCGTAAGGATTTGTGAGTAAACAAGCCTGTTAAAAGGAGCAACGAGCGTTGACGAAGGCGAACGCATACTAGGAAGGACTTGGCTGGTGTCTCCTCGCTGCGATGTTGTATTTGGTAACGCCCGGTTGCGCGGCAAAAGGTCCGCCATGTTAGATTATATATGATGAAAGCGTAATAAAGGAATATTGTGAAGATGATGCCCTCTTTATTTTACCAGCAGGCCTGGGGCCTGTCATATATATATATATATATATATATATATATATATATATATATATATATATATATATATATATATATATATATATATATATTATATTTTAATACTTACATTTTTTTTTTTTTTGATTATTATGCGCTGCAAATATTTTTCGCACATTGCGATGTCTTTGGCAAAATTAATCAGTGGTATTTTTCTTAAATATGTTTTTTATCTGTTTTTGACAATTTTTAAAATTTTGTTTGATGTCTGTCTGAAATGCATATAGCAAAATAAATATTTTACAATATATATATTGTGTTTGTACGAAAATGTTTATACTGATTTATTCAAAATAGTGAGCCGTCTTTTATTTTTGATATCTTTTTAAGATTTAATTTTATGTTATAACTAGCTATACCCAGCTAAATGTTGCTGTGGCTCAGTCAGCTTTAAAAGACTGGTACACCATAAAGTATGTCATGAGGCTTACAAAAGTAATAATACACACGAATTCAAACAAATCTATATACATATAAGACGCATTTGTTGTCTGTCTGAATAAACTTTCTCCTTCACACTACATCATTTGGACAAATTTTCAATATTTGTTTGTGTGGATAGTAGTTAATTATAACGCTATAATTTTAATTGAATAGGCAGATATTGCATTTTTAAGTATAAAAATAATTATAACTACTGTACTGTATTTTTTTGACTGAGGGAATATTAACGTCGCACTGTTCAGCGAGGGCTTTTGGCGACGGACCACGTAATTTTGAACCATGGTCAAGTGACGTGGACGACACCTGAGCTGGCACCCCTTTCTCCTAATTACCACATCACACCAACTTAGAAGGAATATTCTACCAATACTTAGCAGGAATATTCTTTGAAATCCACTCTTCCAAGATATATGGCGGCACGGGTTCTGTGATGAGTATTTTAGCAGGGAAGGCGAACAGTTTTGCAGCAGATATGAGTTTTCAGCTGACGGTGTTTTCAGCGGATTGCAAAGATTATTATTTTTGTCCCGAAAAAATAGTTTATGTCAAAATTTAAGTGTCTTATGTTTTTGTATGTTAATGAAGACCCTAGAAAACGATTTGACTATTGATTTTAAGTGAAAGGTGTATATAATTAATTTTACAGTGGAATATCTTTAATTAATTTATTAGCTCTAACAGATTAAATTTCCCAAAGCAGAGTATTTTGTTTATGTATATCCCTTAATTTTCAATGTAGTGATCCAAAAAAAAATATTGTTTGAAAAAAACTGCAGTAAATCATAATGCGGTGGATAAAGTATTAACGTGCATCGCGCCCCTACACGGCGGGTCTTACAAAGCTCTAATAAAGTTTGAGCTATGAAAGTAGCTAGGCATTTACCAACTCTATCGTCAACATTTCACTATGTTTTTCATTGAATCGCCATTGTTATTTACGAAACGGCATTGCTTGCGAGTATTACAATTTTAACATAAAATAAATTCAACAGAAAGTAATATTAATGTATGACACTTTCAGATATAAATTATTTACAATATTTTATGCGTCACAAATTTTTTAACAATGTCTTACTTTAGCTGAGCAGAGATCAGCTTAGGGAGGTATTTTCAAAAATCGACCATCAAGAGTGTTACGGGGAGTTATAAATATTAAAATTATCATCAGCTATTAGATCTACAGACTTGAAATTTAACAAATGTATTTTTTTCTTTCTTTTTTTTTCTTCATCTGAGATATGCGAAAAGCTTTTTTTGTTTAATTTGCAATTCACTTAAAATTAACTCATTAAAAACTTCTTTATCCTTCAATCTGTGTTGTTTAATTTTTCAGTTCACCCGTGCGAAGAACGGGTATACCATCTATATTATATAAAGATTATTATATTATCTATGTCTGTATGTATGAAAAATAATGAAAACAATAATAATAGTTCATCTTGTTTTAAATTTTCACTCCAATAAATGTTTTTTTTTTGTTTCCAAATCTGATATGTGTGGCCCGGAGGATTATAATGTTTTTTCGGAGTGGCCCGAACCCCCTGATCTAGGAGATTGCAATAATTAAATTCAAATTTCATGCAATCAAAGGCATTCATTAATCTTGTATTTCGAAACATCTTCGAATTATTCCAGCATTAAGAAATTTTGAATGAAAATATATATATATATATATGATAAATTATTAGACGAAAATATTGGTTGTGTTAAGTTTTGAACAATATTGATTTTCCGGGATTAATTGTAGGAGAAAATCTACGCGGACACTATCCACGGAGAAATATTTTTAAAAAAACTTAAATTAAAATAAAACTTAAAAGATCTTTAGTTTTTTTCATTAAATATCAAATATTTTTCTTTGATTTAAATTAAACTTATACCAAAGTTATATACCATAGAAACAAAGTTAAATATTTCTTTAATAGGCAAATATAAAGTAGTTTGATAAATTTCGCTTTCTGTTTGTTTTCCTCATTTACTTCTGCTTACATATATATTTTATATCACAAAGTAATTAAAAATCCACATAAAAGCAGTTTAAAGCAAGTTTAATTTCATATAGGTGGTCATACAAAATTCGTTCTAGCTTTGTTAATAATTTTGATTTTCGTTTCATTTAATGCGCGTGACTTTCTTTGGCCAATAAATTTGATACAGATTGTCCCCAAATGCTAATCACATAATTTATATAGCCAAATTTGGATTTTAAGTAAGAGAAATATATATACATAGATCTCCTGCTTATGATATTCATTAATTATAAAATGCATCGATTGTGGATTATTGAATAAGACCATCTTTATTTATAAAAATCTTCTCTGCGTGTGTATGTGACTAAACTCCTCCTAAACGGCTGGACCGATTTTGATGAAATTTTTTGTGGGGGTTCAAGTGGATTCGAGAATGCTTTAGATTCACAATTCGGTCTAATATCGTAATTAGTTAAAAAGATATTAATTAACAACATTAAAACACATAAATGTTTTACTCCTGTGTGCTGTTTATTCTTCTAATGCGCGGCAAGGGGAAAAAAATAAAAAGGCAGAATTTTCCGATATTTTCGTCGTTTTTAAAATTGCAATCTAATTTTTCTATCAAAATCAGACAAAAAATAATCACAGAATCGGAAAAATTATTCATTTCGCCAAGATACGGCATATATTTTTATATATATAATTCTTCTGTGCGTGTGTATGTTATTGAACTCCTCCTAAACAGCTGGACCGATTTGGATGATATTTTTTGTGTGGATTCGAGAATGATTTAGATTCACAATTCGGTCCGATATTGCAATTAGTTAAAAATGCTCCAAAATTATGTAAAGGCGCGCGATTGCTCATAAAAGAATCACGAGGCCACTATTTTGAGCGGCAAACTTCTAGGTGAAGTTGTATTTCTACCACAGATCCCAGTGATGCTTTCAGACTCACCTACCCATTCAAATTTTTATAATTTCCAATTCGCTTGATATATACTATGGCCATTAATAAATCACAAGGTCAAACAATGACAATTTGTGGCTTAGATTTAGAAAATCCTTGCTTTTCTCACACGACCATTTATATGTTGCATGTCCGAGGTTCGGCAAATCATTGCATTTGTTTTTTTATACCCCTCAAGGATTAACCAAAAACACTGTACATTCAATGGAATTACGATAATTTTTTTTACCCTTTAATCAAAACAAGTTTAAGTTCCTATTCAGAATAGGTTCTATATTCAACTTAGTTCATAGCAAATACATACTCACACGCAATCGATAGGTCGAATTGTGGTAACTGTACATGTGATGATGTCAGGTATTGTAATAACTTTCTTTATAAAAAATTTCATTAAAACGGTCCATATTGTTACAACTTATTCAAAAAAAGTTTGTAATTTTCAGATTTAAGACGTTTGTACAGGACAACGTCTGTAGTGACTGCTAGTAATATAGTAAAATAATTGAATTGCATAAAGGAATGTCTTCTTATGGAAAGCTTAGATGAAAATTGAATTTCTAGACTTTAATATAATGTTACGTTAAAGCCTTCTTGTATTTAATCTTACATTAATTTTTAGATACGCATTATTGTACGCATGTTTTTAATTAAAATCAAAAATAATAATTATTTTAAAAAATTTCTTTATTTAAAAAAGACATTTGAATTATTTCTTTCTATTTAGTAATTAAATAGGGTTATAATAAAAGACATAACAAATATTTAAAAAGAAGTTCAAGCATCAATCTATGAATAAATATAGATTTGTATTCATTAATTTAACTTCCCACGCTGCACTGTGACAAAATATTCAATGACATCCAAAAAGCTTGATTCGTCCATGTTTTGTCCCAGGAGATACACAAACAAGTAATTACTCAAGTTTCCAGTTTCGACGATGACTTTAAGGTCTTCTGCACGAATGTTCGGAAATCGTACGCAAAACAAAGACAATCTCAATGAAGGAACAGAGAAAATCACAACCTTAAAGACCAAGGTAGAGAATGTAATAATGCTGAGCATCACAAACCAGAACCAAAGAAACAGAAAAATCTTTTCATTCATCACATTGACGGCAAGAACACACAAAACAGACTCACTGCGAATCTTGCCCCCCTCGCCGAAATAGCGATAGGTGCAACTGGTTACTTTGGGGAACATCCTCTGAAGAGGATCTGTCCTTGGTGGTGAACCATTCCTGAAATGGCTCATCATTTCGAAACCGAAACAAAAGAACTCGTTTTCAAATACGCAGTCCAAAAATGCCATTTGACCAAACAGATTAATGAAGCACACAATCTCACAGAGAAGATATTTAGCAACGAAAAAGTTGTCCTTTGTCCACCGCGATCTCAAGTGGCCCACAATTATGTCTCTGGATTTTACTTGTTCTTCTCTGGGAAGGTATCTCGTGTCTCTTTCTAGAAGAGAGGACAGTTTCCCGCCTTCAAAAATCTTCCAAAGCCAGTGTGGAATGTAGAAAAAGACGGCTTGAATGAACAAGATGAATCCAACCCACTGGTAATATCGGTGGTAGCGAAATTGCTGTTCATCCTGGGCTGGATAAATGCCTGGATGAGGAGCTCCTTCAGATGCCTGTTGGGGGAAAAAACATTATATTCTCTTTAAAAGTATGAAGTTGTACATCATAACGGTTGACAATTGAGTTGGGGACCTTAATCACCAATTCTTGGTTTTCTAAGCCAACATGGCACCATGCCGAAATGTTTAAGGGAAACTATTTCAAAATTCTCTGATATTGTTATGCTCATATTAATGGCTTGTGTATCAGAGAGAACTAATTTCAAATTCTTCTGCGTTAGTATTGACTTTCCTACTGTCATTTTAAGCCTACTTAACCGCCATTATTTTAGCCCAGTGCTTCTCAAACTTTCTATACTTGTGACCCAATTTTCAATCATAATTTTCATCGCGCCCCCTCTATACAATTACAATGTATTCGAATTCAGTAATATAATTTGACGTAAAACTATAACACGACTTTAATTATAAACCGTACAAATTATCAGGATGAGCATTAAATTTTGTATATAATTCCATTACAGGCTCATAGGGTCACTGGTAATTATTAAACTTGTTCTTAACTTAGTACTGTTTAAGTAATTATGAAATACATTGCGCAGTACTGATACATTTATAAGTGTATTATATCAGTGTAAATGTGTATTTTACTTTTTATTATCTCAGAATGTATTTTGTTTTGCTTCCTTTCTGTAAATTAATAACTTTTTTATTCTTTTGTTTTCGACTTTTTGACATACCCGCCCCCTCCTCTTATAGGATTATCATGCTCTCCAAAGGCGACGCATCCACAATTTCAGAAACACTGTTCTAGCCCATTGCATTCCCGTTGAAGTAAAAATCACCAAATAGAGTAAAACTCTAAATAATAATCATCTACACTATTAAAATCCGAAGGTAAACAAACGTATCTATCTATCTATCTATGAATCTATGATGCCCTATCTTCTCACGAAGCAGAAACTTGCTTAAGGTACCAAAATTTTAAGAATGATCCGAGGAAACCGTTTTGACCATTTATATTCCGATATTCTAATTAGTTAAAAAGATACTAATTAAAAACCTTAAAACGCAGAATTAGTGTCATTTTTCGACGCCAGGAGCCAAATTCTTTTTTTTTTTTTTTCCCGACGTTTTTAAAACACGATCTAATTTTTCTCATGAGACTCAGAAAAAAAATAATTACAAATACGGAAAGATTATTTACTTCGCCACGAAATGCTATAATTTATTTTACAAAATAATTATATTTTCTATTTTATACGATTTTTTTAAATAAGTCAAAATCGATACGTTTTTATGCGTATGATTTCTAAATCGTTCCGCTTGCATTTTCTTTCGCGCTAAAGAAAAAAATATTTTACACTAAAAAAGTTCATGATTTTCTCTTTTAGAATCAGTCATTTAAAAAATTAAATGTCAAAAACCATTTTGTTACAATTTTTCAAAAAATACTCAAAATTTTATTTAAATACTTAATAGCTTCTTTATTTATAAAAATAATCTCAAAAACCTTTTTTCCGTGTGTAGAACGATGTTATACGTAATCTGTAGTACAAGGATTGATAAAAGATCTTAAAAATTACGGGTTTTTTTTTAAATGTGTTTTCGGTTTTTTCCCCTTTTTGCTAAAGTTTTTTGTTTAAAAATTACCGTTTATCTTAAAAATTACGGGGTTTTTTTTAATGTGTTTTTCGTTTTTTTCCCTTTTTGCGAAAATATGTAAGCATTATTTTTTCAGTTTTTTGTTTAAAATTACCATTGTTTGCAATCGATAGTTTGAAGGCATTAACTTAAAAATGAAGCTCGAAAAATTTTTTTATCTTTAAAAAATAACGCAATGCGAAATTGAACATCTCCTTCTATTATTTTGAAGGTCTTTTCTCTGCTTTTCCCCTAAGGAATCGCGGCGTAAATGGTAAAGATGCTTCATAAACAATTTCGAACATCCCGGGTTCGGAACTAACGCTTAAGTTTCATGATTTTTTAAAAAATACTCCAAATTTTATTCGCGCATTTAAAAGCTTCGCCAGCAAGTTTGTAATTAGAAAGATAATTTATTTCGTCACGATACATTTTTTTTTATGCAAAACAACGATACTCTACGTAATTTAAGATTTTTCTAAAATGAATCAATATCGATGTGTTTATATGAAAATAATTTATAAAAAACTCATACTTTGATCTTTTAGAGTTACTTATTTAAAAAATAAATTGCCCAAAACTTTTTTTTACGATTTTTCAAAAAAATGCTCTTTTTCCCCTTTTTGCAAAAAATATTTAAGCATTATTTTTGTTCCATTTTTTTAAAAAAAAATTGCCGTTGTTTGCAATTGATGTGTGAAGTTTGAAAGCGCATAACTTAAGAATTAAGACTTCAAACAAATAATTACTTAAATAATACACTGCAATTTTAATAAACTCGCGTTTTTCAAAAAATACTCAAAATTTTGTTATACACGTGGCTCCATCTGCAGAGGATCGGAAAGATCATTTACTTCACCACGATAAGGTAATATAATTTTGTAATACATTTCTTCATTTACATACCACATCGTTGAAAAAATTACTTAAAAATTACGAGTTTTTTTTTTAAAAAAATGTGTTTTTCGGTTGTTTTTTTTTCCGTTTTTGAGAGAAATATTTTAGCATTATTTTTGTTTCACTTTTTATTTATAAAAATAATTGTATGAAACTTTTTTTCCACGTATCGAACATTTCAAAAAATGCTCACAATTTTAATTCAACATTTAATACAGTTGTGAAATTTTGTAATTATAAAAATTTCTACTTTTTTCAACATACAACTATTTTTATAAAGGTACATTTTCGTTTCCAGGGCCTAAAAAGTTGCAAAGTGATTAAGTGATTTTAAAGTCCCACTGTTCACTTACTCGAGAGCTCTGATAGAGAGAGGGGAAGAGGAATTCCCATGACAATAAGTTAAGCATTTAAAAATGTTCGTGCAACGCCGGGGAGAAATAAAAACTAACAAAGAAAAGAAGCGAAAAAATTCCGAAACAGGGAATTTTAAGTTATACACTCGATAAAAGCCCGAACAACGCCGGGCTTAGCGGAGGAGGGTGGAGTGGAAGTCATTTTGAAATAGAGTATTAGAAGTGCTGATTTTGTGGAGGAAAGGGAAAATTTATAAAAGTAGGGAAAGCCCGTGCAACGCCGGGCCATGCAGCTAGTTTATTTAATTTTGTGGGATTTATGTGCGGAAATTAAAATATTGAACATAACCACCATAATGAATCTTCAAATAACTACTTAATTAACTCCTTCAAATAATTAAAATACAGTTTATAAATGGTCTTAGAACTTATATCACAAAAATTTAACCTCTAGTGTATTAAAAATCTGATAATGATGCACTACTTTTACTGAAAGATAAAGTAGAGAATCCTCCATTAATACTAGTGACTATAAAGCACCACAGTCAACTTAGTTCTCTTTTGGTTAAGAAATTAAGAAAATATCCGCAATTATTCAAAAAATTTAAATTGCTTAATTGTTTATAACAATTTGGGGTAGACAATGGAAAACATTTGACACTATAACTGTTTATTTAGATACCATTTTTTCCTCCCATATTAAAAAATAAATGCATAAATAAACTCAACTCTTCTCAAATTAAAATAAACTTACCATATGAAATATGTATGCTTGATCAGAACTTTTTTTGATCGATTCATTGTACTACGAAAATTCCAATCATACTCACCGTCAAGTTCAAAGCAGTCTTCACAGTATAAGTGGCAGTGATGAAGCAATAATTATCCACTAGGCTCGAGAACTCACGGGTATCTTTGGAACATTTTATAGGATCTCCGGCATATTGTTTTGTGCTCACCACGATGCAAAATAACAGCAGGAATAATACCGTAAACCGGTAATGTAATCTGAAAGCCCAATGATCGATGTGCAAATTCTTAGATTTCAGCAGACTTTTCAATGCACTAAGTATGTGAATCATGGTTCTCAATCTGAAAACAGAAGGAAGGGAAAAAAAATACTTAGATTTGCATTTATTTATTTTTATTATTTATTTTATTATTATATTTTTTGAATAATTTCTTGGTTCAAATAATCACAAAGACTCATAAAAACAAATTATAATTTTTTCATGAACTACGAGTTACCACTGGTTATGAACTGATTTTCTTTATTAAGATTAAGGTATGCAAGTTTCACACAATGCTCTCTGTGATTAGAAAACATTACTTTAATGGTAAATATACTAAATTAACTATTGTTGTTGTTGTGCGTTTCATTCTAGTATACATACGAAAGACGAGAGATAGATGAACAGAAACATACAATACAATCACAGAAGAATATAGACTTAATTACAAACGATGATCCCAGGATAGAACAAAAGGGGTGCGCTACTTTCCATTCGAGACGGGAATTCATTTCAGGCGAAAATCCGATTTCTTTTCCCGGATTTGTATCCACGCCTTATTCGGGATTCGAACCCTAGCCCACTCGATAATAACCACCATACTGGCTGGGCAGCAAAAAAAGTATTAGTTGGTTGATGAATCTTTTTTTTTTATTTATAAAGTAAAGATACATAATACACTACAAATTTCAAAAAGAATACCGATTTTTTTTCTTTTCTTTTTTTCCCCTTGTATTTTATTGAGTAAGCACTGCATAGGGAAGTTTGCCACAAATTTCAGATCTAATAACAAATTAGTTTTTAAGATATTTGAGGTTTTCTGAGCTTAGGTTTTGGTTTCGGTTTCATTTTAATGAATTTTTTCCACTCTTAAATTGAATTAATAAAAAATATTTTTGGGCACAATCAACTCTTTTAGTGTGAAATAGTTATTAATTCCAATTTACATAACTAAAATCCCTTCTGCTTCATAATGTTTTGAGCTTTTTGAGCTCTCATAGTAATTTAAATAAAATTGATTTCAAGGAAAATTTAATGCCTTAATTTAATTTGTTTTAAAAAATAGTTTATATAACTTAGAAGCTTCATCATTAATTTTTTCTTGTTGAGAAAATGCCTTGGTCAAAACATTCGCAAATTGCTGTGAGAAACAATATTTCGAAGAGATGGAATGGTACTAAAAATAATGCATCTAAAACTCAGTCCTCAGCAGATACTGCAATTAGACTTTCAATTACAAGTATTCTGAATTAAAATATTGCAGATAAAACTGAATATTTCCATGATGTACCAAACTACATTATAGTAAATATATTGCAGTACTATATTTTAGTATTTTAAAGCTGCGCAACAAATACTCAAACTTGCTGAACTTCCACGATTTAATACCGAAAAAAAAAATTTACAAACCTGTCGATTTTTAGCTTAAAATAGTAGCAATATTATTTTGTACATAAATGCTTTGTTTTTCAAAACTTTTGTGAAAATACTAGGTTAAGATTAAGTTGAATATTCTATTGCCGTAACAAATGCTATCAATATTATTCAAAAACATATTTTGAATTTTAAAAAAATATTTTCAGTCATATTTAATTAAAATAGTGTTTTAATGTAGACAATACATCGGAAAATAAACATATTAAAAAATTAGAGTTTTTCGGGCATTATTAGATTTTCCTTTATGATTTTACAAACTTTAAATGTGTTGTTCTCAGACTGTTTTCATGTTGAAAGTATAAGTGTTTTCTAATTCCTAAAGCTTTTTTTTCTGTTTAAGATAGAGTCTTGAAATTTTTTGTATATACTCCCAAAAGTATGCTCTATAAACTTTAAAAAGGATTTAGGTCTGAGATCTCAAGCTTTTTTTAAAAAAAAATGCTTAATTTTATATTTTAAAAAATTTTGCGTTTTTCCCAGGTTTAGCTAGAAAAACATATTTTTAAAAATCAACAAGTGAACGGATTTTCAAATCCACTCTTACATTTGTTTGCAAAAAGCAAAAAAATATAAATCACTTAAAATGATTAAAAAATTTTAAAAATTGAACCTTTTATATAAAAATTTGAAAAACTTAAAAAACTCTTAATTTTTTTAAATTCTAAAATAATGACTGGTCAAACTGGCTTTTTACTTTCAGAATCATCTTAATAATATAATCCAGTGTTTCTCAAACTGTGGGGCGCGCCCCCCTAGGGGGCGTGATAACCCTACAAGGGGGGCGCGAGCATATCGAAAAGTCGAAAATAAAATATTTAAAAAGTTATCAATTTACTAAAAGGAAGCAAAACAAAATATATTCTGACAGAATATAAAAAAATACACATTTATATATACTCTGATATACTATACTTATACGAGTAAATGTATCACTACTGCACAATGTATTTGATACAAAGTATATATCAAAAATAAGTTAATAACAACTTTAATAATTTCTAGTGATTTTTTTCCATGGGCTTATCATATACAAAAAAATTGTATACAGCATTTAATACTTGATGATTTGTACTGTTTATAATTAAGGTCGTATTGTAGCTTTAGCGTCAAAGTATTATGCATTATTACTACATCAATGCATTTTTATTGCATGGGGGGCGCGATGAAAATTATAATTGAAAATTGGGTTGCGAATATTGAAAGTTTGAGAAGCACTGATATAATCTGAATGTGTAAAACATAAATTACTTTTACTGTTACAGTCTCCAAAAAAAGTTTTGTGTGTGTGGAAAAGGGTACTATGAAGAAGTATACTAATATGTAACTTTTTAAAGCAATTAAAAAAGTTCAATTATTTACAGGTTCAAGTAGATTTTAACAGTAAATTTGCAACTACAGCTGTATTTTTCAAAATTGATTTCATTTAATAAATAAATTTGGTAAAGAGAGAGAGAGAGAGAGTAGAGAGAAAAAAATTTGGAAGCAAACAAAATAAAAGATAGTGACGTAGGCACTCTTTTTTATCATTATTCGTTGAAATGCGATGCACGGAATTCTAAATTTTAATAATCAATTCGTCACATTTTGAATAAAATTGTCATTTCTGCTTATTGTACACAAACTTTTAGAAAAGCATCTTATTCTGCAAAAAGTTATTCTGCAAAATTTGAAAATATTGCGTTTCAAGAATTGCATTTTCATTCCCCAATATCCTCCATACGATATTTCTAGATTGAACTACTTATATATTCCAGAATTTAAGAAAATTTATATTAGGTTACTTGTATTTCAGTTCAGTAACAAAACTAAATGTAAGATATCAAAAAAGTGTCACCTTTCTCATTGTCTTTATTCATAAAGCAAATAATTCAGTCATGATATTTATACAAAGTAGTCTTCCAAAATGCATTCAGAATTCGAAAAAAATTCTAATATCATTATATGTATAATTCTTCTTTACAAAGCTAGATGGAAAAAGAAACAGTGCATACAATTTGTAATATAATTTTTATTACTTTTAAATTAAAAAATATTATTCCAAGTAAAAATGTTATCCAAATAATTCATTAATTTTTTTTGGAACTTACGGGTTATCACAACCTATTGGCGACATTATATGAAACGAAGCATGTGACTGCCAATTCAACGCATTACGACACATACGAAATTGGGACTGCCAACTTGGCGAGTTATCTTCAACGCTGGCGATTGTTGCGATAATACGTAAGTACCTTTATTAAAAATAAATAAATAAGTAATATAATCATACTTAATAAAATTGATACCATCCTAAGAACAATTGCTGAACATTTTTCAGATCAAACGAAAATTTGTTGAAATTCGACAAAGATCGCCAATAGCATAGGTTTAATATGTAAGCACCATAATTAGTATTCAGCTTGCAAATTTATATGAGTTACGAATATTTTTCAAATTCAATTCATAAAACAAATTCAAATTTTTCTGCCAGAGTTTTTGAATCAGAAACATTTATCTAATTTTGTTATTTATCGTTAACAAGAATTTATCATTTCAATTTTCTGAAGCATTTTTATTTCTTTAATTGTTAAATATGTATTTTCAGACTTCGTTAATTTTTATTCAAATCATACATATTTATGAAGGCATGAAATTTAATTTCAATTTGGAATAAAAATGTATCAGAAACTTTTAAAATGTTTATATACTAAATATTCAAAACAGCTTTTCAAAAAAAAAAATTAACCAAAACTATGAACATTCAAGTTTAAGTTAACCATTAACTATTTAATACTAGCTCCCAGGGAACGTACTAGGTCTGCAATGGTAAAAATACCAATTCGTAGATTTTATTTGAAAAAAAATTGCCATTGGTAAAGAAACTAAGTAATGCTTTGGCAGCTACAAATACTGTAAAAAACAAAAGATTTCTTATTTCGATAACTTTAAAAATAATCTTCATACAAGTTAAAATTGGTTTTCTTAATAATAAACCATTTTTCACATTAATCTAATTTAAAAAATCCTCTTGCTTAGCAATAATAAGTTTTCATCATATCTTTAAACTTATATTGTCAATCTAGAACATTAAAAACATAAAATAAAAATGAGGAAAGAAAAACTACTAATCTGTTCTGATCAGCCTAATTAATTATTTATAATAAATAAAATAAAATGTATTCTAGTTTAAATATTTGTTTTAGAACATAAACAATTCATAAAGAACATCATTAGAACATCTAACACATGTATGATACAAATTTAATACTGACCAGAGAATTAAATACTTTTAAACCAACCATTAAATTTTATTTCTAGTAAATATCCCTTCGATTTAAAACTTTTAATATGCAGTATTTGTCAGAAATAAAGAATGCTCATTAAGAAGTTTTAAATTATTTCTATTTAATCCTTTATGCTATATAATATAATACATCATCCAATACATCTATATACATATAAATAAATTTTTATAAGACAAAATGAGAAAACTAAAAAAAAACAATTTTAAGAGAAAGAATAATTGGTTCAAGTGTAGTATAGGGGGGGGGGCACTTGGCGGAGTCCTTGTTTTTGACGACTAAAAGTGGTCGCCAAGGTACTTATTTCGGAATTATTTATTATTTATTTTAGAATTAATGCGATATCTCACCATGACATTTAGATAAAAATCGCCAAATCTGAAAAAAGATCGTAAAATCAAATGTGCCCCTCCCCTATACTACACTTGAGCCGAATAATTGAACTGAAAAGAAAAATCTAGTTTTATATATTAAATACGTAAATAATATTAATGCAAATACTTAAATCAGAAATTTATCTCCAGTGTATTGTTTATTTACTTTCATATAACTATTTTATTTTATTTCATATTTCGAGAAAAATAAGAATATCAAATATACAAATATTACCACACATTCAATTGTTTCAAAATGATCGGCTGTTCATACTTCTAAGAGAAAAAATTTTCTGAATATCAGAGCACGAAATGTCGGACAATTTTTATATTTGAACAAGAAATTAAATATGAGAAAATATTTAATATATTCTTTTTGAAGTAAATAAAGAGTACATAAGGTAATTTAATATATTTCTACTGTTATTAAAATTATTTTACTAATGCTGCCAATCCTAAAAAGATAATTAGTTATTCTAATAACAGCAGACGATACGAAACGATCGAAATATTTAAATCTCCCAAAATATGTTATTCCGTCATAAAGATTCATTCGATATTTCGAATCGAAAAACTGGCAACGGCTGTATGGTTTTTAATACGAATGGAATATGAATATATTTTAAAGGCATCTTTCTTGAATAGTTAAATCTTTTTTTAAATGGCGGAAAAATTAGATGACGTTTTTAATAAAATATATGCTTCGGAGCAAGAATCTAAAGTTCAACAAGAGAATTTAGCCGATCGTGAGTACTTATAAAACTTGTTTTAAAATAGTTGAAAAGAATTATTGATTTAGAATTCAAATTTTTCGAGTAATTCATTTTAAATCACTCTTAAAAAGCTAAAAGTAATTTCGTAAGTATTAAAGCATTAAGATTTACTAATTACATTTTTGCGGGATTAAAAATATCCGAGACTAACGGAGGGGAAATTTTTGACTTTTATTTTGTGGAATGAGTAGCATTTACATTTAAAAGCCTTTTTCTTTTTCTGCATTTGTTTTAAAAAAAGTAAAAGATAATTTTTAAAAGCAAAAGGTAAACTAACCTTCAAGTAGTTTTTTTTAACACACATTTCTTTTTTTCCCTTAATTCCTAAAAATTAATATAAAAAATAATAAAAATTATTAACTCTGCTATACTTGATTCATTTTATTTATACAATATATAACGTACTAAAAATCTTATATTGAGCTGCACAAGCTGAAAATAACAAGAATTTAATCGTATTATCTAATTTGATTAAAATATTAATTATTCAACTTTTTTCAAATTATTATTTTAGTCAAGAATAGAATCACAGAATGTGAGAAAGAATTACGAGAAGTTGAGGAAAAGTGTACTTCAGTTGAGGAAGCTAATGCTAGAAAGGTAGGTTTTTGAGTTGCACAGTTACTTTAGTGAAAAAGATTACAAATGGTTATTTTCTAATCAATTGGTAAAAAAAAAGAAAAGAATAGTATCTTTGATTTCTTTTTCGTTATTTGATTACTTGGTGCCTCCTCATGTTAGTTGAGGTGGAGATCTTGTTGATTGTTCGGATTTCCGGAGGAATCTGAACGCAGCATGAATTGAGAAGCCATTAAATCGAACACGAAAGAATAACAAACAGGAATTCACGATAATTCACTTTCATATCATAAATTTAAGGGTTAGAACTGAGTACGCTATATGCGAAGACGTCAAACTAAAGGGCAAAAATAAATGTGTGTGTGAAATTGAGATGCCATCTATAAAACTTACCAATGAGAAATACTCCGAGATCTAATCCTAAAATAGCGACCGCACTATAATTCTGGCAGTATTATTCGCATGGCAATATTGTCCACAACACCTCCGATTCTCTATATCCCTGACTATTTATATATTATTTTGTAGTGACATTCATCTTCTCGGAGTGGTGTTTTTCTAGCTTAACCATTTATCTACCGATGTTACTTATATGTACCACTCACTTTAAAATTGCATAGAATTACCATTTTTACGAATATTCTGACGATACTTAGCAGGAATATTCTTTGAAATCCATTCTTCTAGGATATATGGCAGCACGGGTTCTAGGATGAGTATTTTAGCGGGAAAGGCGAACAGTTTTATAGCAGAAATTGTGCATTTTCAGCGGATTGCGAAGATTGTCATTTTTGCTCCAAAAAAATAGTTTCTGTCAAAAGGTGTCTTATTTTTTCCGTATATTAATAATGACCTCAGAAAACGATTTGGCTCTTTATTTTAAGTGAACAGTGTATATTATTAATTTTAGAGTTAAATATCTGTAATTAATTAATTAGCTCTAGCAAATTAAATTTCCCAAAGTTGAGTATTTTGTTTATGTATATCCCTTAATTTTCAATGTAGTGATTCAAAAAAAGTATTACATGAAAAAAACCGCCGTAAATCAGAATGCAGTAGATAAAGGGTTAAGACAGTGTTTCTCAAACTGTGGGGCGCGCCCCCCTGGGGGGGCGCGATAAACGTACAAGGGGGGCGCGAGCATATCGAAAATAAACGATTAAAAAAAATTTATTTACTGGAATGAAGTAAAACAAAATACTTTCTGACATAATAAAAAATACACATTTACACTGATATAATTTATATATCTGCGATATTACATAAACGTACAAGGGGGCGCGAGCATATCGAAAATAAAAAAGATTAAAAAAATTTATTTACTGGAATGAAGTAAAACAAAATACTTTCTGACATAATAAAAATACACATTTACACTGATATAATTTATATAACTGCGATATTACGTCATAAAAAAATTAAAGCTTCTACTTCTATTACGGTTTCTTTTCAAACCAAAATGAGAAAAACAAAACCCAGACCCATAATCGAAAAAAATCTTAGAAAGATAAAAATTCATCACTGTTATATTATTGTCATCAGCTATAGGCAGCAGAATGTAGTTGCTGCGGTTTGACCTTCGAACCTACTTGTACGGTTAGTTACGTCCCTGCTCTTATGTGTATTTGTTTTTCATTTAGGAAGTTGCAAATAAACTATTTCTGCAGCGATTTTTTCCTTGTAAAATATTTTTTTTTTGATTTTTGGAAAAGCACAGAGAGCTCTTTGAAGGATTACTTGGCCAAGATTTATTTCTATGAGTTATTCCCAAACATATAAAAGCATAATGAAAAACGTTTTACATAATTTTTTTTTGGAACATCCATATTGTAATAAATACACTTTTATTCCGGAGCTGTCACGCCGAGCACAGAGTGCACGAAATTGGTAATTCTGGCAGAACTGTTTAATTGTTACCAATGGCTCTGACACACTATCCTCCTGTTTGACAGTCTTAACGTGTGAACTAAAATATATTTGTCACATATCTCCCCCTCTTTTTGGGAGTGACAAACGTTTTTTACAATCTTATGGTACTTGTTTTGACTGAGTTCCCGGTGTGATAAACTTTTTCCGAAATATTTTCTGTGTTCTTGAAAGTAGGTGAGTGTATTTTCTCTTAATTAAATTATTCACTGGAATTACGATTTTTATTTTTGTACTATAAAAGTAATTATAAAAAAATTTGGGGTGCTCAATAACCCCACTCGACCATCAGTATCGAGTGCGTGCCTGCTCCAGGTTTAAAACATTTTGAAGTCTTTTCACTTTAAATATTAAAAATAATACAATTATTTCTCATCGGAATTTTATATTATTGTTCATTATTCAACATCAATTCTAAATGCTAATTCTGTGAGGCTTAAAATTACAGTTCGCTTAAAACTAATTATAATTTGAGCAATATGATTTTAAAAAAATAATTTTACATTTTTGTAAACATTGTCGCGCACTTGGCTTTACTCTTCTTAAAATTCATCTGTTATATCAATAATGTTTTATTTTCTTATAAATGAACTCGTGCAAAGAGCGGGCACTTCAGCCGGTATACTTTAAATGTATCAGTGCTTCACAAAGTATTTTATAACTAATTAATTAATGCTAAATTAAGAACAAGTTTAATAAGTATTAGCGACTTCCATGGGCTTGTCTTACAGAGCAAATTTTTCAAAGGAATGCTTATGATTAGAAATTGACCCACTGAGTTCTTTCAAAAAAAAAAAAAGCAGATATCTATATTTTGTCTTCTAAGCAGCCACCGCATTTTGCAATATGTTCCAATTTAAAAATTAGAGAAAGGAAAAATAACATAATAATTATCCTATTACTTAATTTTTTTTTGCTTAAAAGCAACATATACAAAATTTAAAAACTTATGTCATGAATTTTACGGTATATAATTAAGATTATTGCTTTAGCGTAAAAAAGTGCATTATGTTGCATTCAATACATTATTAATGTATAAGGGGGGCGCGATAAAAATTGTGATTGATAAGGGGGGCGCCAGTATTGAAAGTTTGAGAAGCACTGGGTTAAGATATCAATTTGGCTGGGCGGGGAAAAAAACCTATTTAAAAAGGATTGACCTCGCGGATAGTCCATTGTTGCATACTAAGGGTAATAACTATAAGTCATTTCATTTTATGTAATTTTGAATTTCTTTTTAAATATTGAAAGTCCATTCATTACCCAGAATTTTTAAATGTCTTCAATCAAATTTAAAATCTCATCAAACTCTGGCTAAAAAGAAGTGCGTAATATAACAAGTAATATATAAAAAAAATTTAAAAGTCACACACACAATTCCTACTTTGAATGGATAAATAGAAATTATTTTTTAAGGAGTAAAAATTTGAACAAGATACATATATATAGGGAGAGAGTGAGCAAATAGTAGGAATTGAAAAAAGAACATGATTTGTCTGCATTGTTGTAACAATGCACACCCGGTTTGGTTAGTTTGGCTAAAAAACAGGTTTTCGACGCCAACTTTTGTCATTTTTTAACAGTTACATTGTTACAACAATGGAGAAGAATCTAAGTGGGCGACGAAAACCGGTAATTAATTCAATTTAATTTGATTAATGAATCAATGCAGTGTTTCTCAAACTGTGGGGAGCACCCCCTAGGGGGGCATGATGACCCTACAAAGGGGGCGCGAGCTTATCAGAAAGTTGAAAATAAAAGATTTTAAAAAATTATTAATTTACTGAAAGCAAGCCAAAAAAAAATGCATTCTGACATAATAAAAAGTAAAATACACATTTACATTGATATAATACACTTATAACTGTATCAGTACTGCACAATGTGTTTCATAATTAACTTAACAGTACTAAGTTAAGAACCAGTTTAATAATTACCCGCATGTCATAAAACTATGTACAAAATTTAACATTTATCTTGATGATTTGTATGGTTTCTAATTAGAGCAGCATTGAAGCTTTATGTCAAAGTATATTATTAGTGAATTCAATGCACTGTTATTATATGGAGGGAGGCGCGAGGAAAGTTAGGATTGAAAATTGGGTCGCAAGTGTAGAAAGTTTGGGAAGCACTGAATTAATGTTTGAAAAAACTGTACTAACATCAAATGTCCTCCACTGCAAGCTTAAAAGAATTTATTTGCACTTGATTGGATGAATAGAAAGTATTTTATTAATGATTTGAAATTTGAACGGGATAAATTTATACATAAATAAATATATAGAGAGAGAGAGTGAGCTAATAATAGGAATTGAATAAAAAATCTGCTCTATTTATGATTATTCCAATACCAATACATAATATTTCCTTTCTTTAAAAAAATAAATAAAGGAAGCTTTTTTATGTCTAATATGTTTGGTTAACTGTCAATAGATTTTATTATATATGCTCTCGTTTTTTTCCCAAAACCCTTATATATATAAATCTATAGTTTATGCAGTATTAAGAATAGCTTTTACTATTGTAGGAATTGAAACAAACAGAACAAAATACGTAAAATGCATTTCAAGCAACTAAACCTTTTTTTCCCCCAATGAAATACGGCGATGACATGAATCTAACTTCATGTATCGACTTCAATAAATAAATAAATTTGGGAGATCATGACAAGAGTCAGGTGATGAAAGCGACAAGTCAGGAAAAACGGGAACAAAATTTTCTTCGAAGATTCTTTGTTGCCAAAACAAATGTTTCCATGAAATGGAAACATTATATATTCACAAAAAGAGAGCAATTAACTTGATTAGGTGAATTGGGAAAATCAAATATAATTGCGCAGAAATGTATTAATACAAAAAAAAGCCTTTTTAACGCGTTTCATGTAACAAAATGCGATGAATTAAGTGTAGTATTTGCAACGATAAATAACTTTCTAAGTCGTTTTTTTTTCAAATAAAGAATTAATAAAGTTCCAATCTATTTGTAAAAACTTGAGAGGACGAATTTAATATTTTCAATCAATTGTGTACACAAACGATGGGGCTTGGAAGTTAAAAGCCCTCCCATAGCCCAAAAGATTTTTAATTTTTAGCATGAAAATTACGTCTTGGCGCTTTCGTCTACCTTTTTTTTTAAAAAAAATATAACAAATTCGAATGAAGGATAAGAAAAGGATAAATGGAATGGGATATTACTATTTTCAATAAAGTTTGCGAAATGGATGCAAAGCTTCTAACATTTATTAAATGCATTCTATTGTTAACAGATATTCTATATGGTATCGATGAAATTAGCGCCAAAAATGCACCGTATGACTTTAACGAAGAAGTAGCCAGTTTTACATTCCAAAATTTTGGTTAATGCTACTCGCTTAGGGATAATAGTGGCAAGCCTTTGCTCTTGATTTTTTTATTTTTCATTTCATAAATCTCTTCGATTTTAATATCGGGAAAAGCAACAAGGAAAGAAAAATATTGACTGCTTTCTAAAGCTTTTTTTTAGAATAATCTTATTTGAAAGAAGATATTGATTTTAAGATTATATATATATATATATATATATATATATATATATATATATATATATATATATATATATATATTCAAAAACGATATACCGAGTTACTGAACACTATATAATTCATACTTTTATTTTAATCTTGGAGAATAAAATCTTTTCAAAGATAAGTGTACGCTTGAAAAAATGTAAAAAAATATTCTTATAACACAAAATGGTTAGATATATTTCAAAAAAGTTATTGAAAAATTAATTCAGGTAAAATGTTTTTGATGTATTTACAACTTTTTACAGGTGAATCGTTTAAGTAGAAAAGAAGTTTTGTTGAAAACGTTCCAGTTTCGACATCAGTTACTTAAAGAAAGAATTCGTGAACTGAAAGTAGAGAAAGATGCCTCTAAAAAAACTTTGGTAATTTTTTATAAATATTATCACCTAATAGGAAAGAAAAACTATTATCACTTTAATAGTGATTTTATTTACTTCCTTTATTTTTTTGATTAGGCAGAGTTAAAAATGAAACTCTCCAATATCAGAAGCGAATTTTGTGCTGCAGCAGATAAATTCGATGAAGAATACGGATTTTCCTCCAAAAGCTTAATAAATGTGCAATGTCATAATTACGGTAAGGTAATAATTTCCTTATATTGTGAAATAAAAATTTACTTGTGGCGAAATACAGTTTATCCCCGCTTCCGTAGACTTTTGAGAAAATATGAATTTCTGCCTACATGTCTGAAAAAAAGTACGAAAACATTTTACTCATTCATCACTGAAAAGCGAAAATCGAGAAAAATTTAATATCTTTCAGATTAACGGTAAAATTCATTCTACTTTCATTCACTTTCAAATGGTTTCATTCAAGCGGTAATTAAATTTATTAGGTACAATATTCTCTTATTTAAACTTATTTCTTCCCAAAACAAAAACAAAATTTTTTTTATCTATTCATCATAGTTTTATGCTATTTTAAGAAAATATGATTTAATGCAAGCTTCCTATATACATATAGGTCGGGGAGGGGGGAGGGAAAGAAATCCATTATATTGGCATGAAATTCAAGACTTTATTTAACATGTTTCGAATTGTCCAATTTAGGTCAAATATGTACCGTTTTGTTGCCTTTTTAGAGGTAGCTTTATGATGCCTCTCTCATAGAAGTCTTGGTCCTTTTGGGCGAAAAACTGTAGTAATCGATTTTCACAATTTTCTCTTGATTCCAACTTCTTATCACTCAGGTACCTTTGCAATGCAAGAAAAAGGTGGTAATCGCTTGGTGCCTGGTCCGGACTATGTGGTGGATGCATTAAAACTTCCCAACCAAGCTCCCAGAGTTTCTGGGGAGTCACTACAGTCGTGTATGGCCTAGCGTTGTCCTGATGGAACACAACACCTCTCCTGTTGGCCAATTCTGGCCATTTCTGATCAATTGCTAGCTTCAAATTGTCCAGTTGTTGACAGTAAAGATCTGAATTTAGTGTTTGGCCATACGAAAGCAACTCATAATAAACTATTCCTTTCCAGTCCCACCAAATACACAGTAGAATCTTCCTGGCCGTTAGACCTAGTTTGACCACCGTTTGAGCTGATTCACCGCGCTTTGACCACGATCGTTTTCACCCACTATTGTCGCATGGGCCCATTTCTCATCTCCAGTCACTATCCGTTTAAGAAATGGGTCGATTTCGATCCATTTAGCCAAGGCTTCGTAGATGGAAATTCAATCCATCATGTTTTTTGGTGTTAATTGGTGTGGCACCCAAACATTGAGCTTCTTTTTGAATCCAACTTTGCGCAAATGGTTTAAAACTGTTTTATGGTCGATCTTTAGCTCCTGAGTGATGCTGCAACTACTAACATGCCGGTCAACTTCGAATATTTCTGTGATTTTATCGACATTTTTCACGAAGGGCCTGCCTGTGCGAGATAACATCAAAAATACTTGAACGGAATCGACGAAACTAAAATTGCACGTAATTAGCTGTTACAGTATCGGCACCATAAACACCATTCACAATTTCAGCCATCTGGCTTGCATTTTCGCCTTTATCAAAGAAAAACTGTAAAATGTACCGAATTTTCTCTTTGTTGACTTCCATTTTTAACACCCTGTAACTCTCAACTGAATGGACCAAACAAAAAAAAGCAAAAGAATTTTTTTATTGTGAAATGTCACCTTGACAATGAGCATAAATTTGAAATTGTTTGATCGATACTTCACGAGATATTGACCCAACAGCCATCTACCGAAAAAATAATGGATTTCTTTTTCCCTAACCCTATATATATATATATATATATATATATATATATATATATATATGAATGTGTGTCTGTCTATACTCGAACGGATTTCGCAAAGATCGAACCCCAAGGGGTGTTACGGGGGTTTAAGGGGCGTTATAGATAATTAGTTCCATTATTAAACTATTAGATGTACAGTCTTGAAACTTGGTACACAGATTTCTTTCATAGAGTAGAGATCCCCTACAAAATTATTTTTACGAAAATCGACCTCCAAGGGGCATTATGCATAATTATTTCCATTTTTAAACTATTGGAGTTACGTCTTGAAATTTGGTAAGCGGATTCCTTTCATAGAGTAGAGATCCGCTACAAAATGGGTTTTGAGAAAATCAAATCCCAAGTGGCGCTGCAGAGGCTTAAGAAGCGTCATACATAATTATTTCCATTTTTAACCTATTAGACTTACAGTCTTGAAATTTGTTACGCAGATACCTTTCATGGCGTAGACATCCGCTGCAAAATGGGGGTTTGAGAAAAGTGACTTCCAAGTGGCGTTGAAGGGAAAGGGGCGTTCTACATAATTATTTCAATTTTTAAACAATTAGGCGTACAGTATCAAAATTTGGTAAGCGGATTCCCCTTTCATAGAATAGAGATCCGCTAGAAAATGTTTTGAAAAAATTGAATTCCAAGTGGCGTTGCAGAGACTTAAGGGCCGTCATAGATAAGCATTTCCGTTTTTAAATTATTTGATGGACAGTCTTGAAATTTTGTAAGTGGATTCCTTTCCTGGAGGAGAGTTCCGTTACAAAATGGGTTTTGTGAAAATCGACCCCCAAGTGGCGTTGCGGAGAGTTAAGGGGCGTTATAGGTAATTATCTCCTTTTTTAAATTATTAGACGTAAAATCTTGAAATTGAGCAAGCAGATTCCATTCATTGAAAAGAGGTGCGCCATAAGATGGGTTTTGCGAAAATCGCTTCCTAAGTGGCATTGCGGGGGCTTAAGGGACGTTATAGATAATTATTTCCATTTTTAAACTTTTAGACTTACAGTCTTGTAATTTGATAAGCAAATTCCTTTCATGGAGTAGAGATCAGCTACAAAATAGGTTTGGGGAAAATTAACCCTCAAGGGCCACTGAGGATTAAGGGGCGTAATAAATAAATATTTCCGTTTTTCAACTATTAGACCCATCTGCTTGAAAATTAGAAGGTATGTTCCAATGGAATAGTTCCTCTAACAAAGAGTTTTGCAAAAACCGACCCCCTCCAAAGGAATGGGATTGCGAGGGTTAAGTTGTGGAAAAATTCCTGTATTTAAATTTAACCAATTTACTTGAAATTTGTTGAGCATGTTTCTTTTGTTGAATGTCTACTAAGAGTAGTCTTAAGTAGAATGTATTAAGTGAGTCTATTAAGAATGGATTTTACGGAAATCAACTTCAGGGGAATTGATTGATTGATTGAATGTTAACGTCGCGCTGTTCAGCTACACGAGGGCTTTTTTCGACGGACCACATAATTTTGAACCATGGTCAAGTGACGTGGACGACACCTGAGCTGGCACCCCCTCCTACCACACCACACCAACGGGAGGACGTTTCAGCTCTCGATAGATGCTCTCGTGCATCGCTGCCCTACACGGCGGGTCTTTAGTGGTACTGGGCTCGAACTCGTGACAAAGCAAGCCATGGTCCGAAACCTATACCACTCGGCCACAAATCCAGGGGGAAACGGAGGGAGTTATTGGAGTGTATTGACAGACAAAATTCCCGTTTTCGAACTACTAGGATTGTAATAATAAAATTTGGTTCGCATGTTTTTGTGATAAAAATTCCGTTTTTGCTGTATTAGCTTTAGACTTGAAAATTAGCACGCATGTTTATTTTACGGAGTAGAGATCCACTGAAAGTATCTTTGGCGGAAATCCACTTGATTTTTGGGTTAAGTGAGCGCAAAAAATCTTTCTACTTCTCTCTCTCTATATATATATTTTAGATATTAATAGAAATTATATAATTTCTGTTATTTTTATATCAAGAGGCGAGAGTTACAACTATAAATATATTTTTCAATAGAATCGAATTCTTAATGCTAAATCTGAATAATTTATGTATATGTAAACAGTATATATTTATACAACATCGTGAAATACCCAGTGAAGCGGGTGGGTAACGGCTAGTTTACATTTATATACACAGTCGAACTTCTAGATTGCGAATTTTTTCCTGAAACCAAGAACATTTCACGATTTTCTTCGTAAAATGACCTCCCAATAGTGAAATGCATTTTCTATATAACGAACTTTTTTTCTTGCGACTCAGTTTTTTTCCTCCCTATTTTTAAATTATTTCTGGATATTTCAAGTTCTTCTCTCTTTTAACATATTTTATGGTAGTCATAAATCCTGAACTGGTTTTATTCGGTGCCCAACTCGCCGAGAGCAATAGAATTCTGGGTATTTCATCCAAGTGAAACCTTTAACCCCCCTGTCTAGTTCATTAGAAACATCTTCGATATTCCCTTGTACCCTCAGTGGAGTCTCGTGTCCTTGAACTTGACTCCGTTCATTTGTAATGTTGATCAGTCATACTGGAACCTTCGTTTCTCGTACCTCAAAAATGTCAAAACGTAAGTGCTTGAGAATCAAAGAAGACATTTTAATTCTTCAGGAAGTGGATAAGGGCGTCAAAAAACTTTTCTTGCTGGGTTTTTTTTTGAAGATATATAAAATAAATGTATATTAATTTACAGAAAGATGTGAATAAATTTTGTTGTGATCTAATTTTTTTTAAATATATAGTGTTAATGAATTAGAAATTTGTTTTATCAAGAAAATTGAAAGATGAACCTCTATACAACGAATTTGCCATAGAATGAACTTTTTTTTTCGGGATTTAGCGACTTTGTTATATAAAGGTCCGACTGATATATATAAAATTTTTAATTGATATCAGTTACATAGATTTTTAAAAGAATGTATGTCACACATGCACAACTTTTGTTATTTATATTTTCATATGTGAATACAAAAGAATAACTAACTATAGGAAAACGAAAAAAAACTACTTGGTTCCCTACATTACAATCCCCTTTCCATTTCTAAAAAAAAGAAAAATTACAGATTTAAAAAAATGAATAGAAATTGGAGGAAAAAAATAATTTCTACCTATATATTATTTTCCCGAAATTATAAAAAAATGCCATAGCACTTAATTTCAAAGTACCATTTTATCAACACATTCTTTAAAATGATGCAAATTATTACTATTAATTACAAAAATAAAGTTATCACAAGGTAAAAATTAAATTAATTTGCATTATCTCAATCTTTGTTTTAAAATTGAGCTAAGCAAAAATATTCGAAATGTTGATTTCTAATTTCCTCAGAAGAACCGTGTATGCCCACAATTGATAAAATTAATTTTTTCACTAAGCAAAAACAAAAAAAATTATAACTGAATTTTTGTACAAAGTATTTTATATTTAAATTACAAAAAAAAAATTTCAATGCATATTATAACTTAAATATCAAAACATAACCTAAATAATAAAATTTGTACTAATCAATCAATCAAAAAATGCAGCAAAAAATTACATTTGAAACAATCAAATAAAAAACATGCATACTTATTAAAAATTTATAAACGAATAAAAATTATTAAAAGAAAAAAATCCTAGTTAAAAAAACTTTTATATGATTAAATAAGCAATACAGCTAAAACTGCAACTTATTATATATATAGGAACAGAAAATCATATAATTATACAGATTATATCTAATTACATTCTTATAGCCATTCCTATTAAACATTAAATCAAAGAAAATTAATAAAATGCTGACTAAATTTATTTTTCATTTGAAGATCAAACCATGCACAAGCAAGATATTCCATCTGTTTTATCAAAATCAGATTTAAATCAGGAAGCACAAACATTACAAAGGTATGAGCTTTTTAAAAATATTTTTAAAGATAAAAGGTACAATCTCTCAACAAAATTTAGTCATAAATAACTTTACAATTATTTTTTTTTTAGGGATTTGCAAGATTTTGATGAAATAGGGGCATTTCTTTTTGATGTAGATTTCAATTGTAGTCAAATAAATTAAGAACTCTGTTTCTGAATTTACATTAAAAATTAATAAACTATTTAAAAAATTATTAAAATCCTGTTTCATTTCTAGACATAAAGAAAACATTAAAGAAAAAATATTTCTGAAACAAATTTATTAAAATATATCAGTAGTTTATTGCAGTACACATAAATGTGTGGGACTACATTACCATCCTTTATAAAATTTTGAATATACATCCAAGAATAAAAGATCATAAGAATCCAAACATAAACAAAATTAAGAAGAGTTTATATAAACTTTAAACATACATACAGCAATTTAACTAGAAGCATTTTTAATGAGATTTGAAAGAACATGTTTAACACATACAGATAAAATTAATATAAAACATGAAGTGATAATTTTTTTTATTCACAATATAAATCTAAAATTTTAATATTGTTCCTTTTTTCATGTTATGTACAATAATTTCAACAAAAGAATGAAATGACAGTATAAAAAATTGCAAAGTAACTTAAGGTTGTTAAATTTTATAAGATCAATGTTCCACAATAGCTTAAAAATACAATATTTGATTTTAAAAATACAAAACTAAAAAAATATAATTCAATATCAAAGATCATGCTTTAAAAAACCAAATGAATTTTTTAGGACTATTTTAAAATTAAACGTTTAGGCTTTAATATAATATTAAGAAATAAGGGCCAAAGTTATTCCCAGACTGGGCAAGGCCGACTCAGCCTTTCATCCCTACCGTAGTGGGTCGATAAATGAGTACCAAGCTTGCTTCGGGACTTTAACACTGGGGGTCTCACTTCAGATCTACCTCCCGATTGGACATCTGTTCATGCACCTCAACGCCCAATGGTCACTTATACTGGGATGGGCACAGTAGGCCTTGGCCCTCATGGGCTGTTGCACCACTGAGTTTGAGTTTAAGGGTCAAAATTGGAACATTTTTTTCCATATAAAAAACTGATCAGCATCAATATTATATTCTGATTTTGCTATTCTATAGAGAAGAGCATATATTATACTACTGAATTATATCTGAATGGATCAATTTTTTTTTCTGATGTAAAAATATGTTCCATATATTATCTACTATGCCATAATACTACATACATTTTACAAAAAAGGAAGAAATTGCTTAGTTATGGAATGTTTACAATCATTTTAAAAATGAAATATTATGATGTTACAATGTAATAAATCAATGAAATTGTTACACTAAAATGTGAATTTTCATGAAAACAGAGACATTTTTCCACCTGAAAGTGTGTTTCTATTTTAATACTAGTTCTTTTATTTAGAGAGAAAACAGCCTCAAATAAAGTTATTCTGTGAAAACCAATTTAAAAAAATTAAAAAGCTATCATTAAAATATCTTCTAAAACAAATAATTTGTTATTCTAACTAAAACTTTTATTGAGGTTTTTATTTAAAGCACAATGAATTACTTATTAGAATATAAGAAACATTCTTTTGAAGAATTTAGAAAGCATCCAAAAATAAAATGTTTATCAATATCAAATCTTTGCATGCAACACCAATAGTAAATACTATTCAGTCTCATTCGCTAAATGCCTTAATACAGTTTTTTAGTAGAAAGAAAAATTACCCAAAATTTAATACCAATTTTGATTATGTTTTTTAATACTGAAAATTTTGCCTGAAGTTTCCTAAATACCGAAGTAATACTCTTTCATAGTGTTCATTTTAATGCTAAGTTGAAAATAATTGAAATTCATTTTAACATAATATTTAGGTTAAATTTTGAATTGATTATAATTTGATTCAATAAACTATTCCTTTTTACAAAAACTATAAAAAAACATCAGTTTTTATTGTTCATGTAAACTTGAATGACATTACTGCAACTGAATTTGCTTATTTTGAATTAACTATCTTATTTTCAAAATATTGCTTTCACCTAAAATAACAGATCAAAATTAATCTTAAAAAATGTCACATTGCTAATATAAATGTATCCAATTGTAATGCATGCACACATTTACCCTTTTCAAGAACTTAATAAACAAACCATTTTTTTACTTTAAATAGTAAAATAAAAATCCATTTAGCATAATAATATTTGTTCAGGGAAAGAAATATGGAACATATATAATACCAGAAAAAAAGAAACTCAATCAAAATAAATTGTACCATAATATATGCTTCTCTCTATAGCAGTGGTTCCCAAACTTTTTCACCTCATGGGACCTGTACAATTTGATGGTACTTTCGTGGAGCCCCTATATCTCATAATATCCCCATATCTCAAAATAATATTTAAAGTAGATCAACATGTTATGGGCATTTTATGTAAAATCAATTAAACAAGTAATTCGTTTATAATTAAAAAATTATAATCTATTTTTTAATACAATTTTACTCATTAATAACATTAATTTGTGATCCAAGTGTCACTTATCCATGCATTATTTAATACCTGGGATACGTGCTTACTTTTTTTTTACACAAACTGTTGAAGTATAGGTCTATTGAGATGAAATGCAATTGCATTACTTATTAAAAGTTTAATTTGTTTTATACTTTGTTTTTGTAGCCACTCACGTTAAGAAATATATTTCACTTAAACACAATGCTCTGAATGGCATTAAAATGTTTATAGCTGTATGAGAAAACCTGTGTATTTTGTATGACTTTTCAACCTAAAATTTAGATGCTGTTCTTGTTAAATTTAGATTATAACATCAAATCTGTTAATACATTGTTCCTTCTCCTTCATTTTAGGTGTTTTACCATAAATACAAAAAGGTGAATTTTTCATTAGAAAACTATTTAGTTTTGTAAGGCATTTTGTTAACTAACGAGTAGAAATTATCTCGTGGAACTTGAGATAGTAAACAAGAAAATATTCTCAATCTAGTAGGAAGTGTGTGTGTGTGTGTATATATATAAAGCGTTTTAATATTAATTTATTATATTATAATAAAAGTTTAAAAGAGTTGCACAATAAAGTTATTATATATAAGCAGGATTTTCAGTTTTAAATAGTAGGACGAGCTATAGATACTAGTAACAATATAAACTTGATAGAGAACGTGAATCTATTTTGAATACATATTTATTTGCTCTTAGTTTTTTCATTGTGACTCCTGGGAACCCCACGGTTCCGCTGAACACAGTTTGGAAACCACTGCTCTATACGACAGCTAAATATTCCTATCTGAAAAAACGCACTGAATTTAGGTTCTATTCTTTACTACTAAGAAAAGACAGCTTTAACTGATAATTAATTGCATTCTATAAATTTTTTTTATTTCTTTATTATGGATAGAACAATTAAAAATTAAAGTAAAAAATTATTTGGATTATTTAAGGTATAAATTTAAATTTACAACTCAAACCTTTTTTTAGTTCACTTAAAATAAGCAGAAGTGCTTAATAGGATCATTAAAAACGTTTTAATAAATCAATAATGCACATTAAATATTTCAAATGCCACCCATTCAGTATAATGGTTAGTGACGCTGACTGCGGTGCCATAGGACCTGGGTTTGAATCCCGGAAAAGGTATGGTTGTTTGTAAATGTATAGTGCCTTTGCGGCATGGAGGTACTCTAAATAGCCGTCGAGCCGCAAATCCTCTCCTCTTGTGAGGTTGGTGGAAGGGGAAGAGAGGTGGGAAGCCCCTGACGACCCCCAGGGTTTTCTCCCTCTAAATTGGGGTGGAACCGAGCAAAATTGTACTGTCATCTGCATGGTGTTCAAAGTAAGGATAACAACAGGCATAAAAATCTAGCCCTTAGCCGTGATGAATTTTGTGCACCTTGAAATTATGTTACTTTCGATCAGGTGGCATACGTAACAACAAGTATTTCAAATGACTCTGAAAATGAGTAGAGATAGTAACAAATAAAAAAAATCAACCTTACATGTATTTCATTCTTTCATTTTGATACCTTTAGTTGAAATTTTCTTTAATAATTATTACATACAAATTACTGTATTAATGATAAGGAAAATGGAATCATTTTATCACATTTTTAAAAATATACAACACATAAAAAGAATAACTGTACAAGAAACTTAAATACATTTTACTATCATTTCATAGAGATTATACACACAAAGAGATATGTACATACTAAATAATGGATACAAATACAACAAGAGGAAATAACAATTTCACAACACTTAAGTAAAAAATAGCTGACTACATAAGTTACACAGTTAAAGACAACACATTCAAGTTAGTAATATACAATAGTACAAAGTTCAACATTAAAAAATAAAATTATATTATACATAAAATTGCATTTGAATTTGAAACTATATATAATTCTCCACCAGCATCTGAATTAAAGTGCTTGACATTTTTTCAAATGATTAGTCGTTTGACCACCTACCCCTGCCTCCCCAAATAAAAGTTTTTCAACTTTTCTACATCCTTTAAATATTTTAAATTTCACAAATTGGTGCTTTTTTTAACAACTATAAAAATGGTTTAAATTTCAACCTCTTTTCTTTATTATTATGAAAATGATTGAAAATTTCAAATAGTACTAGCCTATTCTTACTCTTACTTTAGTTAAAATACTAATAGGGGAAGAATCACTTTTAACAGAAGTCACATGCAAGCAACTCTTAACTGCATATACTTAAGCAACTGTAATATTCTTTAAGACATTAAATAAAATATATCCAATTAGAAAAACATCAATGAAATTGTATACTTTAATTTCTTTAAGAGTAACGACATGAATATACATATTACTTAGTAAATTGAACAGATAGACAGCATCAGTTTAGACTTCAGTATCTATTCAAATTTCAACTGATTTTAAAAACAGGCACAATTATTGAAGTACAGTGGGTGATCAGTTAACGAACATAATCCGTTCCAAGACTATGTTCACTATCCGAATTGTTCATTAACCAATCATCAATTCATCATAGATTTCTATGTGAAATCAATTATTTCGTTCTAGAGATCCTAAAAATTAAATTTTAAAAATGTATAATTTCTTAGTAAGTTTTTAAAAAAATAATACATGCATATAGTATCGCATATTAATCAGTCCTTTTCATTTTTTGCTTATAGAGCGTTGAAGAACATGTCCAATGTTGATTGCTTTTCTCTATTTTTCAGGATTTTCCGGAAGTAATTAATAGCATTGTCGTTGTAAAGATCCCCAACTCTACTGACATCAGCTTGGTTTGGGTACCATTCTAAGACCATTGCTCTGACATCCGCCCACTTTTTCAAAAGATCTTTAATGGCTGATGTCAGCATTGGTCCTCTTTCATCTTCCTCTTGTTCCGAAGGAGACACATTTTACTGCGTTTCTTGGTGTTCTTTCAAAATTTCTTGGAGTTCTGTTGTCAGTTCATCTTCATGTCCCATTATGAGCTCTTCTATGTCATCCTCGTTCACCTCCAATTCCAGATCTCTAGCTGTTGTCAAAATTTCATCCATAATTTCAGGGGTGTATCCCTGATCACCTCCAAATATGTGTTTATTGTCCAAACAAAAAAATTCTTTCTTGAAAGTGTTCGTCCTCCGAATACAAAAATCTTTCATGAAAGTATTCATTAACCAATCTGTTCGTTAACCGATCACCCACTGTAACACACTAAAAATTATATATATATAAATTTTCTCTTAATCATAATTCAGAATACTCTATTTCAAAATGCATCTCATTTCCTCTCATATTAAAGGATTGAAACCTAAATTTTGACAAATTTATTTGCGATTCCTTCTTAAAAGAATTACACTTTGAATTTTTGACAGAATTAATGGAGACCCCTAGTAAAATAATATCTTTATAGCTTACACATGCCTTACTGAGCAGTTGAAACTTTTCCCTGAAATAATTATGTAATTCCGAAAATAACTACCATTTCCTTTTGCTTGAACATGCGATTATACATTATTTCTATTATTTATTTGTTCTGTTTTTCCTCATGTTTAAATGTAGAAAAGGAATAATTCTCTCTTGGTTTTGGCACTCTTGCAGAGATGATGCTGAATTCTCTCTTCAGATATCTTAAATGGACATTCTCTCTTATGTTTAAATCCAATAAATAAATTATTTGATTGCTACTCAACTTTTCTTTTATCACAATTACATGCAAAAAAAAAAGATGAATGCATTACATATACATGGACGACAATACTGAACGCAGTTCTGGCCATCCATTACGCGATACATACACTGATGAAAATAAAAGCATTTTTGCAAAATCAATCTTATTTTATCACATACTCTTGATTTTCCTATTTATTAACCTTTTTTTACAAAGAAGCAAATAATACTAAAATAATGTTTCTATAAAAACTGTTATCCACAATCCACCAAAATATTACACCGGTCTCAATTATTCCAATTCTCTGGCACATACACTCAAACAAAAAAGTATTCTGGTAACAAAGATGCTGATTGGGAGGAAATACTAATTTCATGTTGGCTGTTATTTATGCTCAACTGTCTTTAAGAAAAACCTATTGTACAGCTGGTAACTACTTACTTAAATAGGATTTTAAGAGTTTCACCAATATCATTTCCAGAGGCGAAAAACTGAAAAAGCAATTTTTAGCAATCAATATTTCTTAAATTTTACAAAACATCCAATTAATAATATTCAAAGAACTCCATTGCCTTTTTAACAAGTGTTTTTTAAAATTTCAAATCAAAACCCTTTTCTTTTTTAAAATATAGTCTTGCATTAATTGCCCCAATGTGACTTTATTTTTTTAAAGTGTTGTCATAAAAAGTATTATCACAACACTTAGAAGTATTCCTTTAAAGAAAAAAAAATTACATCCAAATAATTCACTATTGGAATTATTAAATATACTTTTAAATATTTCAGAGTTATCACTTCTCACTACTTAGATTTTACAGAATTCTAAACATCCATTTTTCTACAGAAATATTCTTCTGTAAAAAATGATAAAATTTATATCTTACGACGCTTTTATTAGTTACATATGACAGGATTATCTTAAATATATCCTGAATATAGAACTTTTTAAATTAAAAAATGAAGTTAATAACTAAAAAAGTTTGAATTCATACAAAAATAGCATTTTGTAAAATGGCTCATCTTAATAACATAATTATCACTGATACTTTTGATTTTTAGGATTAAAAGATACCAATTATATGGTATTTTATTATGCTTAAATTAAAGCAAACATGAATGGATTGCACAATATTAAAAAGACTAAGATTACAAAAATAATCATATTGACTACAAGGGTATTTAGTATATAAATGCACTAACAGAGGTAAAGGACATTATTTTACAGAACTGTGAAAACAATTAATTACTTTCAGCTTACATCATTATTATTACCTAACTTAATACAATACTAGATAAAATTGGCTAAATTATCAAAAAAGTTTTACACCAAGCTTACTACCAAGATGAAAAAAAACTAATATTTATTACAAAGCAATACAGAAGATATATATTTCTAGATGGAACACATAAACAACACATTGTACCTATAATACGAAAAACCCAAAATATTACTGAAAAAATGCCCTTTACTTCTGCAATATAGTAATTGTTTTATTTACATGTGTAACTTAACTACATTTACTATCATTTTCCAGTTTCAATGTTTTGTTAAAATTCAATAAACAAAAATGCACATCCACCCTTTTTTCTTGCCAGGCATTATCAAAGATTTCAACTAAAATTTCTTCAAATTCCTTTTGTACTTTTTCAATGCCAAAAGTATGAAAATTGTCTAATAATTCTTCAGGTAGAGGTATTACTCGACTTCTGATGCCATTCAAAATATCTTGCCGAATAGATATGGTCAATTCAACTAATGATTCAAAGTGTTCTGCTGTGAATATATTTTCTGGAAGAAAAATAGCAATACAAATATTAATACATGTTTTACCTTTAATAAACATAAACCATTTGAATGTGAAAATAGAGAAACAAAATTTTAAAAATTTAAAGTCGAAATACAAAAACTTCTCAGCACAGGATTAGAGAAATATTATAACCACATAAAATATCTTGAAAATCAAATTTTCAAAAAAAAAAAATGCCTGCTTCAACATTTTTTTTTTCTGCAATAGGTAATTAGATTAAATTAACTGCAATTACTAAAATGTTAAAGAGTGAAGATCAAAATTATCTATATACTACTTAATATCCCTTTCCATTTAAAATATCTTAATTTTTTTTAGTACTTTATATTATTATAAATATTTTAACATAGCTTACAAAATTATATAAAATAAGATACTTGCATTTTCTACAATGTAATAAACCTCATATAATATGACTTATAACTAAGCTAGGGATAAATGATAACTTAATGCAGAGTTCCTATTATAGTATTAAAACTTGTAAATATACAAATTTTCAGGCTATTTGAAAACACCTTTCTCTTAGTCTTCAGAAACCAAACTACAGCTCAATTATTCCTTCACAAAAGTAGGTTTTGTTAAATAATTTTTAAAACATTTAAAAGATATTTAAAAAATTATATTTTTAGTCAAATCTCTCATTAACTTATATCATTTAAAAAATCCTACATACAACATTTCTAAATTTTCTATAAAGTCTGAACCTTTCTTTCCAGCAGTTTTTAAAACTATAACAGGGAAATAATCCAGAAAGATTATTTTCCTGTAATAACTATCTGTCTTTTATACCAATTGAATTCTTGAGAAATAGCAACTGCATAATTCAAATGTAGCATAATTAATAAAGTTGAGCTCCATACGTAGTGTGTCAGAGTTTTTAAGACTAACACTGGATCTCTGCCTACAATCATACTATCTATGCTGTGGCACAGGGGTGATACAGATTAACACATTCACAACCAGTACAATCGATATATCCATCCTCTGCAGCCAAATTACAAAATATTATTTCAGTGATTAAAAACATTCCTTATATTTTAGTAGTAAAACCAGAAAAACGGAAAACCTTTTATTTTCATGTTTAGTGTTTTTCTAGTAATTTTAATACTTCAGCTTCAATCAATTTTTTAGGCTGTGAAGGCCCTGCAATACTTGTAATGTCCACAGTTTCTAAAAACGGATATAAAAAAATTTAAACACAAAATTTAAAAACCAAGCACATGAAATATAAAAAAAATTCTTCACTAGCATGCCTCAAAAACCTCTTTGTTCAACCACCAAAGCAGCACTAAAAATAAAACATACAACTTATCATAGTCAATCATCATCGCACAACAGCCCTGGCATACAAAGTAGTGCCATACTGACACGCCAACACATCAGTGGCAGCAAATGTGTAACTATCAGTAGATGTATTGCCCAAAACTAAATGCACTTGTTCACTATCTCAAACCATACAAAAATTCTTTAAAAGAAGTATATAATTTTTTCCATGTTGAAAATTCAACATGGAACAAAGTTGTAATTAAACTCCAAGCAAAATTGGAAAAAGTATCAATAAAACAGTATAGTTTAAATATTTTCAAGCGTTTGATGGACAGATTCATCAAATTTCTCCACAATGTTGGAATGAAAATAGTTGATGTTAGTTACATAATACAACCACTTACAATTCACTAAAACTGCGACAATTTTTGGCATAAAAAAAAATGTGTGCATGATAAATTATTCACAGTATTTACCTGATCTAGCATCTTGCAATTTCTCTTTAATTCAAAACTTAAAAAGGTGTTATTTTGATAACATTGTGAAAGTGTTGACACAAGCTTTCAAGGCAAAGTGAACTCCTGCATTCAAGTCATTATTAAGCCACAGTAACAAATTAATTGAAGTCAAAGAAACTTATTTTGAATAAAAAATCCTAATAAATATAATTATTTTTCATTTAGTTTTATAAAAATTACTTGGCACACCGTGGATGAGGTATAGTTATGAAAACAGGCAAAAAAATTACATTAAATAATTTTTCCTTTAAATTCAATTTTTAAAAAACAGAATTCATTTAATATATAAAAAAGAATAAATACTCTATTAATATATGGTAAACTCAGACCAGCACAAATATTGCTAATTACTTAATTTCAGAACAAACTTGCCATTTCAAAAAGTTGTTTTTTTTTTAAATGTAATATAGAGCTTTAAATCTGTCTCAATGAGAATCAATAGCAGGAATTAAAAAGGTATTACCCTGCAGATAAAATCTCAATACAGTTAATTACTCCACAAATAAACAAGCTGTTACATCAATTTTTGATTCAAAATCATATGCAATTTCATCAAGAAAAGGAAACACGTATATTTAAAAAATAATGGAGAATTAAGTAACACACACAGCTTGTCTACAAACACAAGAGATGTAATACAACTTTATTCATGTACCCAAATAAATTTAAATCAGCAAATCATATTGGGTTCCTCATATTTGAATCACCAATCCCATAACACCATTTTATATGTTCTGTTTTTACAACTTTAATATCAGCCATTAACAGTGCATTACAAAATATGCCTGACCATATTTACCCAAATTTAGTTCTTTTAACAAATTCTATTAAGTGTTTTGAACTCTATGTTGACACATTGTACAAGATTAATTATATAAACATAAAAAATCCACTTATTTATCAGATACCAATTTACAAAGAAATGGAGGTAAGTAGCAAAATCAACTATGTTACTAAATTAGCATCTACAGAACTTTTTTCTAGCTCATTATATGCATAACAAACTCAAATACACAAAATCTATCACTACCACAGGAATGCATTGGCCTTCAGGATGCAAGACACCATACTAACATATTCATTTTGACTATGCAATAAGTTTATACAATGATACTTCAGAATAAGTTCACACTGTTATAATAGATATCGTTTTACTACACTGCATCCTTAAAAATTCAGTTACATTCCATAGCCAAATTTTAACTTTTCCATCCTAACCTAAACTTCCACTTGACATTATACCAGAAATGAATCATGAAATGCTTTATTCAAATATAAAATGATTTGGATAGAAATGAACAGCATTTAATAATGTAACTGATAATTTATTAATGTAGCATGAGGGCTATTCACAATGACCTCATAATTTTGAACCATGCTCAAGTGGCAAGGACATCTATATATGTGTATATATAAGCCTCCACAAACATTTTAAAATTCTACACAACAACAATGTGAGAACTTTGGAGTCTTTACAACCCTTATACACTGTCTTCAATGGCACCATGTGTGTGACTCAAACCTCTGACTTGATAGAAATAATGTTAGCAGTAAGTCGTCATCCATGACTATTTAACTATCATGATCACCATGAAAACACACACACACAATTGTGACTTTTTTACATGTAAGAGTAGTTAATATACAATAATACTGAGATTTTTTTTTCCATGAGAAAAATCATTCTATGTTTTTAGTTCTATTCTTTAATATTACAAAAACACAGTTTAAAGTAATGGAATGGAAATTTCAAATTTTTTTCACTTCTCTGTTGAAAAGGTATGATGGCAAGAATGTTTGTAAGCCAAGAAAAAATAGTCTTCAATAATGTAAAATGAAAATGGGGAGTAACAAATTAGGTGACATATAAATGTCTAAAAAATTCCAGGTTCTAGAATGATTATTAGATGGAAAAACTCTATCACTCCCACAAGGATCTTCCAATATCATATAAGCATAATGCAGTGAAATAAGTTTGGAGATAGTCAACGCCTGACAGTATCCATGTAATGTTGTGGCTATAAATTTATATAGCTAAGTAAACTTTGTGTTTTTGTGTTTACATGTATTAATTTCTTCTTAATAAAAGTAAATCCATTTTTTTATAAAGAATTCCAGAGTGCATTCTGATTTACTCTGAAAAAACCTGTCAATTGCAGAAACAAGACAATTTCATAACAATAACAATACATATCAATACTAAAACAATACATATAAATTCACTAAATGTAACTAAAATCCATGGGAAAAACTGGTTTTAACACAACTCTAACAAATTGGTTCTCTGTATGAGTTTTAAATTGAACAATTTACAAACAATCTACAGAAAAGTCAAAAAGGAATTTTCTTTACCTTTAAGAAACACTATCTTTTTTCCAATAATTTTCCTTAATATTTTATCTGCTTGATGCACAACACTCATTGAACACAATTTTTGAGCTTCAAGCTATAAGAAAAATTAAATCAGAAAACACTAAATTATCTGTGTGGGGTTATAAATCCTAAAATAAAAGAATGTTTATTTGCCAACTAACTGTTCATAAGGTTGATTAATGAATAATACTGATCAACAAACAAAAATAGTAAATTTTTAAAATTATTCCCTTAATACAAATTTTAGATTTTAAAAACTACCTTTTCTTCACTCATCAGCCTTTCAGCAGGATTTTTTGCAGCTTCTTCAATTAATTTAATCATATCTCTCCTGGAAAATAGAATGAAATAATGTGATTTGTATTTTTAATTTACTTCAAATTAAGAATCAAAATAATAGAAAGAGAAATAACTGTTATCATTACATAACAATATTACATTTCAGTAAAACTGCATATTATATGAGGTGCTCATGGAAAGTTCTAACACTTAATGAAAAAAACAAATTTTGTCAGAACTTGACAAATTCTGGCTGGCATCTCCTTCAAAATAGTCCCTTTTCAAACCTATACATTAAGCCCACTGCTTTTTCCACTCCTCAAAAGCACTCTTGAAATTCTCTTAAAAGCTGTCCAAGAGCACCTGCGATTCTTGCTGAATGTCAGACACTTTCATTCTTTCCAATTTGGGGAATAACACAAAATCACAAAGAGCTAGATCTGGCAAATATAGTGGACAAGGAACAACAATCATGTTGCTATCAGCTAAACACTGTTTGTCTTTAGCAAGGTTTGGGCTAGTGCATTGTTATAATGAAGAAGCTTACTTAAGTTCAGATCCTTTTCATCATATATGTTCTATCAAATCCTGCAGAACTGTTAAAATCTGAATTAACTGCAACATTAAGAGGAGCAAACATGTGATGAACAATCCTTTTGATGTTGAAAAACACAATGATCTTGCTTTTTGTTGCACTCCACGTGCTTTTTCTGACTTTGCAAACTTGGACCTCCTATAAAAGGATTGCTTCTTTGTTTCAGGATCATAGCTGTTAATCCAATTTTCATCATCTGCTATGATCTTAGAAATGAAACTGACATCTTCATTAGCTTTTGCAAAAAGTTCAAAATAAATGTTAATGTTTTTTTTTTATCATTAGTCAGGAATCTTGGAAAAAAATTTAGCAGCAATATGGTGCCTATTCACATAAACTAAACTCAGTGGCACAAAAGCCCATGAAGGCCAAGGCCTACTGTGCCCATCTCAGTATATGTAACTTTGGGTGCTGAGATGCATGAGCAGATGTTACAGCGAGGTGATCAGTCTGGCATGACCCCCCTCCCCCAGTGTTTAGTCCCCAAGCAAGCTTGGTACTCATTTATTGACCCACTGAAGGGAAGAATGGCTGAGTCACCCTTGCCCAGCCCAAGGATAGAATCTTGGACCTGAGGTGTGGAAGCACGATACACTACCACTCAGCCACTGGGCTCCACATATTTACATACTTCATCAGAATTTCTTGATTAACTCCATAACTTAATCCAAAATTGTCTGCAAGTTCCTGGATAGTCTGATGATAATCTTCTTGCAAAAGTTTTTCAATTTCTTTCACATTTTCAATCATTTTTCCAGTCTCTGGTTTCCCTTAATGCTTACAATCTTCACACGAATGATAATTCACTTTAAAATGCGAGTACTGATCACCCACTTTAAAATGCAAGTAACATTCCAAAAGTACTCTATTCAAGTTAAAGTTTCTTCACCAAAAACCCTACAGAAAGTTTCAAAAGTTTGGGTTGCAGATTTACCAAACTTTACATAAAATTTGATGTTCACATGCTGCTCCATTTTACTTGTCCATAGCTAAATCACAGCCCAAAACAGGAAGTGAAAAAAAAATTAACATAAACAAATTCTATGTTCACACTTTGAAATCAAATAGTAAAATGTGTACATGAGGACTGCAAGAATGTAACCTCACAGAGATATTCACTCTAATAGTAGTCCAAGAAATTTCTGACAGCCCCTCATACGGATGCGTCTTCATATTTAACACGAGTCTACATGTGTCCTTAATGTGGCTAAAAATTGTAATCTTCAATATAATTGAGTTTTTTAAAAAATGCGATTTTGATACCACATTTACTTTAATTTTTTTCAGCTTCATAAAAAATTCAACCTGAATTATAATTTTCATATGAAGTTTTACTTAATCAATAATCCCTAGAGTTCTGAATTTCTTCCATATCATTTGTTACATTTATTTTAATATTACATTTTTTAATATTACATTTATAATGTTAAATGTAACTGTAGCAAAATGCTTAAAAATACATGATTTAAGAAAAAATTATTTGTTAAAATGTATTTTTAGATTACTCATCATGCAACTTAATCATTAAAATTCTAACCTTTAGATAATCATATTTATAAAAGAAATGCACAAATAAAAAATCCCATACATCTCGAATTCAAAATAAATAAATAAAACATATATATATATATATATATATATATATTGATGAAAATAAAGTAATTTTTAAATAAATGAATAACTTAAAGGATGATTGAAATTGTTAGATGAGGGAAACTTTTGTTGTAAGTAAAATCTTACTCACTTAAGGCTCTATATACCAAATATTTATAATTATTAAATTTCCTTAATTTTGAAAATAAAGCAAAAAAAAAAAAAAAAAAAAAAAAAATTATGATTTTTTTTTATCAGGGAAATAAAACACAAACATGGATAATAAATGAATATTTGTTTTGCACAATAATTTACTTTTCTAATAAATCAGATGTAAATATTTTGATTCTTAAAAGTAAATGACAGATTTTATAACTTAGATAAAGTAACAATATTTAGTATTACTAATGCCTATTTCATGGCAATTTAGATTGTCCATATATACAAACAATAGATGAAATTGTACAAATAACTGAGAAGTGAATGCTATAATATAGGTAATAAAAAATATGAATGAAAAATTCCAGCAAAATTTTTTTCTAAAAATTAAAATGAAGTTTTCAGGTAAGCTGTGATTTAAATTAAAAGAGTTTTGAAAGATTTAAAAAATGCAGTTAATTATATCTGAAAAGCAAACCTTAACTGAAATGTTATTATTTGATAGACTAGAACTTGTGAAATATAAAGCTATGAAGACTTAATTCTTTAAAGGAGTTGTATTTAATTTTAAAATGCTCAACTTTTTAAATACATAAAAGTTTATGGTTGATAATAAAATTATTGATAAATTAATAGAACAGAGTTTAAATTTGGGGAATTGGTGCACTTTATTCTTAGATCTGCTTCTGTATCTCTTGAAGACCCTCCATTGTACCACTAGGAAAACATACACCGAAGTTTAAGAATCTTTTAAGAAAAATTAGGAAAAAGATCTAGAAAAATTAATTTCCTCTTTTATCTTGTAAACAAATCACATGTTGCCTTTTTAACTTGTAAAATAGTGCATGTCAGATTGATGTATATCTAACCAAGATGTACTAGACATGTAACAAAGAAGTGTATATTTTTCTACAATTTTTAGCAATTAAATTAACGATTGCAATAATTTCTTCTAAGTATTTATCCTTTATATATAAAAGGTTATTAATCAGAATTTCTAATGAATCAAAAACTTAAATAGAATTTTGAATTATTGTTACGCATTTATAATTATCAATGCATAATTTTCATAAGCAACTTTTCAAACTTTTCACACACAACTATATTTTCATCAATGTTTCATTACACAATTTGAAAATTATCTTACAATTCACTGCAGCTAAATTCAGATGAAGAATCAAACACTAAGGAATATTTTTCCCATTTGAATTGTCTTGGATTTGGATATTCTAAAGCTGATACCATCATCCTTATTTTCTGTTCTGGAATACTATAGCCCCTTATCGAATTTCTATGTATTGCAGTATTAAGAGGACACTGTAGAAATATTTCACAGAACCCAATATTCACTGCAAAAGAAAAAGTGATATCTATATAACAAACATAAATGATAATTTAAAACTTAAAATGCAGCACATAAAGAAAAATCTTGTTTTTCAGTCTTCCTTGTGATTAACTTTCTAAATTATAATTGTGTCCCATTAATAGTTTTTCTGTAATTTGTAATGCCCAAATCATAGTCAGTGAATCTGGTATTGCAAGTTAGAACACTGAATTTAAAAATGATTCAAATTAATAAATTAACCAATGAAAAGACAAAATCAAATAAGAGAATTTCTTCATCGTCATCAAATTCCTTCAAATATTTGTCATTTAAATACAGTAAGATTTTGTTGACATTTTTATAAAAAAATAAATAATTCATTAACAATTAATTGAGGAAAACAGAGAAAATTTTTAACATGTGAAATTGATCCAGTAGTGTTTAGCTGATTTTGATCCGTAAGAGCAAGAAATATACTTTTAAGTGTAGTATTATTGAAAAAAAAAAGCAAAATAAGTTTTGAAAAATTTGGGACTACAGGACTTCAAAACACCAAATGGTTAGCTAGAAAAATTTAAGTAGAGACATAAAATTGCTTTTAAGAATATTTGTGGCGAAAAAAATCAACAAATATGCAACATGTGACAACACATTAATAATTGAAAAAAATTTGTGAGGGATATGAGGCTTACCACATCCAACATCTCCAATGCAGACAAAACTGGATAATATCATCAAAATTTGCCTAATTAAACTGTGCTTGAAAGTAAAAAGTTCTCTAGAGGTAAAAGTTCTCATTGTGATAATTTATTACATGGGAAGCAAATTTGAGCAACTACTTATAATTAAAAAGGCCAATAAATCATGATGCTTCAAACAAATCAATCAAAAAGCTTTATCAGTCCCTTGGCCTCAAAATAAAAAGTCGCAGAAAATACAACGTATAATGTCAGAATGGTCAACTGCTCTTGATGAAATAATGTCACAATTCACCATCCCACCAACCAAATGTAAGATTTCATTCCTCACTCACTGTAACATTAATTTTCTAGACTTTAGACAAGGGTACAATTAGAAGTTTTAAGGTTCACTGGAGAAAACTTTTTAAGGCATGTTCTTCATTAAGTCTGTGGAAACAGATCAACTGCAAAATGTGTCAATACTGAATCATATTAAATTTCGTGAATGCCATTCAGCACATTTTGAAGAAAGACGGATTTGAAATACCAATTTCAAGTGCACTCAGTGAAAATACTACTGATGAAAACTAATTATTTGACCTTGTCAAAATCAGTAGCAATGTTCAAACATAAGGATATTCAGCAATTGATGAAAACTTATGTACCAAAGACACCCAAAGATAACATAAAAAATCTTTTATTTCAAATGTAGTTGATGACTTGAGCTTTAATAGAAATGGCTTGGAAAGTAGTGAGGAAGATGAAGAACCAGTCAAAAGGTATGACATAAAAAATATACAAATGTCTTAAAATACACCTACCAGTTTTTAAAAAAAGTCACAATAATTGTTAGTGATAGTGAAGGACTTAAGATTATCAGCGATTTTGATACCCAATTGGAAAAAAATGTTTTGACAATGTAGAGACTTTCAAACAAATCCATGCAATGGATTATTTTCAATAAACTTCTGTGGATACAAAGCTTTACTGTTCATTTCATACATTTATGCAATTAACTTTTTTAATTTTTATTCTTTTATTTATTTTTATGAATTTTAAATTTTATTAACTTTAAATTCAAATGAATACCTGTGACTGTGGTTCTCATTTGTATATCATTCATATAAACCTTGATATAACTTACATTACAAATCAAGTTGCATTCTTTTAATATGCACTCTCTTAAGAAAAGACATTTCTATTAAAAGCATAAAATATCTGGTCTGGTGGGTGTTCCTTATTGGGAGGCACTATAGTATAAGACTGTAATGTCGTAACTTCCAACGGGATCGGCGTCTTTGGTGGACCCGACACTCACATGTGCATCTTGCAGCTGCAGATATAAGGTTGCAACGTGGTTGACCTTGCAACCCCTTTTTTGACCCCCGAGGAATCGAATACCATCAACCGGAAGATGAAGGAGATGCTTTGAACTTACTCGGGAGCGGTGGCCAAACGATTCCTCCTCTCACAAAATATTGGACTCTAACAATCTTTAATTAAGTTTAATAACTTCAATGTATAATTCAGTAAATAATATTCAATAGTTGTGACGTAAATAAATTCAATATTTAAATTAAACAAGAATACGCTACCATTATTCTTTCAAACGTTACAAGACTATTAAACTTATAAATTCTAGTTTGAAGAAATTTATTATTTTGAATGATTTTTTATATATTTCCAACTCTTATATTTGGGATCATTCATTAAAAAATACAAATCCACAAATCCTATAATCATAATTGATAATAAATAATAATCAACAAAACCAAATCATGTAATCACAATTGATAATAAATAATAACAAACAAATCCAAATCCTATAATCATAATTGATAATAAATAATAATCAACAAATACAAATCCTATAATCATAATTAATAATAAATAATAATCAACAAATCCAAATCATATTACAAATTATATAACACAGAATTTGATTATTATTTTGTTGGAGTACTTTTTTCCAAGGCTAAATTTTCCTTATGGTAGAAGTTTTTACCAAAACTGCCACAAAGAAAATTCAAATTAAGATCCAAAATAAAAGAACAATATTAAAAATAAAAGTAATGTTTACTTCTTCTAGCGATTTGAAACCATTCATATCTCATACTTCTGTAATAAAAATTATCTTCAATAAAGAAAATACCATCCGATACCACAGTAAAAGAATTGTTCAATCTTTCAATCTTGGTCAGTAAATTTTGACTTCGCTGAGTCAGTGGACCTTTCATCAGACATTCAGTCCCACAAGCAGCATTTATAAAATATTCGGCTGCCATAAGAAGATCTGATCGAAAATTTCTCCAGCCTTTCAAAGTTTTCATCTAATAAAAAAAAGTTTCAAAATTATTTATAATACATTCATATACTTCCTAATTCCTTTTGAATAATAACTTTTCAATTTTTAAACAAAAATTGACTAAAACTACAGACTTTGGTACTTACATATTATTGCAACAATCCCCAACTCTATTAATAACTTGTCAAGCTGGTAACCCTAATTTCCTAAGTGTCATATGTGCTGCATTTCATATAATTCCGTCACTAGGTTGCGATAATACACAAGTACCAAGATTTCTTCGTAAAAAAATGAAAATAGAATAAATTCCATATTTTTCCAAAATGAATTTTTTATCACTGAAAATGACACAAAAAAACTAATTGGGTTGAAATATGGTTTAACCCTTAACCTCAGTAAGAAAATTATTTTTTCAGAAAATTGCCAAATTTCCACCAGCAAAATGAGTAATTAAAACTACTTATCCTTAGTGCTTTGCAAAATAGCTTTGTTGACATACTCATGGGAAAACTCTACATAAGCACCTCAATAGAGTAATTTTCTAAATTGCCCCAATGGTGAAATTAAACCATATTTTCAAATTAACATTAATAAGAAATCTTTTTTTATAAAAAGTATTTAAATAAAACTTTACTAAAAAGATTATGGTAATATTAAAAATAATTACCATAATGTTTTCTATACTCTATTTATAAAATAATTTATTTAATTCCAATTATTTTATTCATTAAATCTATGTATCATTGTAATAAAGGTAGTAAGATGAAAAGCCATCACAAAACAAAATATCAAATGCTTTAGTGACAATTTTAGTACAATATTTTACACTGATTGACTTATACATATAAAAGATTCGTATTAGTCTGCCAATCATTTTTGCAAAATTCAAAAGCACTGATATTTAGCCAATAATAAAACAAATTTCTCACACATGTTCATATATAATAACTTTGTTTTTTACATTTTTATAAGAAATTAAAACTTGGGACATAACTTCCAACATAGAACAGAACATAATGAAGTATTTCCAAAATGTTGAGACAATGCCATAAAAAAGGAGTTAGAGAACTATGTCAGTTTATTTAAAAACAGGCAGGTGACTGCCAAAATAATCTAATAATGGTTAGGTGTTTTATTTAATTTAATTTTTTTCTCCTTTTGTTAAAGTAATGGAATTTATGTATGATTATTATTTATACACATAATTTTGGCACAATTTTTTCAAAATTTTAGTCAATTTAATGGTTGATAAACTGATACTTAAGTACCAAAAAGGTATTCCATATTCAAAATTTAATAAACACAGTTTGATTTGGTAAAAACAGTAAACAGGCTAATACGCTAGCACTTCTAAAATTCAACCAAAAAAAATTTTTTTTTACTAGAATAAGATTGTTATTGAACCAATAAAACCATGAATTTGACTTGAATCCCAAATTTTATTTCCACCTATATAGATGTAATAAATGTTTATTATATCAAAATGTCACCTAAATGTTGAATAAACTATTTTACGCACAAATATTCTAACATTTACAACTTGCAGAGCTGTATGTTTCAAACCATTCAAAATAGTTTTTATTAAAATATGAATTTAAATTCTATGACTTCCTTTGTTACAAAAATTATTTGGTTTTCAAAGGCAATGTAACTTTCTTAAACTATACTCATAAGGTAATGTATATAATTAAAAATAAACCAAAAAACCCAAACATATACATTATGATATGCAGAAGCAAATATCCAGAAACGCCAAAAAGTAAAAATATTTAAATTTTCAGTGTTCTAAGCAAATTTCTGTAACAATACAAAACACATCTCCATTACCTTTAAAATTCTGCAATATATTTTCAAATTAGCACCTCAAATTTGATTTTTACATAATTCATAATACAATCACTGAATAGAAATTTCATTTAAAATGGATATTCTGAATTTTGACCAACGTTCATAGATGTTTAATAATAAAGTTTTTCTCTTAAAAACAGAAACCGAAAGTATTTAACACTGTAATACGAATAACCGGTATCCTATTCATAGAATGGTTAAATTAAAATGATGAAAAAATTTCAATTTTTAGTAATATATATCAACAAGAAAATAATTAATGTGTATATATAATGCAACAGGGTAAAAGCAATATGTGTAAGAGATGATGGATAACCATTAACCGTAACTTACCATTTCTTCTTGTTCTTCAAGTGAACATAATTCATCGAAAACAATTTTATAAATTTTCTTTTTCTTTGATTCACCATCGACGCTTTGATTAAGTTTATTTTTATTTTTTTCAAACAATTCACTGTCATTTTTAAAAAAAAATCAATCAGAGTGCTCTTTCCAGAACCTATCAAACCTCCAACCACAACTAAAGAAGACATTTGTCTGAACAGTAGAATAAACTTTCAGGGGCAAAAAATAGCGACAATATTTCTTACACTTTTTGGAATACTTTTCACAACGATGGCTCAACCATTCAATTCCAACACATAATTATTTTTTTAAAAAAATAATAAAAAAAAGCAGCTACAGTTTAGTTTCTAGATCGAACTTTGAGTCGACTCCTTCATGAAATTCCGTTTAATAAGTGTACAGGGAAAGTTCCACCGTAAATATAAACAAAACACTGATACCAGAGCAGACAGGTTAGTGTAGTATAGGGGCGCCACACTTGGCGCAGTTCTTTTTTTGGCGACTAAAAGCGGTCACCAATGTACTTTTTTCGGAATTATTTATTACTAGCTGGTATACCCGTTCTTCGTACGGGTGAAATGAAAAATTAAACACAGATTGAAGGATAAAGAAGTTTTTCATGAGTTAATTTTACGTGAATTGCAAATTAAACAAAAAAAGCTTTTTGCATATCTCAGCTTAACAAAAAAAAAAAAAAAAAACCTTTGTTAATAGCTGATAAAAAGGATTTTTTTTTTATTTATAACTCCCCGTAACACTCTTGAGGGTCGATTTTTGAAAATACCTCCCTAAGCTGATCTCCGTTCAGCAAAAGTAACACATTGTTAAAAGTTTTGTGTAATGAACGCTTAAAATAGTGTAAATAATTTATATCTGAAAGTGTAATACATTAATATTACTTTCTGTTGTATCTATTTTATGTTAAAATTGTAATATTCGCTAGCAACGCCGTTTCTTGAATTATAATGACGATTCAATGAAAAACATAGCGAAATGTTAACGATAGTTCAAGTTGGCAAATGTCTAGTCACTTTCATAGCTCGAGCTTTATTAGAGCTTTGTAAGACCCGCCGTGTAGGGGCGTGATGCACGTTATTACTTTATCCACCGCATTATGATTTACAGCAGTTTTTTTCATACAATATTTTTTTGGATCACTACATTGAAAATTAAGGGAAATACATAAACAAAATACTCCACTTTGGGAAATTTAATCCGTTAGAGCTAATAAATTAATTAAAGATATTCCACTGTAAAATTAATTATATATACCTTTCATGTAAAATAAATAATCAAATCGTTTTCTAAGGTCTTCATTAACATACAAAAACATAAGGCACTTAAATTTTGGCATAAACTATTTTTTCGGGACAAAAATAATAATCTTTGCAATCCGCTGAAAACGCAATATCTGCTACAAAACTATTCGCCTTCTCCGCTAAAATACTCATCATAGAACCCGTGTTGCCATATATCATGGAAGAGTGGATTTCAAAGAATATTCTTTATAAGTATTAGTAGAATATTCCTTTAAGTTGGTGTGGTGTGGTAGTTAGGAGCAAAGGGGTAGTGTCGTCCAAGTCACTTGACCATGGTTCAAAATTACGTGGTCCGTTGCCAAAAGCCCTCGTGTAGCTGAACAGTGCGACGTTAATATTCACTCACTAACTCACTGCAAAAAATACAGTGCAGTAGTTATAATTAGTTTTATACTTAAAAATGCAATATCTGCATATTCAATTAAAATTACAGCGTTATAATTAACTACTAACCACAGACAAATTTTGAAAATTTGTCCAAATAATGTAGTGTGACAGAGAAAGTTTATTTACTTTAAGTACCAGAACCGATAAAAGCATTTATTTTGAAAAAAGATCCACTTCTTACTACCAAATATGCAGAATCCAACAAGAAAGGATTATCGATATTTTCATTCAATTGTCAAAGTTGGCATGCGCATGCAGCTGACCTAAAAAAATGATGCTATCGTAAAAAAGTCAAATGTTCTGCTTTTGTCAGAAATTCGTATGAAAAACGAAGAACCACTTGATATTCCGAATTTCAACTTTGTTGTAGGTTATAAAAGACCCGAAGTTCCAGCAGCAGGCATAGCTATTTATCACAATACTCAAGATGTGTCACACATCATTACTTCACATATGGACGTACATACTAAATTCACTAGAAGCACATTGGTGTTAATGTTTCTGATATAGGCGAAATATGCGTTGCTCGTTGCGATTCTGAGAAGGGGTAATACATATTAATGGTTGCCATTTATATTTCGCTTAGAAATCTATGAAACAGATGCAACAATTTTTATTCGAAAATTTGATGATTTATTCAAAAGTGTGATACTTGTGACGAATCTGTACGGAACCTTTCCACTAATCTTCTTAGGCGTCTTTTTGGGGAATATAAATTCGCGTATATTTCCAATCAACTCCAAAAAAAATGAAGGGGATATGCAAAGTAGATAGGGTATTTAAGACGAGCGTTGTAAGCTAGCAGTCATGATGAGGAAGGCTATTGAGCCAGCAACAGTAACCTCAATCTTAGAGGATTCCAGGATATTAGGATAGTGAAGACGTAGTGCTGCTATTCTACTGAAGAACGAGAAAGCTTATATAACCAGAGGTAAATATAATTTATGTACGCTTAAAATAAGCGTTAGTTTAGACAAATTAGTTAAAGTTAATGAAAGTTAATAATTCGAGTACGTGTATTTCTCGGACCTCCTATTTAGGTAGACCTTACTTGATCTTGAGCGTAATTATTAATTAGTTGCATAATTCGTAATTTAATTTAATATAAAAGGTAAATCCCTTTAATTGACGTAACATAGAAATATTATATGTTATTAGAGTTTTTTTGAGACTTGAAATAATAAATAATAATTATTATTATACAAAATGGCTCTTGGTGGTTCTTTCCCTCAAATTAATCTTGGTGTCCACGGTGAGACCCAGGGGGTCTTCACATACTCGAAAAAAGATTTGGCGAAAAATATGATAATGTACCGATGATTTTAAGTGGAGACTTTAATATTAACTTTGCAGATGATAAAAATCTACCGCTAATTGAATTTCTAAATGAAACACTTAATTTAAATATGTCCAATGATCAAAAACTCAGTACTACAAAATATAAAACGACGATCGATGCTGTTTTTACGCGATACTTACAAAGAGGGAACACGACTAAGGAAATTCATTTGGGATCGAGACTTGGTGTAATAGTTGTACTCCTTTAGGGTGTTCACTCTTCAATGTAATTCTGCCGAATGGCCAGTCAATTCGGAGAAATTAGCCTTCGAAATTCATACTTAGCTTTTATGCAATTAAATTTTAGTTTCATCCAACGATTCTGTAGCTTGGTTGGCAAATTGTCTGCTTACTATGCGTGAGGTCAGAGTTCGATTCCACGCGATCAACTTTTTTCAATTCATTTAATTATTTTTTAAATTAAATTAATTTATTTATGAAAGGTTTATTAAATATTAAATATTTTATGTAATTTTGTATTTTATGAAGTAAAAAAAAATTAAATAAATTTATAACTTAAATTATTTATTAGTAGGATTATTTAAAATTATTATTAATTAAAAATATTTAAAATTATTAATAATTAAAAATACTTAAACTTATTATTAATTAAAATATTTAAAATTATTATTAATTAAAAATATTTAAAATAATTATCAATGAAAATTATTAATAATTAAAATTAGTAAATTTATTATTATTTATTAAAATTAATTATTATTAAGCATTAGTATATTAATAAGAAATATTATTAATTTATTATTAAAATTATTATTAATTTATTATTAAAATTATTATTAATTTATTATTGAAATTATTATTAATTTATTATTGAAATTATTAATTTAATTTATTATTGAATTTATTATTATTAATTTATTATTGAAACTATTAATTTATTATTGAAATTATTAATTTATTATTGAAATTATTAATTTTTATTATATTATTAATTTATTATTAATTTATTATTAATTTAATTATTATTAATTTATTATTGAAATTATTATTAATTTATTATTGAAATTATTATTAATTTATTATTGAAATTATTAATTTATTATTGAAATTATTAATTTATTATTGAAATTATTATTAATTTATTATGAAATTATTATTAAAATTATTATTAATTTATTATTAAAATTATTATTTTAACACGAAAAATAAAAAATGTCAGCAATTCTTGCCACATATAACTGAAGACTTTATTTTTCAAACTCTCAATATTCCATCTCCTTATCTATCGCCATCGAAAGTTTCAGAACTTTCCATTATTAAAATTACAGTTAATTTTTATAAATAAAAGCACGCGCGCGCGAGCATTAATATAAAGCACGAGAGGAATAAAGAATTACAATTTGTTACATACTCCCCCTCTAGTTCCGACGGCGTCCCGACGAGGAACCAGGAGTCTGTGGGACCTTTGGTGGACAGCCACGTTTACGAAGAGGAATAAGGGGTTTTACTTTGTCATTATTACAAGGAGTTAAAGCAGAGGTGTGGTAAACACCAAGAGGTTTCCACGGATTATCAAGACTAGCAATCTCGTAAGATGATGGTGATCTTTGTGTTGAAATCACGTAGGGACCGTCTCTGCATGGCATTAGTTTCGCACTTCTTCCTTGCGCAGCGTTGCTCAGCGGATGTGATGCTACAAAGACATGTTCTCCAGGTTGATATGTTGGAGCAGCTTTTCTCTTTTTATCTGCGTAAAACTTCCTACTATCCTGTTGCTCTTCAACCACCTCTCTAATCTGAGTGGAAAATTTAGCGAATTTCTTGAGATAGGGAGTTATCTCTGGCACAAAATTATCGTTCTGGATGACGACTCGGATATCATTAACAGCTTCACTTGGAGTGCGTAACTCTCTACCAAAATTCAGAAAGGCTGCCGTCTGTCCTGTCGTTTCGCATTTGGCTGTGTTGAGAGCAAAGCGGATGAAGGGTAGCTTCTCTGACCAACAGTCATGCTTGTCTTGGACGAGAATTGCCAGCCGTGGTTTCAGATCCCTATTCTTTCGTTCAACTGGGTTAGCTTGGGGATGGGATCAGGGATTGATGGATGTTTAATAGGTAGCATATTTGTTGCATCACTGCTGACACAAACTGGGTTCCATTGTCACCGATAAGGCGGCAAGGATTACCATACCTCAGTAGCACCTCTTCAATCAAGATAATGGCACATTATTTAGCTGTGGCATTGGGTAGTGCAAACAGTTCAATCCATTTGGTGGTACAATCCTCAATGATTAGGATCCATCTTTTACCATCTTTACTCTCAGGTAGGGGCCCGAAGAGATCAATGGCCAAGGTTTCAAAACGTTGTGCAGGCACAGATGTCTGTAATAGCCCGGAAGGCTTCTGATTTGAAGCTTTGTACTTAATGCAGTCAGGACAGTTCTTTACATAATCAGTTATGTATTTCCTCATACCAGTCCAATAATAGTTCTTTGCTATTCGAGTATAGGTGCCTTCGGCGCCATAATGACCAGCCATTGGGGCATCATGATGGTTTTTGAGGATCAAAGTTCTTTCATGGCTAGGTATCACTAACTGTGTCTCTTTACTCTCAGAGTCTGGAGCATATCTGAATAGGACACCCTGATTCATTAAGTAACCTCGTTCGACCCAATTGACATAATTAACATTCTTGTCAGGATCTTCGAGGCAAGAAATAATTTTGACCAGTTCCTCATCCTTCATTTGTTCATCACGTATCTCCTTGGGAGACCTGGATGGGATATCAATGGCTACAGTGCAGACCTCACACAGTTCATTTTCTTCATGACACGCAAGACGAGATAGCTTATCTGCAACCACATTACTCTTTCCGGGGATGTACTCCATGTTGAGAAAGATTGCAATTGCAGAGCCCAACGGGCTAGTCTTCCAGTAGGAGATTTCAGTTTCATGAGCCAACTTAAGGGTTGGTGGTCAGATGCTGCTACAGTGATGCTTGCCCCATCAATGTAGCCCCTAAACTTGTTGAGGGCCCAAACTACAGCTAGAGCTTCTCGTTCAGTGATCGAGTAGTTTCTTTCAGCTGGGTTTAACAACCTGCTAGCAAATTCAACTGGATGTTCTTCTTTGTCTTCTCCTTGTAGGAGGACTACTTCTAGAGCATAGTTACTGGCATCAGTTCTTATCAAGAAAGGTTTAGAGAAGTCTGCTTGCTTCAAAATTGGGGGAGACACCAAACATTGCTTCAAGGTCTGAAATGCTTTCTCCTCTTCCTCTGACCATTTCCAGAAAGCCTTTTTCTTAGTTAGGTTGCTCAAGAATCGGGCAATCTCAGAAAAATTGGCTATAAATTTTTGGTACCATGAGCAGGTTTGCAGGAAGGACTGCAGTTGTTTCACATTTTTAGGAAGTGGAATCCCTAAAATAGCTGAAGTCTTCTCATGATCGACTTCTATTCCTTGGGGTGTAATCCATAGGCCCAGGTATTTAACACGTGAGCAGGAAAACTGGCACTTCTCCCCGTTTGCTCGTAACTTGAAATCCATCAAGCGCTTAAACACGGCCTCCAAGTCTGCTAGATGTTGTTCAAGTGTAGGGGACATAATTATAATGTCATCTAGGTATGCAAGTACAGGTAAGCCTCTTCGGAAAATATCCATCAGTCTCGGAAAGGTTGCGGGTGCATTCTTAAGTCCGAAGGGCATCCTTTTGAACCGGTAGGTTCCAAATGGACAAACAAAAGCGGTTTTATCCCTATCAGCAGGATTAACATTCACTTGGTGGTAACCAGACTTTAAGTCAATGGTGGAGATGTATGCAGTATGTTTTGCCTCCTGCAGTAAATCATCCATTCGTGGAAGTGGGTAAGTATCAGAGACCGTGACTTCATTCAACTTCCAGTAGTCGATATGTAGCGAATTATAAACGAAGCAATGTCCATAATTATTTCGAAACGAAAGGAGTGTGTATCCGGGCGAATTAGTTAAGACAGTTCACAATAATTCCATGAGATAATTTAGGTATAATAATGTTTAATTAGATACGAATTGCCGCGATGCGGCTTACATCCTACGATACAAGTTACACACACTCTCACGATCTTTACAATTTTAATACAGATGTGCGCACACCAGCGCCCTCGCGTGGTCAATATTTCGGCACACACCCCACCGGTGAACAGAATGTTCACCCAGTAAATATCGAACCACAATTAATACAAACAATTATTCAAATACAATTCTTACAAAGAAAATACTGATTGAATACTACTAATCAAATCTAAATTATACATATTAGAAAGAAAAAAGTAAATATACATTAAAGTACACAATATAATGAAACTTAAAGATGACAAAGCTTCAATTTACAAACAAACAAATACTAGGATACATACCTCAAGATTTCACAAAAATAAATTTAACAGAGATTAAATAATAATGTGTGATCTCCTACCATTAATCTGAAAAATATAAACAAATTAGTACAAGTATATTATACAATTTCTAAAGGGTACAGCAATTGAATGGGTTTTTGAAGAGACCTTTAAAAGTTTTTATAAGACAAGATCTAACGTTATCGTCTCTTCCAATAAATATTTCTTTGATTATTCCAAGTTCCCACAATAGTTTTGATTTTACATTTCCTTCAACAAGAACTACGTCGTTTAATTTTAAATTCTTATGAACAGATGGTGTTTTAAAATGATTAGCTGTTTTTAACTGGAGCAAATACTGTTCTTTCCAGCGTCTCCAAAGTTGTTTTAAAAGAAGAGTTCGGTAAGTCTTTCTTTTCTTGTACGACTCCTTTGCCGTAGTGGCGTCGATCAGTTCGATGAAATGTATAGGATATTTAGAGTCACCATAACCTAACTCGAGGAAGTGGGCCGGTGTTAGCGGTTCCGGCTCTCCTGGATCATTCTCCACGTATGTCAGTGGTCGATGATTAACGATGACTTCAACTTCTGAAAGTATAGTTGAAAGTTCTTCAAATGTTAGAAGTGCCCTGCCAAGTATTTTACGTAAAGGATCCTTTATAGTTTTAACAAGACGTTCGTAAAATCCACCCCACCAAGGCGCACGTTCAACTATGAACTTCCAGTGAATACCTTTATCTGCGACAAAACTTTGAAATTCACTGTCTTTCAAGATGTTGGCAAAATATGTTAGCTCCCTTTCAGCTGCTTTAAATGTACGTGCATTATCGGAGTATATTACCTTGCAATTACCTCTACGAGCGAGGAATCTCCGTAAAGCAAGTAAAAAACACTTTGTGGACATGTCCGACACAAGTTCTAAGTGTACGGCACGAGTGACTGCACATGTAAACAAAGAAACATAAGACTTGCGAGTCCCTTGATTGTCCTTAACAAGTATTGCACCTGTAAAATCAATTCCTACACTTTGGAAAGGAGGAGATTGGGTGATTCTATCTCGGGGCAACTGACCACTTAACTGGTCAGCTGGTTTGGCACTGTATTTTTACAAACGAGACAGATTCGAATCATTGTTTTTACTAACTGACGACCCTTAGGTACCCAATAATTTTTCCGAAGTTGAGTCAAAGTTGCAGATACGCCACAATGACCAATTCGTTCATGTTCCCTAATAACAAGTTATTCTGTAAATTTACAGCGTCGAGGAAGAATAACAGGATGCTTTTCACCAAAGCATAAGTCTGCTTCAAGCAACCGTCCAGTAAGTCGTAATAAATTGTTTTCATCCAAATACGGCACTAAACTCTTTATTTCAGAGCTAGATCGAAGTTGTTCGTTTTGTTTTAAGGCTAATATCTCAGCTGAATAAAATTCGGATTGAACACATTTAAGCCAAAAATATTCAGCATTTTGTATTTCATCTGCAGTAATGTAGAAGTCCATCGATTTGTAAATGTTTCTAGCATTGTTCACGAATCGGAAAACCCAAGCAGTAGTTTTCAAAAGTTTCTTAAGGCTGCTGAATCGATTTATGTCAACAAGAGCTTCCTTCTGTTGAGTAACTGCCACATGCACACTAGAACGATGTTCTAATTCTTCCGAGCAGAGCTCTGAATCTAAAATATCTCGGTGACGATTTGGCCAATGATCGGGTGTTAGTTTAAGCCAAGGTGGGCCATGCCACCACAGCTCATTCTGTGCTAACTTGACGGCAGATGTACCACGCGAAAGGAGATCAGCAGGGTTGTCCTTTCCTGGACAGTGTCCCCACTGCATCAAATCAGAGAGCAATTGTATCTCTTGAACACGATTTTTAATGTATGGTTTGAACGCTGAAGAATCGCCGCGTATCCAGTAGTACGAAATGAGAGAATCGGTCCAATAATATATATTAGCATCAAATTTGAGACAAGATGACACCTGTTTGGCCAACCTAGCTGACAATAAGGCTGCTGTCAGTTCAAGACGAGGAAGCGTCAATGATTTCAAAGGTGCCACACGACCTTTTGAACAAATGAAACTAGTTTCGATTTCGTTATTACAAGTAACAAACCGCAAGTATAATATTGTTCCATAAGCTGATTTACTCGCGTCTGAAAAACAATGTATTTCACACTTAAATATTTCTTGATCTATGTTACCTAAATAGAACCGTGGTATCTTTATCTCAGTCAAGCCCTCAGCTTCGCTACTCCACTGCTGCCACTTGTGTCGTAGCTTTGGGGGAAGTTCAGAGTCCCATTCTACTCCTAGAGTCCAAAGTTCCTGAAGTAGACATTTCAATTTGATAACGAATAGGCCAAGAATTCCAATGGGGTCGAAGATGCGACCAACCACACTCAGAATAAATCTTTTCGATTCTCCTCTACGTGACATAAACTTCAATAGATCCTTTGGATCGAAATAAATTAAATCATTTTCTGGATCCCAAGGAAGTCCTAAAACCGTCGTTGGAGGTCTAAGATCAATAGCACTAGTTTCAGAGGATTCCGTTTTGACACCTTCTTGCTGCCATAACAAATTAAGTTGTTTCGAATTACTTCGCCATTTGCGCAATAACATGCCTGCGTCACTGAATATTTGCAAGCACTCCAAGGTAGTACGTAGAGCGTCCGGAACATCATTCTGACCACAAATGAGGTCATCAACATAAATGGAACTATTTAGCAACTCAAATGTATGAGGATATTGCTCTCTGTACTTCTTAAAATGATGTTTTAAAGTTGCTGCGAGAAGGTATGGGCTAGGTCGAAGTCCAAAAGAACTCTCGTGAAATTCAAAACGTATGGCTCTTTATTCAAATTATCAGTCCAGAAGAAACGTGTAAAATCTCGATCACGGAAATCTAATTCAATTTGAAGAAAAGCCGATTTTACATCAGCTGTAAATGCTACAGGACCTTTTCGAAAACATAAAAGCAGTTCTAAAATGTTGGGATGCAAATTTGGTCCCGTATATAAACTTTGGTTTAACGATGACTGTCCATCTTCATGTGCTGAACCATCAAATACTATTCTAATATGACTTGTGGTTTTGTCGCTACGTATCACTGCATGATGGGGTAGGTAAAATCCCTGACTATCCAATAAAGAATCACAAGTACGCTCAACAATACCTTCCCTAACATAGTCATCAATTACATCCTTATACTCGCAGAACAACTCGTGATCACATTTAAACCTACGAACCAACCCCTCAAAACGCTTACGTGCGACAGTTTTATTATTTTGTAAAGCCTCTCTCATACCTGGTTTCCATGGCAAATTTACACGATATCGACCATTTACGAAATTAACTGATTTATCAAATTCACTAAGTATCTCTTCATCCCCATTACCTAAAGTCATCGAACCCTTGTCAAGTATTCCTAAACTTTCTATCTCCAAAATCTCCTTAGCTCAGTCGAAATCGATTCATCTTCACTGTGAACCAAATGTACCGAAGTACAATCACTCCGCTCATCACACCTTCCCTGAAGAGACCATCCTAGGCTAGTCTCGACTGCAACCAATGATGAATCTAATCTTTTTATCCGATGTGTTAAAGACCAATAAAAATCGGAACCTATTAACAATGAAATTTCACAATTCTCAGAAGATTCATTACAACTGAATGTTAGCCTAAACCCTTTCGACTCCATTTCTGCCCACGCATCTGGATTAGGTAGGCTAAGTGTTGCCTTTGAAATTTCCTCAATTTCCAATGCCTCTATCACAGTCTCTTCTCCGCTTAATACATTCCTTAGCCTAACCTCGACCTTACTACAAGTTTGTTTTTAGGAGTTTTACAACCGAACGAAAAAATATTTAGCCTTTCCGAACCCAATATTTTCAACCCCAACCTCCGAGACACATTTTTTTTAATGAACGACTTCTCACTTCCATTATCAAAAAGGCAAAATATCTTATCCGATGAAGAACGACCTATAATTCCGGCCTTCACACATTGCAATAAAACTCCATCTCTGTTATGAAAAACAGAATTTGAAGACGTAGTTTTAACGTCAACATTCTTTTCCTCCAAATCCAAATGCGAATTTTGCTTAGATTTTTCTAACTTAAAACAAATAGCACGTGCATGTCGACATTTACAATACGAACAAACCTCTTTCTTGCACTTTTTAACATAACAACCAGTGTTGCAACAAATGAAACATCTCCCTTCTTTAATTAATTTAGCTCTTTTTTTTTTTCTGAACGCATAAATTCTCACACAAATCAGACATATGAGTATTCTCGAAACAAAATAAGCAATTCGAATTTGCAGCCGTCAGCAATTCGTTTGCAGAGGAGAATGATTTATGAGATGGGTGGAATCGAGAATGACCTTGAACCCTTCGATTTGACTGTGGATAGCTATGAGACGTTCTTTCGAAATACTTAGTATTGGAATAGGAATTTTTATTTTTCAATTCTAGGTCATGCGGTTTTACTAAAAGTTCTGTGCGTTCGCGACTTTCTACTTCGCTTCGCAAATATGCAATTAAATCAGTGTTTTGTGATTGTGTTTCATTATGTTTTTATTATATTCTAATGCTAAATCAGGGGGAATAGCTTTCATAATTATCGGAAACAAGAGACAACTATAGGAATCGGGAGAGATTTCAAGAGATTCAAGTCCCCTTATATTAATTTCTAACTGATCATATAAATTTCTGAACGCAATAACATCAAACGATTTACGGACAGGGGTCAGATTTAACAAGCGATTCATATGAAAGTCAACAATAAGTTCTTTACGTCCGAACCGATTTTCTAAAATTTTAATTGCTTTTGCATAATTTTTCGATGTTAGAGTTAAGCCTCGTATAGCCAATTCTGCATCAGATGTGACAACCGATTTCAAATAGGAAAATTTGTCCACATCATTTAAACTCGAATTTTCATGTACTGCGGATTTAAATCTAGCCCAAAAACTGGGAAAACTACTGATATCCTTGCCCGAAAAAGATTCTAATGTGAGTTTAGGTAAACGCGGTTGATTTGATAAAACAGAACTAACTGTACTATTTAAAGGAAGTGTTATGTTTTGTGGTTGATTTTCCACCGAATTTTGAATAGCAGTGTTCGAAACTGATTCTACATAACGTTCAGCACGGATTTTCCAAATTATAAATTTATCTCGATATTTTTCGCGAGTTACGATTTCTTCTTCTAGACTCTCAATATCTATTAAATTCTCAATTTCCTTATCGAGTGTACTCAGCTCTTCAAATTTAGAAATTAATTGCATATATATCTCATGTACTGTTGTTTTATCAGCTGTATTGCTTATTTCGGATTCTAATTTATTAATTTGTTTTGTCACGAGGGATCTCGAAACAGACCGAGTCTTTTTCGTTCCTTCTAATATAGCCTTATTTGCTGCATCCATTTTAAACCAAAACACTATAATTGCAAACAAATATACAAATGACAACACCAATTCTGAATGCAACTTAGTACAACTTTCAAACAAAATTCAGCTTAACAATATGCATTCAAATAAACAAAACTATACCAGAGCAACCTTCCAAATACCGACAGTTACGAATAAACCAAAATCAGAAATGATGAGAAATAAGCTTAACTAGACAAATACCGAATTCAAAGTTAGACAAAACGAAAGTACTCACCCCCCATCACGCAGCGAATGTTCTTCAAGGCCGATGCACCATGTAGCGAATTATAAACGAAGCAATGTCCATAATTATTTCGAAACGAAAGGAGTGTGTATCCGGGCGAATTAGTTAAGACAGTTCACAATAATTCCATGAGATAATTTAGGTATAATAATGTTTAATTAGATACGAATTGCCGCGATACATCCTACGATACAAGTTACACACACACACTCTCACGATCTTTACAATTTTAATACAGATGTGCGCACACCAGCGCCCTCGCGTGGTCAATATTTCGGCACACGATACACAGGTGAAACAGGTTGTTTGGCTTTGGAATCAGTACAACAGGGCTCCGTAAGGAGATTCACATTCAATTATATCTTTTTCGAGAAGGTCCTCAATTTCCTTTCTCAATATTTCCTTCTTTACAGGAGACATTCTGTATGGGGGGTACAGCAGTGCTTCTCAAACTTTCAATACTGGCGCCCCCCCTTTTCAATCACAATTTTTATCGCGCCCCCCTTATACATAATAATTTACTGAATGCAATAATAATGCACTTTTACAATAAAGCAACAATATTTATTATAAACCGTACAAATTCATGACATAAGTATTAAATTTTGTATATGTTACTTTTAAGCAAAAAAAGTTAGGTAATAGGATAATTACTAAGTTATTTTTCCTTTCTCTGATTTTTAAATTGGAACATATTACAAAATGCGGTGGTTGCTTAGAAGACAAAATATAGATATCAGCTAAATATCAAAATGAACTCAGAGGGTCAATTTCTTATCTTAAAACTCCTTTCAAAAACTTTGCTCTGTAAGACAAGCCCATGGAAGTAGCTAATAATTATTAAACTTGTTCTTAATTTAGTATTAATTAATTAGTCATAAAATACTCTGTGCACCACTAATACATTAAAAGCAGTGTTTCTCAAACTTTCAATACTGGCGACCCAATTTTCAATCATAATTTTTTGTCTCGCCCCCTGTGCAACAATAATGTATTTACTGCAATAAAATGCACAGACGCTAAAGTTACAATACGATCTTAATTATAAACCGTACAAATTAATACGATAAGCATATTAAATTTTTGTGTATATGTAACTTTTAAGTAATATATATTTTAAGAAAATTACTTAAAATATATATTACTTAGAATTATGTTACTTTTCTTTCTTTAATTTTTAAATTGGAACAGATCGCAAAATGATGTATTTAATTAAAGATTTATTTCCTTCAGCATTCATTTCTCAAAGTACAAATGTCATTAGGAAAATAGTCTAGTCAATGTCGCTCTCTATCATATCCATCACATCTGGCATTATAGGGTACGTTTGCGTGAGTCTGGGCAACCTATCGGACGTCTGCGCTAAACATGTAAAAATGCTTTTCCTCGTACAATTCCAGTCAGTTTTTGTCGACTCGATACTCCTATAGCTACCGAATCTAGCTTGAATGTACATTTTTTTAATTTCCACGTTAATTGTAATTCACGGTAATTAAGTATTTACGGCAGTAGTTTAAAACAATATCATACATACATTTTTAAGTCGTAAGCAAACATTCGACCATAATAAAGAATCAACAAGTACACAGACAAAGGAGCATGGTTCCGAAAATTAAATCAAGGCGATCTTCTCAAAAATACTCAAATTTTGGATTTACCACTACTGAAGTAAATGATGGAAAAAAAGCCCCAGCTCGATATGTGTTAAAACTTACAAATCTGAAGAACAAGTGAAAGTTGTTTTTAAAACCATGTAAAATCATTTAGCTATGTTGGCAAAGAATTTTAAAAAGTATTTTCTGGATGAGGACAGCTTGGTAGCAAGTTACCGAGTGGATTAGGGATCTGTTTCAAGATACTCCAGAAGGGCTCTCAACTTCCGAAGAAGAAATCTTCATAGATTTCACATCCAGTGAAAAATTAAAAGACAATTTTGTAATAAATCGCTCTTTTAATTTTGGGTAGAGGTGGATGAGGAATTATCTGTACTGAAAACAAAAGCACTTCGTATACTATTACCATTTTTAACATCCTACCTTTTTCAAACCGGATTTTCTGCAGTGGATGCCTTGAAGACAAAATATAGATCTCAGCTAAATATAGAAAAATAACTCTTTACGTGTCAATTTCTGATATTAAACCTTTCTTTGAAAAATTTTCCTCTACAAGACAAGCCCGTGGAAGTCCCTAATAATTATTAAACTTGTTCTTAATTTAGTAATAAGATTGATTGATTGAATATTAAAGTCGCACTGTTCAGCTGCACGAGGGCTTTTGACGACGGACCACGTAATTTTGAACCATGGTCAAGTGACGTGGATGACACCTGAGCTGGCACTCCTCTCTCCTAACTACCACACCACACCAACGGGAAAACGTTTCAACTCTCAACAGATTTAACGTGCATCGCTGCCCTACACGGCGGGTCTTTAAGGGTACTGGGCTCGAACTCGTGACAAGGCAAGCCACGATCCGATACCTATACCACTCGGCTACCGCGGCCAAATTCAGTAATAAGAAATTATTTATAAAATACCTTCTTCAGTTCTGATACATCAAACGTATACTGGCTGAAACACCGACTCTTCGCACGAGTTCATTTTTTAAAAAATTAAAACATTATTCTGGATATAATAGCTGAACTGTAAGGAGAGTAAAACTGTGTGCACAACATTGTATACAAAAATGTAAAATGATTTTTTTTTTAGATAAATGCTATAATTGTAAATAACTGTTTAAAAGAACTGTAATTTTAAACCTCACACAATTAGCATTTAGAATTAATGTTAAATTATGAAAAAGAATATAAAATTCCGATGAAGAATAATTGTGTTACTTTTTAACATTTAAAGCGAGAAGACTTCAAAATGTTTTAACCCGGGAGCAGGCGCGTACTCGATACTAACATTAATGGTAGTGCGGGGGACTCAGTCACCCCAATCAATTGTTTAGAATTATTTTTACTGTACACGATACAAATCGGAATTCTAGTGAATATTTTAATTTATAGAAAGTATACTTACCTTCTTTCAAGGACTATTCAATTCTTTGATGATTTGAGAAAAAAATCAATAAAACTGAACTAAAATGATTCAAAAGTACAAGTCCATAATAAAGGACGCAAATCAGACACTTTTCAATTATCCTACAGAAATGTTAAACCAATCAATTCTTTTCCAAATATCGCAAAACTCAATTGTTTACAATTTCCCTAAGCGAAAAGCAAACGCATAAACGATGGGAGGGAACTAATATTGATAATAACCATACCATAAGATTGAAGGTCAATCAAATGATTAGCAAACGTACTATGCAGCCTGGCTGAAAAGTGAATCATGACTTCCTTTTCTTTTTCTACAACTAATGTACAGTATTTCAATAATAATTACAATGGTGAATTGTTTATCTTCTTAGAATTTTTCTCAGGGTCTGGGTTTCCTTCTTTCTTTTAACGAGTAATATTTTATGTTAAAATGTAATATAAAAAAATCTCTCATTGAGGAAATACAGCAAATAAAACAAAATGCTTTTTTTTTTTCTTTAATTTGGTTTTGGGATCAAAGATAGCTATTTGATGACGGAAAAAGCCAGATAATAAACATAAATTATGTCAGTGTTGTTGTGTGTATTTTTTTTTTTTTTTTTTATTATGGAAGAAAGCATTTTGTTTTACTTCTCTTTCCGGTTATTTTTTTAAAAAATCTTTAAATTTTCGATACGCTCGCGCCCTTGTAGGGTGATCGCGTTTCTTTGAGAAACACTGGGGTACAGAGATAGGAGGACTATTTCCCGTGTTAATGTGGTGCTCCAAGATATGTGTTGCTTCTCCCCCTGGTTCGAAGACATTCTGGAAGGATTCCAACAGGAGGTTAATTTCTCCTTCTGGGCACACACACACACAGAGGTCAAACTTTCACCTTCCCCTTCTCTTAATTGGCAGGTGTTGCTGGACATCTTTTCAACTATGGACGGGGGGTCCAATTCTTCACCAAATGGACACTTGTGGGTAGGATTGTCCCAAAAGTACCAACAAGTATTCTTCACATCTAGAACCAAACCAGAACTAAGAAAATCTGTTCCTAGAAGTGTTCTATTTCCCTTTGCCTTTGGGAGAATTATGAATTTGGTCAAGACTGACCTCCCCTCAATTTCTACCATTACTTGGGTTGTGAGGGCCTCGCCTGTGGTCTGTTGACCATCTGCTAAGCTCATTCCTAATGTGGTTTCTTGGAAAAGGAATCCCTTATCCTTAAATATCTGGAACATCCTTTCCCCAGCAATTGAATGTGAAGATCCTGTATCTGCACATACACGTCCCTTTATTCCATAGAAAGTTATATCGATTAGGGTCAATCGAGGGCTTCTGGTCTGAGCTGTGTAATCATTGACGTTATTGGTTGCTACGTCTGTTCTTTGTGATGCGTTGAGGTTGCAGGTGGGGCACCTAGATTTTATCACTCCTTGTTTCCCACAGCCATAGCATTTGAGAGGAGATCTCTCATTTGGCACCTGATGGGAATATTCTTCTTTTGGAGGGCGTTCAGGTTTCCTGGATGATACCTGTCTTCCATCATTTACGATTTCACTTGCCTTCACGTATCTCCTAGGTCCACTGCGTAGGGAACGTCGGATGTTGTCAAAAGCTTCCAGCTTATCTGCTAACATTTCTGGGGATATAAGTTCTTCCCAGATATCCAGGTAATGTTCCTTACACTCTGGAGAGTATCTCTTTTTCATTTGATCGGCAATCATCAAATTCTTCAATCCATCAAAGGAATCAATTTTAAGCTCATTGAGCCAACCTTCAAAATATGCTCGGATTTCAAAATAATAATCCTTCCACGTCCCATTTGGGCTTTTTCTGTGACGTGAAAACAGCTCCCGGAATTTTTCTGTGGTTAATTTGAACCGTTGCAGAAGCATTCCTCGAATGTGGGAGTAATCCCTGGATTTCTCCTCAGGCTCACGGGCAATGAGGGAGGTTACATCACTAGGTAGGGCACCAATGAGATAGGGTACCCACAGATCTTCACCGAGATCTAATAGCTTCATTTGCCGTTCGAATAAGGTGAGGAACAGGTCCATGTTATCAACTTCAGGATTGAATGTTGGTAGCAATTTTTTTAATTCAATTTTTGTTTGGGGTAGGGTTTGTGGACCTACGACTCATTTGCATTCTCATTTTGCAGTCGTATTTTCTGCAGCTCAAATTCATACAGTGTTTGCTCTTTTTGTCTGTTTTCCTCGTCCATCCTATTTGATACGATTCCCTCAAAGATACATTTCACAAATTCAGGGTCTTCCTTATAAGCATCATTTGTTAAAATTTTTGTCCTTAATTCAATTATTTTTAGCTCTTCCCCATTCGACTCACATTCACCTAACTCAATAGCATGATTAATGAGGTCAGCTTTTTTCCCTTTTCCCAGAAATGACATGACTGAGAAATTTAAGAGTTGCAAATAAATAAAATAAATAACTAAGGTCCAGGCCTTATTGTCCACCAAAACTCTTACAGATATGTGAATACACTTTAAAATATGGCTAGCTTTAAAACCTTATAAATTATTATGCACTTCAAAATACAATTAAAATAGGTAAATAAATTAATAACATATTCAAAATACCAACAAGGAACATTAATTCAAATAAAAAAATAATATAAAGAAAATTTAGGAATCATCAGTTGTAATGATACAAAAATTCAATGCAATGAAATACTAAACAAAACTAAAATAATCAGGCATGTAATGCTACCTAAATTCAATAGGAAATCAGTAAAATATCAAGCAAAATAGAGAGTAATTATTAATGTGCAATTCACAAAATATTAATCAGGAAACGCGTTATATCACAAGAAATAAATTAATATACAGCAAAATTAAGAATTATCATTGAATAAGAATACCAAAAAATCAATGGAATAAAATAATAAAATTATCCCTAGCACTAACACACTGTAGCAGGATTGCTATCACTTGTATATGAAAAATGCACAAAACACTATTGCAAAAACTTTTAACAGGAAATAGATGTTCTTTTTTTTTTTTCTTTTCTTCAGACAATTGAAGTCAGGATGATGCACTTTCTCTCTCGATTTCCAGGGATTTTCTCTTGCTTTAGAAGGATTGCGGCGCAATACCAGTAATTTTTTTCCGGGACAGTAAGGTTTACAGAGCCGGTTAAATTTTCGTTTTTCTGCGGCATTTCGTCACAGCGTCTACGGGATCGTAGTTCTTTGGCCACGAGTGTGGGCGCCAGTTTTAACACGAAAAATAAAAAATGTCAGCAATTCTTGCCACATATAACTCAAGACTTTATTTTTCAAACTCTCAATATTCCATCTACTTATCTATCGCCATCGAAAGTTTCAGAACTTTCCATTATTAAAATTACAGTTAATTTTTATAAATAAAAGCACGCGCGCGCGAGCATTAATATAAAGCATTAATAAAAGCATTAATATAAAGCACGAGAGGAATAAAGAATTACAATTTGTTACATTATTAATTTATTATTAAAATTATTGTTTATTATTAAAATTATTTTTAATTTATTATTAAAATTATGATTTATTATTGAAATTTTTTAAAATTTATTATTAAAATTACTTAAATAAATTTATTAAAATTATTTAAACAAACTTTTTGAAATTAAATAAATTTATTTGAAAAGAACTTATTATAAATATTTTATAAAATTATAAAACATATAAGAAAAGACATTTTTTATTATATTAACTATAAAATAATTAATTTAAAAATAATATGTTTTATAAATTATTTTGTATAATACTTCATTCATATAGTATATTGTATTTCACATTATAAAACTATTTGTAACTAATTTTTATGTAAAACTAGCTGTACCCGGCGCGCGTTGCTACGCAAACATCTGAAATAAATTTAAGAAAAATAATTTTAAAGGAAAATCAGTACACAAATATTCAATTCATTCAAAGCCGTTTCGAAAAAATTGTGTGATTACAAAGTTCAGTTTCAATTAGATGTTTATTGAAGTGCTGTGGGATACACAATATTTCTTGTTTTTCCATCTGGTGCGTAGACGAATAAATCAGAAGGTTTTCCGACACGTGAGCAAGCCACATAGAGCTATCCATGTGAGAAGCATGGATTCTCCAAATTTAATCCACACACTTGTAACGATTGTCCTTGTGCTTTGTTAATAGTCATTGCGAAAGCGAGTCGCACCGGGAACTGTAAACGTTTGAATTCGAATGGCATATCTGTCGGGATCATTGAGATACGTGGCAACAGGACGTCTTCACCTTTGAATTTTCCAGTCAAAATTGTTGCCTCGATAACATTGTTCATCATTTTCTTGACTGAGGGTCTAGTTCCGTTGCAAAGTCGTGGTGGATTTATGTTTCGAAGAAGTATGATGGGTACGCCAATTTTCAATGTAAGAACGTGCGGTGGCATGCCTGGCAAATCAAGCGAATTCAAGAATTCAGTTGGATAGTTGACAACCTCATCTTGATTCTCCACAGAGTATCGATGGACTTATATGTTGTCGTTTCACTGGGTATTCCATGCTGAATGGTGAAGTTGATGGTATTGGCATCGATGTTTTTGGCTGCTAATATAGCACGCGTACTGAGCCACTGATGGTTTTTGTAGTTTTGTGCAATGTTTGGGAAAACTTTTTGCACCAGTTCGTCGATGCTTTCTGTTATCTTACAGATATTGCTGGCAGGGTGATGCATTGTGTAGATTCATCAATTTCCATTCACCCATTTCCAATATCCATTAATTGTTTTGCAAAATTTCCAGCCGATGCATCCCGTTGTAGTTGTACACGCATGTTAGTTTTCAAAGTCAATTTCTGTAAATGACGCCATAGAACTGATGATTTAAGACATGCATGAAGTTCATCAGCGGGTGTTGATCGTGGTATAATGGGCAGTGTTTATCGAAAATCACCAGACAATAAAATGAGTGCGCCACCGAAGATCCGTCTGTTTCCTCTGGAATCTCGCAGTGTACGATCAAGCACTTCCAATGCTTTCTTGTGAGACATTGTACATTCGTCCCATATGATAATTTGACACGTTTGGAGTACTTTTCCCATTCCAGAGTTTTTGCTGATGTTGCATGTTGGTGCCTCAGTGTTTTGCAAATTCAACGGCAGTTTCAATGCTGAATGCGTTGTTCGGCCACCATCCAAAAGAGTTGCCGCAATTCCAGATGATGCAATAGCCAGTGCAATATTATTTTGTGATCATATGGTTGCCAAAATTAGTGAAAGAAGAAAAGTCTTGCCTGTACCACCGGGCGCATCTATGAAAAACAGTCCACCGCTTTGTTCTGTGATTGCACGCATAATTCTGTCATACGCAATGCGTTGTTCTAGAATCAACTGCGGAAGATTTGTCTTAACGAATGTCCCCAGTTCATCAGAATCATAGTGTGTTTCTCGTTGCAAATCACGATCAAAAAGGTTGTTTGCATGTCGGTTTGAAGCAGGCATTCCCAGTTGCACCAGTGCCTTGTTAGCGATTGTCAAACATATGTCTTCAATCAAAATCATTGCTTCATTATACACGTTTGGTGTGAATTGAATGTCCAGATTTTGATTCGCAGCACGCAAACGATGTAGAATATCTTCACTCATGTAGTCCTTGTATTTTTCCCAAAGATCTTTTGGATTAGATGGGAAGCAGGTTGTTAATATTATGGCAAATAGCGTGCGTATTTGCTGTAGTTGAGCAGTATTCGATGCATCAGCTAGTGCAGTGTCCCAATGTGCATCATTCTCAAGAAGATTTAGTTCTTGGCAAGCTTGGCGATAAATAGCGCACAGCTGACCGTTGACTGTTCTTAAATCTTGGAAGGATATTGGTCCACGTATATTGATCAACAGCAATCTTAGATAGAAGCATTCTGTATTGTTCGGATGAACAGTGTACAGACGACCCAATGCATCACTCGAATATAAATTGGTATGTCCTTTAACTACTTTACCTCGTTTGTGACATTGAAACTTTTTAGTCGATGCATTCCACGTGTAGAATTTCGGTACTTCAGAATAAAGCAAAGTTTTAGAAAAAAGATCATCTTGGCACAATGAGTAAAACGCAATTAAAGTTGTTGCTGGTGGAACCAATGCTCTTGCACGTACATTATCTGCTGTAAAGTACACGCGCTGTCCATTCTCGAGATTCACCGCCAAGTGTATTACTGTTGGATGTCGTTCATGAATTGGAAATGATAAGATGCGCCATACTGCTTCATTGCTGCTTATGTAGCGTCCAAGTTGGTATTGGTTGATTTCATCGAGCGGTGCAGCTACATTCCCTACTCCGAAGACTACCATGTCGCTTCCTTTGTTGACATATTTGCAAATGTATTTGATCGACTTCACTGAATTGCAATACTCAACATTAATGTGTGCTTTGAAGGTCTTTGAAAGCAGTGGTGAATATGGCACAATCCAACGATTATCTACTTCAATATCAATGTTTCGTACTTTCAGAACGACGGATTTGCCACCATCCTCAACTGATCGTCGACGATACAGTGGATATCCGTCATTGCCAGTGATATAGTATCAGAAACCAATTTTCTTGGGTATCGTTTCGTGCATTTCCCATCAGACATGCATGATGAATTATTGTTGAATGCGCCACATGGGCCATGGATCATATTTTTGGTGACGACGTCGAATAAGTTTGGATCACTTTGCTTATCTGGTATTTCTGCTGAGATGATTTGATCAATTTGATCTGGCGTAATTTTGTTAATTAACCAAATCAAAATATGTGCATGTGGCAATCCTCTTTTCTGCCATTCAATGGAATACATCCAGCAGCGTGTCTCTCCAAAAACATGATGCTTGATAATAAAATCCATCAAACATTTCAATTTTTGTTTAAATACGCGTGCGGTAATGTCATGGCGCTCCGAAGATGATTGTCCAACTAATAGAAGTTCTTTAATTTCATTCCATGTTGGATTGCATGTAAAGGTGACGAACAAATCTGGACGACCATATGCGCGAACGTATGTCATCGCATCTTGTGCGTATTCATGCATGTGCCGTGGACTCCCCGTGAATGTAGACGGCAATATGGCCATTCTTCCCAATTCGTTTGGATTGACGTTACCATCATTAAAGATTGTGTCTCGTAAATGGATGTACTGTTCAGAACGCAACTCGGTTTGATTCAATCGAATATATAATAGCCGTTCGGTTTCAATCTTCGCGTACATGTCGACGATATATTGATGGAACAATTGTCTACATTTCAGAATGTGGTTCTCAGCGTTTTAACGAATTATCAGTCGATACGAATAATAATTCATGGCACTGACTTTCTTATTCGTTCCCTCGCCTGTTTGTGGATTTATCATTTTGATGTTAAAATGATATCCATCATCTCCTCGCCAAAACAGAATCGGATACTGCAATCCGTCGTATGAGCGATGAGTTTTGGAGACTCGCTGAATGTCACCACTTCTGCGATGAAGAATTATGTCGCGCGATTCAAATTCTTCGCCAACTATAACGATCGCCACTTCATCGATTGTTGGTGCATTGAACTGTCTCTCGTGTTGGCCAACGGGTCTTTTGTCTGCTCGAATCACAAATGCATAGTCATCGGCTGGCATTCGTTGAATGGCGGTTTTAAACAACCAAACTAATTCATTGTGTTGATCGAAAAGGCCTTGTAACGCACCCACAATTTCTCGTCTAGTGCCCGCATTATAATGACATCGTTGTTCAATTTGTTCATCACTATTTGCCATAAAATAAATTTGAAGGAACTTGTGATCTGCGTCCAGCAATGGTAGAAGCGATCCGGCATGATGATAAATTTGCCCTTGGACTCTGAATGTCGGCATGTAATTTTCGCGCACTATGTTCGTTGCACCGAACGATGTCATTTGGAAGCATGAATTGTACTTGCGGATGTTTTCCAAGAAATGCTTCGACACACGTGTAACAGCAGATAGAAACGTTGACAGTGGTTCGGGTGGTGAATGTAATTCTGGTAGCTTAACTTTTCCACTGGCGCAGCACATTCAACGCGTTTCATTTTTAAATTTGAGTGCACTACAATACATGCAAATTTTATCCATTTTTCCAATTACGACATTTTGATGAAGACTGTAATCATTATTACTGCAATAATGGAATGCACTAAGATTCAAATCAGCGTGCAGTGTTCGTCTTGATCGGGCAGTGCTTATTCGAACATTTTGCAGCCTTCTTTCCCGTAATTCAGTTCTCTCAGAAGAACGAATCTGATTAGGACGTATTCGATCAGTTTCTAATCTTACTTCTCGTTGGTCAGACGATTCAGACGAACGGGTCTCAGTGGCGTGTACTCGAAGATTTTCCAGCCTTAATGCTCGTTGCTCGTCGGATTCTGAGGCTCGTAATGCTCTTCTCTTTCGTGCTTGAAGTGTAGATCGGCCAATTGCTCGTCGCTTTGGAGGCATAATTATACAGAAACGACGTGATGCTTTTGAATTTATAAAACGTCGAAAAGTCGCAGATGGTATAAGATGCTAATAAGAAAAAAAAACCGCACAGCAAATGCGTTCGGAATGTCAATCAGCAGTCAAATCCTTCACATACACATTCGATAATCTTCGTAAATTCACTGTAGAAAATGAATATAATCAGCTCACGGAAACTACAAATATTCAATCCGATTGAAGTATTTATCTAAATTAATTCAGCTTACGATGAAATGCACAAAATTATTCGAAAAACTCTCCCAAATATAAAAATACGCACAATATTGTCTGTTTAATGTAAGCTAAATATGAATTTCACAACCTGCACAAATTCTTATGTCACAATCGACTCGAAATGTCATCTATCGTTCGCTTCATTTGTTTCAATTCATATCAGCATGAACTGTAACGACAATATATGAAATTCATAAGAATGACATCTTCACATAATCAAATACATAGTTTAAGATTCTAGAAAAGACATACAGGTAAACAATCATTTTTATAGAGGAAGAGAAGAGAAGGGAATAAGAGATAGAGGAGAAGAAAAAGAGAATAGAGAAAGAGAGAGAAAGAAGAAAAGAAGAGATAGAAAAGAAGAGAAAAAGAAGAGAAGAAGAGATAGAGAAGAAAAGAAAGTTTATAGTTTTATTTTACTTATCGCACCAAAAATATATTTTGAGAACTTTTATTTATACGAATTCGTATAAATATCTATTAAAATCAGTATTGAACTTGATACATGGAAGCGCCATCTGGTGGTAACTTCCATTAATACGAATATCATATTCGTTTCCTCTGTGTAAAAACACATGGTCATATGATTTTCATGACAATCGGTTGAACGGGGCAGAAGTTGCTACTCTGCAGCGCCACCTGGTGGCGAGTGGCATCAATGAGCATATTATACAAACCTTCTCCGTGGAAAAATTCATATATATAGCAATTTTCATAAGAATTGGTACAGTAGTTTTTGAGTTCATCGATGACATACATACAAATATTCATTTTTATATATATAGATATCATTTAATATTTTTATTATATATTTTATTATAAATATTATTTATTAATATAAAATATATTTATATAAAATTTAATATAATTATTTACATAATTACAGTAATTTTTTACTTTATAAAATGCAAAATAATTACATAAAATATCATTAAATATTTAATAAACCTTTCATAAAAAATTTATTTATAATATAAAAAAATAATTAAATGAATTGAAGTAAAAAAGTTGATCGCGTGGAATCGAACCCTGGCCTCGTGCACAGTAAGCAGACGATTTGCCAACCAAGCTACAGAATCGTTGGATAAAATTAAAATTTAATTGTATAAAAGCTAAGCAGGAATTTAGAAGCCTAATTTCTCCGAATTGACTGGCCATTCGGCGAAATTATATTGAGGAGTGAACATCCTAAAGGAGTACTACTATTACACCAAGTCTCGATCCCAAATGAATTTCCTTAGTCGTGCCCTCTCCTTGTTAGATAAATTTGAATCAAACCTTTTCCTTTCTTACTTTAGTTACCTATTGTATCTTTTTCAGAACAAAATGAAATAATTGAAAGTACAAAAAGTCTAAGTATTGTTGAAATTAATGATGACAATGATGCAAACAATTAAAATAACGTTAAATATCAAGTACATTGAAATTGAAGTAAATACAAATACTATCCATAAATAATATGATTGCATATTAATTGTTATTTCAATTGAATTGTATTTATATTTTGTCATGATCTTGCACAGCCCGTAATATATTTGAATAATAAAAAACATATAAACATGCGTATAATTGTTGCTCGGAGTGTCAATAGATGTGCAAACCAGATTGATGTTGATAATTTTAATTCAAACATTATGAAATTTCAAATTTTAATACTAAAAGTTCTATGTTTTCACTTCTATCTCGGCAATTTTTTTTTTTTTTTTTTTTATTATTATTTTCAGCGACACTGGCAACGCACTGGGGATTGATATTTAACAAAAGTGTCTCAAAATTGATTTTTGCGAAAGCTGCCTTACGAAAATATTTAATATGGTTAATATTACCTAAGACATGAGAGTGTTTAGATTCAATATGTATTTGGGGAAATTAAAAGTTTTCACTTTAATAATAACCTTACAATTTAGAAAAAATAAAACAGAGGAAAGAAGTGATTGCTTTACTTATGGTTTTACAACGCTCATTAACAACGCCCATTTTTTTTAGTAAAAATGTTACACTTCGATTAAAAGGTAGTTTCTTGTAATTATATTTAGTTAAAAAATATTTGAGAAAAAAATCTTGCAGCTCATTTTGATTAAATAATTTTCATTACAAAGCCTGTTTGAAAAACACTTGAATATTCACATAGTATTGTTAATGTTAGCGAAGTTTACTGAAGTTCTAAATCTAATTTTATATTCTAGGTACTTCAGAACTATATTTTTAAAAAAATGTGGGGCGTTAGGCGTTTTTTTAAAGAATCTCAAAATGTAACAAGATGCTATGTAATTAAATAGGTGAATCAAAAAATTCACAATATAGCACTAAAAACAATAATAAAAGAAAACATATTAAAAGCTAATCATGATCTACAGTACAATATGTTTAACGCGAAAACGCTTAAAGCGAAATATCGGATAACACGAGATAATACAACGGTTCCGACAAACTGCTATGTATTTTCATGCATTTTTTCCATCTTTGCACGAAAAAATTTCCCTTCTGGAAATGAACAAAATACGGAAAATAACAGAAATTTCAGAAGGGTGTGAAATGGAAGAGATGGTTTCTCTCTCTCGCATTAGTTTTCTGTATTATTGGATTGTCCTATTATATCAACGGAAGAATTCGTTGCAGTACCTGAGGATAATGTGTGTGCAGCCCCAATCATGACAGGCAAAGACATTTTGGAGTGTGCTCAAAGTTCAAAAAGTATCATTGATACAGATTCCGACGATGAAATGCATCTCCTGTTCTCAAGTCATCTGAAATGAGGAACATCATGAAAAAAGTATGAGCATTTACTTAGACGCCTATTTCATTGGTGAATTGAATAACGAAATGAACGACATCGAACAATTTCTGGATAATTTGATAGTAAAAAGGACAATGCAAAAGAATTATCAGATTATTTCCCCAAAACTCAATAAATGTTTTATTTTACAAAAAACTTGAAAATTTAGTATTAAATTTCATTAAGCTCTTGTGAACGTTTTTTTCATTGATTTTAATTAAATACACTGCTGGCCACCGTAAATGTAACACCAAGAAAGACAAGAGATAGCACAACAAAATTCATTTTGTAGGTAAAATGTTGACCAAGTATCAAATGATTAAATTTATAGACTTCTGTGAAATGTGGTTCCTGCCAGAGTAGCCGCCATGGTTGGAGATCTCCGCTGCCACACGCCTCGGCATGGATTCAAAAAGACTTTGGATGGGTTCTTGGGGTACAGCAGACCAAGCAGTATCCACACGTTGCCAAAGTTGATCTTGCGTGGCATCTGGGGGTGTAATCTGGGTCAATCGTTGAGCAACCATGGACCACATGTTTTCTATCGGCGAAACATCCGGAGAACGAGCCGGCCAGGGAAGCAATTCAATCTGGTGATTGACAAAGAACCTTTGGACGATGCGTGCCATGTGTGGTCGCGCATTATCCTGTTGAAATATGGCTGTGGCCAAGCCCTGAAGGTAAGGAAGGACAACTGGCTCCAACACTTCGGAGATGTAGCGCTGGCTGTTTAAAGTACCGGTAATGCGTACTAGAGGAGTGCGAGAGTGATATCCAATACCTCCCCATACCATAATACCCGGAGCAAAACCAGTGTGGCGATGCATAACGTAGCTGTTCAGAATCCTCTCTCCACGGTGTCTCCAGACTCGAATCCGACCATCGTGGTGTTGTAGACGGATGCGTGACTCGTCAGTAAAGACAACTTCATTCCATTCTGCCGCCCACATCCTTCTTTCCTCGCACCATTGGCCGCGGAGACGTCTGTGGTTCTGCGTCCAGGGTAGACCAAGCAATGGACGACTTGCGGACAGACCACTCTGCTGTAAACGGCGTTGAATGGTACGCGCAGACACTGAATGATGCGTTACAGACTCAATGTGCTGTGCTACGGTTCGTGATGTGACTGAGCGATCCGTCTCTGCCATGCACACAATTTGTCTGTCCTCACCTGAAGTGGTGCACTGAGGCGGATGCAATCGACCAAGTCGGTCCATCGTACCCTCCTGCATCCAACGGTCACATATCCGCATTACAGTTGTGTGGTTTCGTCCAACACGACTACCGATTTTCCTGAAAGATAATCCACAATCTTGGTAGGCCACTATCCTACCCCTGTCGAACTCGGATATTTGATCAAAAACTGATCGCTGTTTTCTACGAGACATAACTGATCGTTTTTTGAAAAACCCACAAGAAAAACACAATTGCCGAACTTGAAATCGTCGAAATCTCCATGCCTTAAATAGCGTTTTGAGGTGGCGCCACAGGTGCGCGTGATGTGTGTCCGCGCTGAAATTCTAATCATTTGCATATCTCATCTCCGCTAATGCATGTTGTAAATTTCAAGTTATTTGCATGCTTCCTTCAGGGAGTTGCATTTACGGTGGCCAGCAGTGTACATGCATATATACATATCTATGTAAATAAATGTACTTTAATAAGCTTAATTTTGTTGAATATACGGGGTTATTTTTGCAATAACCTTTAACACGGAAAAATATTTCGGTACCCTCAGTTTCGTGTAAAACGATTTTCACTGGACATAGATCTGCCTGCTTTTATGTATACCCCATTTCCTAGTTAATGAGTAATTTATGTAATATTATCCACTTAGACCAGTGCTTCTCAAACTTTCAACATTTTCGACCCAATATTCAATCATAATTTTCTTCACCCCCCCTCCATCCAATAACAATGTATTGAATTCAGTTATACTATACTTAGACAGAAATCTACAATGCGACTTAAACCTCTTAAGTGCCACTGGCGTTTATAAACGTCTCGCTCAGCCAAAGCGTTGTTAACTGCCCCGAACGTATAATACGTCTTTCCGAAGTACGATCTTTTCTGTGCACTGCTATCCATAAAATTATTCCAAAGGCTTTGGAATGCAATAAAAGGACCTTGACAGTGTTTGCGAAGGATTTATTTATTTCAGGTAATTTGCTTATTTTTATTCCTTTTCTTTCCACCCCCCAATACATCACACTCGCGCGCATGCGTGGAAAACGGTGGCATTGCGGAGCGAATCACGTAACTTTTAATCGGCAGTTAAGGGACTAATTATAAGCCGTACAAGTTATCAAGATAAGAGTTTGTTTTTGAATATAATTTTACATATGACAAGCCCATGGGGTCATTGTTACACCAGTTCTTAACTTAGTATTAGTAAATTAATTATATCCGTGTAGTTGTGTATTTCCTTTTTTTACTATGTCAGAATGTATTTTGTTTGTTTTTACTTTCAGTAAATTCATATTTTTTAAAAATAATCTTTTGTTTTCGACTTTTCAATATACACGCGCCTTCCTCGTTGAGTTACTACGCCCCTCTAGGGGGGCGCGACCCACAGTTTGAGAAACGCTGCATTTATAGCCTTAATTTGCTCAATAGGTGCCATTTCAACCCTTGCATTGTGTAGGGGAGCGATACACGTTCAATCTGCCGATAGCTCAAACGTCCTCCCGTTGGTGTGGTGTGGTGTGGTAGTTAGGAGGGGAGGTGCCAGCTCAGATGTCGTCCTCGTCACTTGACCATGGTTCAAAATTACGAGATCCGTCACCAGAAGCCCTCGAGTAGCTGAACAGTGCGACGTTAATATTCACTCATTCACTCAACCCTTGTATTATATTTAGTGTACCAAGAATACATGTGTGTGTTTTTTTACACAATTGTGGAAGTCGACGTCCAGTGAAGCTGTCTACCGTCGCATTTCATATTCTGCGTTAATTTGTTTCTGCATTTTATTTTTGTTTGCACATACGTCGAAAGAAATGTTTATAACATAAATATGTTGCTCAAAATGGCAGTTGAATGTTCATAACTGTGTGTGAAACTTCTATGTATTCTGCAAACTTCGCAGCCTTAAATTTAGAAGCTGTTCCTGTTTAAATGTAAGTTTTAACGTCGAATCAGTTGATAGGTCGATAAGTGTTCCCTCCCCTTTATTGACTAGCCTTCTGATTTATGCACATTCTAATTTAATTTTCTCTGAGAAATATTATTTTACTGGTGTTATGTGTGCAAAACATTGCACTAGCGAGTATAAATTAATTTTATGGGACCCTGGATCATAAGCAACCGAATACTTATAATCTAGGAAGTACATATAAAGAAAAAATGTTTTAATATTTTTTTATTATAGTTCAATAAAAACTGCAGGAAATTACTGAAAAAAAGTGGCTGTCCGGCGCCGAATTTATGTTTTAAATTTCCTCGTGGGATTCCCTTTGGAAAACACGATTTTAGGTACTCTAGTGATTAAATAAACTTCATAAATAACATGAATCTATTTTTGATACATATTCACTTTTTCTTTCCGAATTTTTATTTTGACTTGTGGAGAGCCCCTGGATATGTTTGGCGGTAGGATGGCGATTTGAGATCGATTAATCGAAGAATCGATTTCTTGGGTCAAAAAATCAGATTTTTTTAAATCGATATGTAGCACTGAATCGATGTAGTAAATTGATATTTCATCCTAGAAAATCGGTATTCGGTTTTTCCTGTTTTGGTAAAAACCATAAAATATTATTTATAATTAGTTGAATGCACTATCTTTAAAACCCGTTATATTACGGTGTTGGTGGTTAAAAGATTAATTACTCAAAAACTCGCGAAATGTCTGTGTGCTTAGTTTCTTTTGATTCTCTTTAATAAATAAATAAAAAGTTACGTTTGTAATCTCCTTTTTTTCGATTGCCGTCAACATCGCTAGTGATGAGCGGAACCACTTGGATTCCAGTAGACTTGACAGACTGTTGTTTTTAAAAAACTTAAATATTAAGCATTGGGAACTATAAGCTATATTATCTATTTTCTAAACTTTTTAATGTAACAAATACATTTAGAAAAATATGTCTTCTTTTATACCTGATTCGTTGATATGGTACTAAAAACAATTGTAATTGTAATTACAATTGTAATTGTAAATTTTACTGATAAGAGATCATTTATTATGGTATCTTTCTTGCTTTTCATAAAATGGATTTAAATTTACATTGTAAATGCAGACTTGAAAAAAAATCGATTTTTTTTTAGAAATCGATCTTTTAGACCTCGATTTTTTTGTGATTCGATTCATAAGGTTACGATTCAAATCAATTTAAAAATCCTACTTTTTCGGAAAGAATCGCCATTCCTACTGATGCGACGCTGATGATAACTTATTTAATTACTTTCTTTTCTTAACCAAAAATACTAATTTCTTAACTTTCCAGGTTCTTAAGTTAACATCGCATCATAAATTAAATATTAAATAAGTTAATATTTAAGTTAATAACTTAAATATTAAAAGTATCATAACTTAAATATTATCATAACTTAAATATTAAAATTAATTAAGTTCTATTGACAAATTACTGTACTCTAAATTAAGAGTCCGATAGAATAGAGATAATAATTAATTTTATTGAATAACATATTTTTAAGTAACTGTAAATATACTGCATAACAAAATGGAAATTTAACTTAGCTTTGAGAGAGATAGGAGGTGGGATGGAGAAGGGGACATGGTTGCCCGGAGTCCCGCGGAGTCTAGTTCAAGGCCTGGATCTGATTAGTCTGTCTCTCCGTGTCCGAGTGTGTCTAAATCGGGGTGTCTCCCCTTTTTGTTATATGCCGTTTTACTCCCAAATTCTAGAGCGGACTCTTCGCCTTGTCCACTTAATTACTTCTGATTGGTCCGGAACCAGCGCAGTTATCGCACAACGGTCGTTGCCTTGTTTACGCGCGGGAAAATTCTTTGACGCTCCCCAATATTTATGGGTGTAATGATCTCTCCAGGCGTGGGAATGTTAGGCACCCTTTGCTGAGGAATGCACCCTTTGCAGAGGAATTCCCCCTCAGTGGTGGGGAAAGAAAACGCATTCCACCAAACTGAGTTCACAATTTTGAAGTTCTGTTGAATATTCCTAAATGAATCCGCGCCTCCCATCACTCCTCCCCTCTCTCAAATGCACAGCACACAAAAAAAATTACAACCAGCAAAAATATTGTTCCATCATAAGAAGAGAGTTCGGTGATCATATGTGTGACAACACCTCCAAAGAAGTCTGCAGCCCGTCCGCGATGAGGGAATATGTCCTTGTTCCTGTAGACTCCGGCAAATGCGGAATAAAATTGTTCCATCATAAGAAGAGAGTTCTGTGATCATATGTGTGTGTCGACCAGAAGAAGTGGCTGATGCATCGACACTGCAAGGGATACTAGGCGCTCTGGCGGTACAACACCTCCAAAAAAGTCTGCTAACTGCAATAGAAAAAAAAATTGTCTCCCAGGGAAACCATATTAGTCATGAAACCAAAATCATTTAAAAAAAAACTTGACCCCATTTGACCTCCGCCGTAGACTCCAAGCACCAACCTTCCACTACCATCACCTCTCATAACTTAAAATAAAAAATGTAAAAAAAAAAAATTACAAGCAATTTCCAAAATTCAGTCCCAATTCCGTTAGCGGTGAGAGGGAAAAACAAATTAACTACTAACAACTACAATTAAGTTCATGTACGAAGAAAAAAAAATTGCTGAATGGGTCACCCAAACAATTCACAAGGACAACATACATAAATGGACAAATAGAAACAATTGAATAATCACAAAGAATCGTGTGCCACTAAATAATAAAAATTAAGACGAGTAACACATAATAAATTCAAAAATTGCATATCTAACAAATGCGCTACTCACAATAACCGCACATATGAGTATCGAACAAAATACCTTGATAAGAAATAAGTACTAGTGAAAACATGTATATACAATACAAGCGTGGCACCCAGAAACAGACACCTCATAATCGTTTAACATCGAAATCCTGACGCAACTAATGTGAAGTGCATGTCCCAGACCACCAAAAAAATTACTAACTTAACCCTCAACATACTCAAAGCATAAAAAATTGCAATGGTTCACTAAGAGCATTGATAAAATTCTTTCGTAAAAATAATTAATTTAAAGTAAAAAATTAGAAATTGAAACGATGGGTGTGCATAGGTGAAAAAAAAAATTTATATATATAACCTCCGAGAATGCTTAATAGCCTAAGAAATTTAAAAAATTCACTACAAGCATTGGCTACAATTGAAAGGTTAAAAAAATGTAATTAATTCAGATTTGCAAATTAAATTCTATAAATTGAAGCGAATAGTGTAAACGGTGAAAAAGAAATTATAACCTCTAAGAATGCGTAGTAGCCTAAGGAATTTTAAAAAAATTCACTACAAGCATTGGTTACAATTTGAAATTAAGAAAAAAAATCACTGTAATATTAAATTTAGAATCGCAAACGATGAGTGTGCATGTGATCAGGATGCACCCCCAATGTTTACGAAGGTGAGGAAAAAAAACAAAACATCCTATTTCCTGCGATAGGACGATCGACGGCAACCGCCAACACAAGAAACAGAATGTACAATTAAGACAAAAAATAAAAAAAACAATGCAAATCCGATTATAAAGAAATTACTATATCGATTAATACTATATAAAAAAAAATTTGAGAGAGAAAAAAAATTCTTCTACCTTCAATACATTTAAATTTCTATATTGAGAAATGAATTCCAGAAATCGCAAATGCAGTTGAGAATTTCAGAAAAAAAATTATAAACATAAAATTGATAATGCAACCCATGACATATGAGGCGACACATACAGAGTAAAGTATTTTAACTAAACAAAAAGCAAAAAAATTATTACAAGCGCTACACATAATTAAACATAATTCCCCCCAAAAAATATCACTTAACTAATCAACACTTTTTAACATTCTATGCAATACAATGTATCAATTCCAGATAATAAAAAAAAACTCAAAATGTTTCACTATACGCGCAACATATATACACAAGAACAACACAGATTCTCAATTTTCAACAATACCGCTAACTCAATCCATCGATAATCAGCGAATTAACAACTCAAATATCATTCTATAACACTAACTAAACTTATCTGCAACTTCCAAATAATTAATCGACTTTTCCACAATACCATTGACTAAAAACCCATCTTTGCTCATCAGCTTATTTACACAAAATCTCACATAATCCTCAACTCGAACTTACCTAGATTCGTCTCAAAACATTCTTAAATATACCACACAATCATTAATTCAACTTATCTATGTTCGTCAACTTATTTACTCGAAATCGTATAAATTCCTTAACTCAAATTACCTTCTCTACATCAAAACAACTATCTCAAATATACCGTATAATTATTACAACTCAAATTTCCATTTGCCCAAAATCCTTGACTCAAAATAACCTTCTCTACATCAAAAAAAAAAACTTTCTTAAATATACCGTATAATTATTACAACTCAATCTTCCATTTCCATATCAACGACTCTCGAATTAAGCACATACTTTTGAACGCAAACTTATCTAACTCCATAAAAAAAAAACTTCCCCAATTATTCAACAAATTCATCAGTTTAAAATTTATCTATCTCCCTCGAATAACTTTCTCAAATATTCCACAAAATCCTGAACTCAACTAATCCAACTGATTCAAAATTAGTAAAACAAAAAAAAATTCACACCTGTGATCTTCAGCATTTTCAAAACAAAAAAATTATCAACTCAAAATCTAAAACAACAATACTAAATATTACGAAAGAAAGGCTATTGCGTCTAAAAAAAAATAGCATCGAGCACCAACGGAGAATAGTAACAAACACTAAGCAACAAGGGGGGACGAAAACCCATAGAGGAGGGAAAAAAAGGTTGAGTTTCTGATCTCGATTGCGACAGCAGGGGGGCGCGAAGGGGAAATTCCTCCTAAGGCGCCGAGAGAACCGACATCCAAAATTCCACCCCTGAACCGTGCTACCCGCGGGGAGGGAAGTTCCTGCGAAAAGGAGTAACAAACAAGCAGAATTCCAACAACCATGGTCCCACCCTTGGGCCGAGGCGCCCGCGGGGAGAATACCGACGATGGTTCTCCAACTGAGTTCCCCGGAATAAATGGACAGCTACTAGCGTGAGATGGGTTGTTTTCCTTACACTTTAATATCTCAAAATTCCAAGTACTACAGCCACGAACGCCTAATCAATTACTATCAAGATTTAACACAATTAAACTGTCTAATTTAAGCAGCGCAACACTTTCCATAACGATAATAGTCAGCACAATCAATTAACTGAACCGCCTAAACATCCGAACACAAAAAAATTTGTTAACTAGCAACGAAACACGAATTCCATATGACAATATACACTCGAATCAATTAAACGGAAAAAAAATTAGAACACACTAAAATGCACACCTGATTATCATCAAACAAAAAAAATTATCAAACCAATTTCTAGAACAAACAATACTAAATCAAAATTCTCCTCTTTTGCCAATACCAAACTCAAAGCTGACACGACTACGCGTACACAAAACATAAAATTTGACAATACCATTATCTGACCAAAAAAAAAAACTTATTTCCAAATAACAATGCAAAACTACAATTAAATCCAAAACCATAAAAAAAAAATTAAATCAACCTCAACACTCAATTCAATAATCTACCCGAGCGCTACCATTAATCAAAACAAGTTAACCTAAATCAACAAAAATACTATATCAACATCAACCAAAACATTAAATTCCTAGTACAGTTTAGCACACAACCGAGACACAATGATTGACTGCACATTCATTTAACCAAACCACAATTAATCTAACCCAACAGAAGTACTATATCGACATCAAACAAAACATTCAATTCCTAGTACAGTTTAGCACACAAGCGAGACAAAATTATTTTGACTGCACATTCATTTAACCAAACCACAATTTAACTAGAGCCCTAAGCAAACAAAATTCCAAATCTGTAGCAAAACAAACAACACAAAAATTAAATGAGCATTGAAACACCTAACCGAAAAACTAGAAAATTTTAAATTTAAATTAGCAATCATATGACAGAACAAAACAACATGAGCAAAACAAAGTTAAGTTTCAACATAATTTCTTAGGGAAAATATTCAAACAACCATCTCTATCCATATCTTAACAAGCATAAATTCCAATGATATCGTTATTTAGTAATACACAGCCACTTAAAATTAATACACCAACACAACTTATCAATAAAATTGCTTCTGACAAAATACCGTTACCAAAAAAAAAATTAGCATTGTATGCAAACTCAAAATTTAACACGAAAAGTACACAGTTATACAATCAAATCAGCAGGAACTAACTTATTCAATAAAGGAACATTTTTGTATGAAAAAATTATTTAAAATACTAGATAATAACCGCAACACAAAATTGTTTAATAAATAAAAATTGCCAAATATGTATGTATAGTAACAACATTCAAATTTCATGACAGGTGTCCAAGGACCCCAAAATTTGATTTTTGTTGCAAACATTAAAGCTTAAAATTTATAAAATTAAAATTGACGTGCATACATGAATCGCATAGCAAAATTAAATAACAATCCTATTACAAACAACAAATTTTATATATTGCATAAAACACATAGCATCAAAAATAATTTTATCTAGAGCTAAAATTTATATTAACCACATACAACATTATGTCATTTAAGCATCAAATCAAGACATGAAACAAATTGCATAAAAAAAAAATTTGAGCTAAAATTCATTAAAAAACAGAGTACAAAATTTAATCTCACTAAAACATCAAACATGACATAAAAACAAGGTGCAACAATGAGACAGGTACCATTCCATATGTGTGCTCTCGAAGTGACGAAGCGTAAAAATTGTAAAAAAAAATTTCAGTTTCCTTCAAAAAAAATTTAGCGTGGTAAGTGCATTAATGAGCCGAATTGCCTGCACGGGCCCTTAAATTATATCGTGAACTTGGAACAATACTCTTAACCTCCGTCTCGCCTGGTTGCAAATCATCTAAATTATTTAAGTGCAAATATGAGAATCTTTTAATAAATGGAATCATATTCGATTGACATGTGTTAAATCTCTTCCTCAATTGTTCTACATGTTGAACCCTATAATTGACATTAGAAAAGCGCTCTATTACTCTGTAAGGACCTTCAAACTTAGGTCTGAGTTTTGGAGATAAATTAGATTTGATATCAGGCGTCTTAATAAAACACAAGGACCCGATTTTGTAATCATAATGATGTTGCTTTGTCGCTCTCGTACTCAAATCGACATGCGATGCCTCCTGATCTTTTAGATTATTTAAAACTTTATTAAAAATTTGCTCCAAAGACGGTAAAAGTTTCTCGACATATTCATACTTATTTTGTGGTGTGTCGGAGTTTTTCTCGTAAGTGTAAGATAATCGAATATACCTGCCATGTTCTAGGAAAAAAGGCGTTGTGTATGTAGCTTCCTGAATCGCTGAGTTTAATGCTAACATGGTGTGCGGGAGTTGCTCATCCCAGTCATTTGTGTTTTGCGAAATTGATGCCAGGATATTGGCCAGCGATTGATTGGGTTTCTCTACCCTCCCGTTGACGTGAGCGGAATAACTTGATATGTGTCTTTTATGAATGCCCATGACTGCAAAATTCAACAAACTCAGAACTCTTGAAATATGTAGCGTTATCTACAACTAATTTATGTGGGCAACCCCTGTGAACAATGTAATTATCAAAGAAAGCTTTAGAAATTGTACTCGACTTAATATCAGGAAGTGGAACAATATGAATGTATTTTGTGAATGCATCTATCATAGATAAAACATAGCTATATATATATATATATTACCTTTAGGCGTGGTTTTTAAAGGACCGAAAATATCAATATGACATGTTTCTCCCGGTTCTTGACTTTGTTCTACTGGATGATGAGGTGCTGGTGGAATTTTGAAAGCGTTTTTTCGAGATAAACATACAGTGCAAGAACGAACAAAATTTTTAGTATTTTTGTACATATTCTGCCAAAAGAAGTTTCGCTGAGTCGATGATATGTTTTAAAAAATTTAAGATGCCCTCCATATTCTGAATGGACAGATTCGAGAATTCTAGCTTTAAGACAATGTGGAATGCAAACTTGCTTTCTAGTGGTGTTAGACCTGGGTGATCTGGAGGGGCGCTTGGACAAATGACATAACAAACCTTCCCCATTAATAAAATAGTTGCTGACTTGTGGGCTAACGTCATTTTGATCAATTTTTTGTATAATAGGACTTAAAACAGGATCTTCATGTGCATTTTAATAAGATCTTTAGAGTCAGGTAAAGCTATTGTGATGTTGTTAACACAACGGGAAAGATGATCTGCGACTGAATTTAAGGAACCCCTGATGTAGTGTATATCGTAATTAAATTCTTCCAGAGCTAATTTCCAACGCAAAATTTTGGAAGAGGGATTTTTATTAGAAAGAAATCCTGCAAGAGGCTTATGATCAGTAAAAACTTTGAATTTTCTACCCAACAAGAAAGGTCTAAAAAAATTTAATGCTGTATATATCGCGAAGAACTCCAAAACCGTTGCGTTATATTTAGATTGCGAGGGATTTAATTTCTTTGAAAAAAATATAAAGGTTTGACTTCAGAGTTAGGATATTTTTGTTCTAAAACTGCCCCTATGCCGCGAGATGAAGCGTCCGTTGTGATTTGTAATTCTGCGTCTTGATCGGGTAATGCTAAGACCGGTGGGTTCAATATGGCTTTCTTAATATCATCGAATGCCTCCTGCGTTTCAGATGTCCACTCAAATGGAGTGTCTTTTCTCAATAGATTCGTTAATGGAAGTGCTCGTTTTGCGAAATTTTTAATATATCTCCTATAAAAATTACAACACCCTAAGAAAGATTTAATTTGCTTTCGATCCGTTGGAACTGGAAATTCGTTAATAGAAACGGACTTATCTTTATCTATAAGGATACCCGGCGGTGTTTTGAGTCGAATTACCTGACTGGAATATCTGTGTTCCCAGTTTATTGATGCGTGCTGCAAATTCTTGTACGCTTTCGGACGAACCCTGAATGCATGAAGAAAATAACTGTAAACGTGTGGATAATGGGACGGCCTTCTCGAATCTAGCAATAAGAATTCTAGCGATATCGTTGTACTCTGTTAAATGACTGTGGGTTGGGACGGATAAAAATAATTCCTCGGCTATTTCCGCCAATTTTAGTTTCAGAATATTAACTTTCTCGTCGTTTGACCACTTGCCTAAATTCGCAACATTATTTATTTTTTTCCAGGAACCTACGTATTCCCAACGATTCACCTCCGTCATACATTGGGATCAAATCAATTAGATTAAATTTCTCAGACGCCGTTTGCGTCAAAAGGGGTTCTGATTGTCGTGTACGTGGCATGTTTAAAAAAATTAAAACAAAATTTCTAACGAGATTAAATTGCAACGGAAACGATTAAATTCTAACTCAAACAACTGAATTCAAGTACTCGTGCAGAGTAAGAGAAAATTCATAAACTCAGAAAATTAAATAAAACTTTTAACCAATCGACTCTCGCGTAAATACATGTATGAAAAAAAATATTCACATTAATGTAAAAGAAAAAAAGAGCACCAGTACCTGTGACATCTTGCACCTTTCCTTTTTTTTCTTTCTCTCTCTCTTCGGAAAAAAAACTACAAGAAAAAAAAATTTCACAAGTAGAAAAATCGAGTAATGGATAAAATCAAATCACAGTAGCACACAATAACAATTTCCTAACATGTTTAACAGATGCAGTAGGATTATTATTTCGGTGACCCACCAAGAAAAAAAAATTCACGACATCAGATGATGTAAAAGAAAAAAAATTTCCGATCCTGATCACGGCACCAATATGATGCGACGCTGATGATAACTTATTTAATTACTTTCTTTTCTTAACCAAAAATACTAATTTCTTAACTTTCCAGGTTCTTAAGTTAACATCGCATCATAACTTAGTTTAAAATTAATTAAGTTCTATTGACAAATTACTGTACTCTAAATTAAGAGTCCGATAGAATAGAGATAATAATTAATTTTATTGAATAACATACTTTAAGTAACTATAAATATACTGCATAACAAAATTGAAATTTAACTTTTAGCTTTGAGAGGGATAGGAGGTGGGATGGAGAAGGGGACATGGTTGCCCGGAGTCCCGCGGAGTCTAGTTCAAGGCCTGGATCTGATTAGTCTGTCTCTCCGTGTCCGAGTGTGTCTAAATCGGGGTGTCTCCCCTTTTTGTTATATGCCGCTTTACTCCCAAATTCTCGAGTGGACTCTTTGCCTTGTCCATTTAATTACTTCTGATTGGTCCGGAACCAGCGCAGAGTTACCGCACAACGGTCGTTGCCTTGTTTACGCGCGAGAAAATTCTTTGACTCTCCCCAATATTTATGGGTGTAATGATCTCTCCAGGCGTGGGAATGTTAGGCACCCTTTTCTGAGGAATGCACCCTTTGCAGAGGAATTCCCCCTCAGTGGCGCGGAAAGAAAATGCATTCCACCAAACTGAGTTCACAATTTTGAAGTTCTGTTGAATATTCCTAAATGAATCCGCGCCTCCCATCACTACTAAACGGAACCCCAGGGTTGCGTCGAACACAATTTCAAGATTTAAGTAGAGGTTATATTGATGTCCTGAGAAAGAGAACTGGGGGGAAAATGAGGTATGGGAGGTCAACCATCAATGTATTGAGAAACAGAAGAATCAAAAGCATTTTTGCCCCTTTTTTATAGAACTAAATTATGCGTGAAGTTGAACACAATATAGATCTTATGAAAAATCTTTGAGATCTTGTCATTTTTACTAATGCCTAAACATTCGCTTACATCAACACATTTTTCCCACGAACACCTTACGTAAACAATACGAATGCATTTATTTCTAATTTTTAAAAAATCTGTAAAAAGATTTGTCTTTTGCGGCTGTCTTTTGTTCGAAAGTCATCTGGAGTTTGTAGTCACAACTAACTTACTTTACACCGTCGAACCATAACGATTTTGCGCAGGCAAAAATTACACAAAATCCTGAGTAGCCAACCTTTTCGGGAAGAACGCCACTACCTGACAAAAAATAGTTTTTCTTGCCACTTCCAATTTAAAAATAATATAATAAATATAAATGTACACAAACTTAGGTCATATTGTTAATTAACTTTATGCAAGTTCAACTAGTTAGGTTAGGTATAAAATAAAAATGAGTAACTCGGAACATTTGATTCTAAATACTTATTAAGCAATCAGTACTTACTTAATACGGCTTTTCAATCTGTGGGGTTTTTTCATAAAGTAATCTTTATTACACAGTACTAGTTTTCTCTCTTGAAGATGCTAGTAAAATTAAGTCATTTTAAATGCATATCAGTTGATTTTGAGTAAGATTATTTTATTATGTTCATAGTAGAAAAAACATTTGCTTAGAAACATATTGATCCAAGCCCACAGACATCTGGCAGTTAAATCGCGTAAATTTGGGACATTGTTTTGTACAAATTTTCAAAATTCAAAATAATGCGGATCATTTGCTGTTGAAATAAGTTCCTTACGTTTGCTTTTCAGTGTAGTATGGTGCTGTAGGTCAATAATTTCGATTGAGATTTTGGGTGAGTAACAATTAACGTCTTGCAAAGAAACTGAAAACGTGTCTGTGAAAAGATTAGCTTTTATTATCTTGTAAATCATCAAACATAGAACTGGATGAGTCATACGCTGTCAGCTCCATTGGTGAAATTTCTGTTCTTTTTTTATAAGGTACAAGAGGTATGTAATTACTTTTCTGCGGCCCCATATCGATTGCATTTACAAAAAAAACACGTGAAAAGTCTAATTTTAAAACCGTTAAGAGACACAAGGATTGAAGTTCGTATCAAAGCTATTAGACCTCTTAAACAAGACCTAAAAATATTATTACCGCATTAAATGTCTTAGTTGAAGATACCATTAGCACAGGAAAAAAATACATTTAAATTTTTGTATTCAATTTTAATTTGGCATAATTTATTATCATGAATTGATGTATTTAAAAACAATGATTCAAAATCCTAAATTAAACATCGTGGAATGTGCCGGCTGGGTGGCGTGGTTGGTTTGTCGCTGGCCTTCTGCACTCAAGATTACGAGTGCAGTTCGACCCCAGCCCAAGTCGGCGGATTTTCATGATGCAAAAAATCGACAGCGTCCATGTCATATAATTATACGGCATGTAAAAGATTTCTAGAGTGTCTGTTTGACTTGGATGCTCTCATCAAAATTATATCCTAGTACAGGTTTGCATCGTCAGAGCTCAGGTGCCTCCCTCTAGGAAGGAAACTGGGCGCCAAAATTACCTGCGGCGATTGGTATCCACCAATAGGGCGCCTCACTAAAAAGTGGTACCAGCTTTCGGGGGATGTACTAGGTTTGCAATGATTAATGACCAATTCGGAGACCATTAGAAATAAAAAAATAATAATAATAAAACATCGTGGAATGCATTGAAGGCTTATATAATCGTAAAAAATATTTAGTTTCCCAAAGATTTGATGATAACTTAAAGATATCTGTTGATTCAGTAACAACGCTTGCTACAAATTTAGGTATTGATCCCGAATTTCCCATCTCAAAGCTCAGGAAAAAGGTCTATTTATTTGTTTATGAGGGGAGTGATGAACCAGCTTCAAATTCCTTCCAGAAATTCGCGATCTCTTCAGCAAATGGATGATTTACCTTATTATCTGAGTGCTATTCGATATTCAGCTTTCTGTGTTTTCACAACTTTTCTGAAGATGATCTCATGAAAACCTAAAATGGGCTTGAATATTCAGTTACAGGTACAGGAGGAAGGAAGTATTGTGAAAGATATAGACGGCATACAACCCTTTAATGAAATGACTTCATTCAAAGATATTTTTCCAGGTAAAAACAGCCAATTGAGGTATTAGAAATTATAGTCAAGAATGACCTCTAAATTTGGCTCAAGCAATAAGAATTAATGAGTACGATGTTGTGCCCCCGTCCCCAGCACGCGTCCTTCGTATCACCGATCTTCTTCGTTGCTCCCTCTTCTGATTTATTTTAAAAGTTATGAATAAAAAATAATTTGATAACAGAGACATACTCACCTTAATTTTTAAAATTATTATTATTAAATTTGTTTATTTCTTTCAGAAACTTCATGTAGTGATTCTTTTTGATTCCATCGAAACGCGCGAGAGAAGTAAGTTTCCTTTTTTCTTTTGAATCTGGTTACATCAATGCATGTTCACAAACACATTTATACTTTATTTATCCTATATGTGATATTCGCTTGCTTTTTCATGTCATTTTCTTCATATATTTTTTGTACTTTACTGTTATATCCACGAACATATTGTGTTCTTAGATCCACTGTTACACAATCGAACTTTGTTAGGTCAAAAAACACATGTAGGTATAGATTCGAACCGGGCACCTTCCGTTCCGAACGCCAGTACTTTATCGATCACGCCAAAACGATCGTCTTGGCGTGATCGATAAAGTACTGGTGTTCGGATCGGAAGGTGCCCGGTTCGAATCTATACCTACACACACACACACATATTCCTTTACATTGTTATGCCCACAAAATATTTTGTTCTGTTTAACACTGTTACAGAGAGAGAGAGAGAATGCAATTTTTGTTTTTCATTGTTATGACAAAAACACTTTTTCTTCTACATAATCATTTTTTGAAGTGTTTATTATACGGGAAAAAAGTTTCATGCAATTACTTTTATAAATGAAGAAGTTATTAAAAATTTGAAAAAAAGTTCTTAAATATTTAAAATTTGAGTACTCTTGTTTAAAAATTCGTAAGAAAAAGTTTTCGGCATTTTATCTTTTAAATAACTAACTCTAAAAGATCAAAGAGTATGAGATTTTTAAAAAAATTATTTTCATTTAAAAGCATCGATATTAATTCATTTTGGAAAAAATCATAAAATAGGCAAATTACCGTTGTTTTGTAAAAAAAAAAACACATTGTGGCGAAATAAATTATCTTTCCAATTAAAAAATTGCTGTCGAAGTTATTAAGTGCGAGAATAAAATTTTGAGTAATTTTTAAAAAATCATAAAATTTAAGCGATGATGTTGTTTTGAGCCCGGTGTAGCGAACATTATTCTGAACTCAGTTGAGGACGCCAGAAACCAAGAGAGGACAGTGTTATTGCCTAAGATAGTAGAGGACAAGGGTCTCCTGGAATCCATTACCCCTGCGTTCGGAGATGGACTGCGTCAGAGGACAAGCGCGGAGACCGGTTTTGGGGGGTACCGGCTGGAAGCAGAGAGCAAAAACGTACTCTTAGTGTAAAATGGCGTTTTAGATGTTCATGTGTGTAAATAAATTTGTATATATATATATAGCCTGACTGTGTGTTGTTGTTTCTAATGCCACCTGTCTGACGTAATCGGATCGAGGCGCACGAAATTCATCGTGGCAAAGGTCTAGAAGTACGCCTGTCGTTGGCCTTGAGCACCATACAGATGACAGTACGATTTAGCTCGGCGAAATTCCCCGAAAGGACGATATAGATGGCGACACCACCTATCTCCACCTCCACAATTTCTGCATTGAACTGAAGGGGAGGGAAATATTCTCTAGTTCCTGCGCTCGTGACTCAGCCCACAAGACTTCGGACCCACTGATTTAACGAGCACGTCTCCATGTGTACTCGGAGGCATTGGGCATCGAACCCAGGCCTTTCGGTCTGGAGTCCGATGCTCTTACCACTAGGCTACCCACGGCCCTGACTGTGTGTTTCGTATCCAATACGCCACACCAAGTACAATCGGTAGAAATCAAGCACTAATGCCAAACGGGCCACGAACTTCGTGGAAATACGAGTGAAAAGACCTTTAAAATAAAAGGAAGATATATTTAATTTCGCCCAATCTGGTGATTTTCAATATTTATAGACATTTTCTTTTCTAGTGTAACCTTTCATCAAGCGTAAAGTGCACAGAGGCGCCAAACAGGTTTTCGCCGCCAAACCCTTGGCTATTATAAAATTGCGTCCCTTGTTAAAGTTTTAATTTTTTTTTAGGGCTTCATTTTTAAGTTAATGCCTTCAAATTTCACATATCGATTGCAAACTACGGTAACTTTTAAACAGAAAATGAAGGGAAAAAAAACTACATTGTGTGTGTGTGTGCAAAGAGGGTAAAAAAGGAAAAACACAAATTTCTTCTAAAAACCGTAATTTTTAAGCAATTTATTCAATCTTTGAACGGATATTGTTCAACACACGGAAAACAGGTTTCGCGAGATTATTTTTTTAAATAACGAATTTATTAAATATAAAATTATTATTTTGAGTATTTTTTGAAAAATTGTAAAAAAAAAGTTTTCGACTTTTTTTTTAAATGACTGATTCTAAAAGAGAAAATCATGAACATTTTTAATGTTGAATATCATTTCATTAACGCGAAAGAAAATTCAAACGGAACTACTTAGAAATCATTTTCATAAAAACGTATCGATTTTGACTCATTTTAGGAAGTATCATTATTTTGTAAAAAAAAAAACTTATACCGTATCGCGGCGAAATAAATGATCTTTCCGATTCTGTAATTATTTTTTGTCTGTTTTATAGTAAGAATTGGAGGGGGGTTTTAAAACGTGGGGAAATTCAAAACTTCACTCCGTTAAAATGGTAATGACGCTCGGCAGAATAAAAAGCAAGCAGGGGTTAACCAATTATGCGTTTTAAGACTTAAGTAATATCTTTTTAACTAATTGCAATTTCGGAATATAAATGGTAAAAAGATTCCTCGGATCATTCCCGATTTTTTGGTACCTTCGGCGTTGTGCGGTTCCTGATGATGTACATACAAAGATAGATACGTTTGATACAATAGATGTACATACAAAGCGACATACATAGATAGATATGTTTGTTTACCTACGAATTTTAATAGTGTAGACCAGCTGCATGGCCCGGGATTTCTATACTTTTATAAATATTTTCACTTTCCTTCACAAAATCAGTACTTCACACAAATACTTTTTTTCAAAATGAATCCCCCCACCGCTTAGCCCGGGCTTTCTCTTTTCCTCATGACACAAGGATTTCTGTGTGTGTGTTTGTACGCGCACAATGTGATTTCTAAAATTATGTTAAAAAATTTCCCCTTTTCGAAATTTTCTCCATATTCCATTTATTTTTTATTTAAGACAGGTTTCTTTCCATCTCTATAGCCCGAACACGTTTTTAGTGTAAAATTATTGTTCTATCTTCCCCTCCTTTTCACAGATAACATATAGCTTCAAATTTCGATGTATGACTTAAAAAAAAATATTGCATTAGAATTAAAAAATTATTAATGCGAAGCAATAAAAAGAAAACGATTCGGATGCTAACAGTAAAACAAGAACAAAACAAACTAAGAGTAAATATAGATTTCAGATTTTCATGAATCAACCAATCGTTACATATAGTTAGCTTAAAAATGTCTCTAAAATGTATTTTGATCCAAAATAATAGACGATGTACTTTTTAATTAACAAAGAATTCCTTCAGTAAAGAAATAATCCTTTTAAAAAAACATATATATATTTATTAAAATCAAATTTCTATAAGTAATAAATAAAAGAAAAATTTACAGATAGCTATTGAAACAATTGCTTTTTTCTGAACGTTTGATTAATCATATAAATATATATAAGTTAGAAAAAAAAAAAAAACAGTATGGGGAAAGCCTATATATATGTACTGAAAACATTTAAAAAAAAACGATCTGATAAAAACATTTTGATATTTTATTTTAATTTTAACCTTCAAAAAATTAACAAATATAATGCTTAAATATTTCTCGCAAAAGGGAAAAAAATGAAACACTTTTTTTAAACATATTTTATCGGACTTTGTACAGATTACGAATAATATTGTTCTACACACGGAAAAAAAGTGTGGTTTCGTGAGATTATTTTTATAAATAAAGTTATTAAGTGTTTAAATAAAATTTTGAGTATTTTTTTGAAAAATCGTAAAAAAAACAAACAGTTTTTGACATTAAATTTTTTAAATCCCTGATTCTAAAAGAGAAAAGCATGAACTTTTTTAGTGTAAAATATTTTTTCATAAACGCGAAAGTAAATGCAAGCGGACAATTTAGAAATCATATTCATAAAAACGTATTGATTTCGAATCATTTTTAAAAAATCGTAAAAAATACAAAATATGTAATTATTTTGTAAAATAAATTATACCATATCGTGGCGAAGTACATGATCTTCCTGAATCTGTAATTATGTTTTTTCTGAGTCTCATAAAAAAAATTAGATCACGTTTTAAGGTTTTTAATATCTTTTTAACTAATTGAAATATCGGAATATAAATGATCAAAACGGATTCCTGAGCTTTCCGAAATTTTGGTACCTTCGGCGAGTTTCTGCGTCACGTGGTTCATGAGAAGATAGGGTATCATAGATTCAAATATAGATAAAGATGTTTGTTTACCTTCAGATTTTAATAGTGTAGATCAGGGGTACTCAACCTTTTTTCTGCTGTGCCACATACATATGTTAACAATTTCACACAGGCCGCAACATAAAGATCAATTGGGGAGAAATGCTTTAAAACCAAGATAATATAGGAAATTTAAATTTTTAAAAGTGATCAAAATTTTATAACTCCTACTTTGCTTTTTTTATTATTTTTCGCATTTTTTATTTTTGTCACTTGTGACAAACCTATACGGAACTTTATCACTAACCTTCTGAGTCGTCGTTTTTAGGGAAATTTAATTCCCCTTCCTATTTCCAATCAGCTCCAAAAAGAGGACAGGATTCCTTTTTATGCAGATTAGATAAAGTATTTAAGTCAAACGGAATACTAAAGTAAAAAGCAGTAGGAGAGAGAGATTGAAGCAGAAAGGTATAATAGTGAAGTTAGAGATTTATTATTGAAGATTTCTAGGTGGATAAATCTCAGGAAAAGCTGAGCTGAGCTGCAGTGTGGTAAATATTGATTTATAATTAAAGTTTCATTAAAGCTTTATATTAGCAGTGAGATTAAAGTTAAATGTTCAATAGGAATATCATCGAATATAATTCTGGGATCTCTTATCGCGGTAATCTCTGCGTGATCGATATTCTAATTGTTCATTAATTGGATCATTAAATATTTAAGTTAATATAAAGGAAAGTCCCTTTTAAACCTCATATAGCTAATTTGAATTATTTGTTATTAAAAGTCTTTGATTCTATTTGGGAAAGATAACCAAATAAAGAAAGTTATTCATTAAAATGGCTACTGGTTCTTCTTTGACTCTAAATCATTCTAGTTCTCAAAGTGAGATCCAAGGGAATCTTTACACACTGAATTTATCAAACACTAAATAAGAAGTGTTTAAGAATCGCTCCTTCACAATTTCTGTATTAGTAAATGGTTTCATATGATTATTAATATTATAATAAATTTCATAGGATGTCTTTGTTACCATTGTGACATTACCAATGATAAAGCACTTTGCTGTTTTTGCTAAGATTATAAAAGAAAACCTATTTATCACCTCTTAAAAGAGATCTTCGAAGAAAAGTGTCATTGAACGCGATTCCTGTTTATTGATATTTTTAAATGTAACACTTTTATAAGAAAGCAAACAATTACTGATCCATGTTTATTTTTCACTACAAAATAGTCAACCTCCCAATCGTCTTGGAATAACCTATTTTTTTCGAATATTTTTTGCTTGCAAGTTATGAAAGATAGTTGAAAATTAGTTCCACTCATAAAATGGTTGCCACTCCACTGTTGTCTATTATCACTAACCATAACACTTACAAATAGAAAAAAAATTTCAGTCCCAACCCGTATGACATCGGCAGCAAAAACAAAAATTGAAATGTTTTATTTCTTGACAAAGAATTTCCTGTCAAATTTGTAACACATTGTTCTTAAATATAGGAATTTCTCAGAACAATAGGTCATGATCGGGCCCCTTAAAAAGGACCGATGGGCCGCAGGTTCAGTATCACTGGTGTAGATGAATATAACTGTAGTGAATTTATGAGTTATATCTTAGTTTTTTTATGTGTGAGAATTTTTTCATACCTACTTATCTTGATTGCAAAAAATTATTAATTTTAACCTTTTGATAAGCTAATAAATGCTGATTAGTGTGTTGGTGTTAGAAAGGTGGCATTCCTAGAGGACTGGACTAGCAGTTCTTAACTCTTCTAGGTGAGGTTGATTAAAACATCTTCAATTCTCAAATGTAAGAATTCTTATTAAATTATCATTTAAATGTTACACTTCTCATAAAATGTATATACTTTTTGAATCGTCATAATTTAAATTCATTGTAGAAGTTTAAATGTCGGTCTTCAACCTTTCATACTCGAGGGCCACATCAATAAATTCACAAAGATAAGTGGGCCACATGCTTGCCAAAAGACAATGTAATCAGAAAATTTATGCAAAAAAGACGGTTTGTTCTACAAGACTATAATGATTCTAAGTGAAGGGATGATGTTACAGATTGGTATATATATGTGGGTTATAAAAAAGTTAAATAGAAATTTTTAAAAATATTTACAGTGAAATTTTTGAAACATTAGTCATTTTCAGAAAATTTTATCTCAAATGGATATCAAACATACCAATGGAATAAGATGAGGGAAAAGTGTGTTCATGACGAAAAACTGACAAGGCAATTTTTCTTCAAATTGCCTCAAACTCAAATGTGGAGATACTAAATGCCTTCAGTGGGCCACTGATAGCCATCACGGGTTGAATATCCCTAGTCTAAATGTACTGCTAGATAAAAATGTTCGAGATATCAGCTTTATTTGACTGACACAAAAGAGCACTAATTCACAGCTTGAGCATTGACTTACAACTTCATTCAAAATTAAAAGATTAATTTGTACAAAAATTGTATTCTGTTCTATATATATAATTCAATACATATAAGTAAGTCACTAATAAAATTCAATTAAAATACTTTCATTTGACACTGCTTTTAACAATAAGGGAATATAATGACATCACTTTTTATAGGTAACTCAATTTTATAAATTTTTTATGTACAAAATAGTCCAGCACACATCCTTTCCCTTTACATAAACTTTTGTCAATGAAGGACTAGTTAAACAAACCTGTTCAGAGAATTTTAGTGGCTGTTGTTGATACCAGACTTTATCGATAGCTTTATTATTAGAAGAAAGGTGATACCCCATGATATTCTAAAGATTATAGTGAATTTTGAAAATAAGGCAACAATTAAAAACATGCAGAAATGGAGGCTTTTTTCTATCATACTTTGTACAAATAACATATTCAAATAAATAAGATTCATTACTGAACACTATATAATACATATATCTTATGCATACTAATTAATTTACAAAAAATCATAGTTGAGCAGAAAAAATATTACATGTCTAAGTTAAAAGGACAAAATGAGCAAATAAGTTTAAAAAAACTATTATCTGCAAAGTTAAAACAAATCTAAAATAAACAAGGAAATACAGTAACTATGGTATAACAAAAATGCTTTCTAATGTACAAAAATCAGCTTATATTAAGAAACTTTTTCATAAATATATGTAAACAGAAGCGATTTTTTAAATACATGCAAAACTAAAATGACACGATCAACTTTAAATGCAACAAAGTATTACATAAAAAAAACGCATTACAATATTTAATATATTAACTCTCTAAAGTTAGTCAACACGATGATTAGAAGTCAAGCATATTTCTTTTTCACTATGCATCAGTGGAAATATACTCTAAACAAATACACAAAATGCAACATGAATTGCTTCATCACAGGATTATATCACATTTCCATCTTGAGTAATAAAGTATGCCTTTCAAGAAAATTAGCTGTAGTCATAATCTGAAACTAAGGGGAAAACATTCTTTTATATTCAGTACATACACATAAGCATAAACATATTTAAAAACTTTTAAAATACTTAATAATAAATACATTTGCAGAAAAGGAATAGATGCAATGTTTGCTCAATCTATTTTTGTAAAAAATCCATTTCTAATAATAGTTTAAGAGTAACAATTGGATCTACATTTTTTCTTGTCTGTAAGTTTCCAGTGATTATCTCATCACAGTAGAATTAACTCTAAATGCTTTACTGGTAATTAGGGCTTCAAAACTAAGTAAAACCCAAATTGTTTTTGTTTTTTTTGTTACTATAAAACTCTGGGTTTCCTGAAAACCTTAAGTATAAATTAATATGGTCTTTTTTCCCCCCGTGTGATTAAATAATTTTATTTTTCTGTTCTTATTCATAAAATATTTACACTGCTATTTATTTAAATTCAGATAACAAGAGTAAGTATATATTGTACGGATGAAGGAGCAGTATTTAAATAATAAATAAATGGATATTATACCAAAATAAGTGCAGTTTGAATGTTAACAAATTAAAAAAAGACAAGGGATGGGATCAATATTAACAAACAATTTTAAAAATTTTCTTACTGTCAGCAGTTTTTTCTGCTCCAAATTATCTTTGCCCATGAAATATTACCTGTTAAGTACATTAGTTTCCAATGTACCTACTCTGGTCCATTTTATTAAAAAACAAGACTTACAAATTATGTTTTAGGTTATTTTCAATTCATTTCATTATATGAAATATTAATAAAGGTTTTTTTTTTATTTAATCCCTAAATAAAAAACAATTTTCATTGTTAAATAATTTTAAGCTTTTTAATGTTATTTATTTCCATTGGTTTGTACCTCTGCTATATTTAAATGTAGGTTTTATTATATATTTAAAGTAATACCCTACATTTGCATTTCATTACAAAAAAAACAATTAAAAAGCAATTTTTCACTTTATGAAAAACTAAAAACCAGATTTTTAAATATTATTGGGTTTTTGCAATGCCCACTGCCAATAAATAGATTTCATAATTTTGAATGATAATCAGAAGACAATGATATTAAAATTTTCAAACTTCAACACCATATAAGGATTTGGAGGCCTAGTTAAATTTAAAGTGCAGTATCTTCCATTATTCCCCACAACAATATTTAATCAAGATTGAAATCTACTGACTTAATAATTATTAAGACAGTTACATGCTGATTTAATAATTATTATAATTGTAACAAGAAAAGTTACAAGTTTCTATTAATTTAATTATATTTGAAAACAAAGAGTATCAAAAGCCTGTTTAACATGCCTATTTCTTATGCTTGAAATGATTAAATATTCTTTGGTATATATTTGAAACATTAACACAATAAGAAAAAATCTATACATATATATTTTTTATTTCAGACATTTATGCATAATACCTTGGATCAAATAATCAAGAATATAAACAAGAACGTACCAAAATTAAATCAAGAAAAACTAAAACCCAGCAGAAGCTTAAACATACTAAAAGGGCACAGCCACTAATGCTTTTCAGAAAAAACATACTACAAATTTTAAAATTGGACACTATCTATAAAAATGGCATCATCTGTGAAATAGGAGACTATAATACAATACTTTAAAGGATCTTAAGGAATTAAAATTTTAAAACTAATTTATATATTCAAAAGACAATTACAGGTTTACAGAAAGATATTATAGCTTAAATTGATAATGTGCCAGGAAATCATGCCATTATTTGTAAATATTATTATAGGATCATGCTTAAAATAAATATTTACAGATTAATAATTCCTGTCTTAAATCAGATTTATGTTACAAAAAAAAATCAGTAATTAGGCATGCATCTACCAGAAGTTTAACTGCCACGCATATTTTTTAACTCCTAAATTTCATACGAAAATCCAAAATAATAATTCAGAGTAACTAATGATCATCAAACACACATTATAGCTTTTGGTAAATTATTGCAACACACTTTACAAAACATTTATTAATAACCTCAAAGATGAAAACATAATTATTATTTTGAGGATTTATTTCACTCAGTACATATTATTAAGGTTCTATTAGAAAAAATAACAAGCATTACCTAAATAGTATTATAATGTTCCACAACTTTAACACTTATTAAATTAGTTCTTAAGAAAAACTGCATTAATTTTAATGAAAACATAACATTATTAATAATGATTTTTATCTATACAAATGTTTTGATTATTTAATAATTTTTGGTAGAAATACAAAGCATACAACTCATATTAATATTTTTAAACTAGTTATTTAAATCTTATGTATATTAATCTACTTAAAAAAGATTACCTTGATATTTCACATATTACAGGTAAATTAAACAGTAATATTTTTTTTTATAAAAGGTATACTTTTAATTTAAATATTATTGAATTTCTTTTCTGATGTAGCAATATTCATAGGAATATTATTCTTCATAGCATAAAAATTCATCACAAAAATAGGGACAAAATGTTAAAAAATTTATAACAGCTTGAAACAAGACTGTCTTATTAATTTCCTTTCACATAGATTTGGAATAAATCACAAATTTTTCCTGGTATATTTTATTATTGATTTGACATAAGTTTCTCTTTGATATTGAACCCCATTTTGTATTAATTATTCTAATTTAAATCAGATGGTGCCATCAGTTAACGTGTAAGGTGTTTTTTTTATTATTATAATCTTATTTTTATATTATAAACTTTCCTTCTTTCCAAAAAAACCCTTTTTTTTCAATGATTTTAGTTCTTTTTATGCATATAAATTACAGTATGGCTTATTAAATGTATTGTTATGTACAATTTTATCCTTTAAATGCTTTCCTGCGATCACAATTGTTAATGACTTCTTACAGGTAAGATAATTTATCATTTAAGCTATTTTTAGTTATCAATGATTACATTCTTCAAATTAATTTTTGCTTAAAATTTATCTTTTACTTCAAATTATTTATGTGGTTTTATAGTTTTAGAAATTGTTTTTAGTTTTTCAAAACAATTTTGTACTGTATATTTTCTCCGCTTAATTCACTGAAAAACATAAACACAGAAAGGGAAAGATTGGCATTTGAAAAAAATGTTTAACCCTACAATTTTAATCCTAAATATTTATCCTATTATATAACTGCAGCCATTCTATTTTGATTTATGCTGTCACTATATTCCAACATATTGCTTAGCATTATGGGAATTAATTATATGATTAATGGTTATAGTGGCTGAGTGGTAGTGCATCGCGCTTCCACACCACAGGTCCGAAGTCCAAACCCCGGGCTCGGCAAGGTCAACTCAGTTTTTCATCTCTTCAGTGGGTCAATAAATGAGTACCAAGCTTGCTTAGGAACTTGACACTGGGGGTTTCGCGTCAGACTGACCAGAACATTGGCTCCTGAACCTCAAGGCCCAAGTATTGAGTTGAGCACAGTAGGCCTTGGCCCTCATGGACTGTTGTGTCACTGAGTTAAGTTAATGGTTATATATAATTTTTTTAAGAAAATATCTAAAAAGTTATTTGACCATGTGAATAGTTTTAAAATTGTTATGAAGTTTTTAAATAAATGTTTCAGTTCTAGGAACAGAAAACCTGTTTATTAAGAACATAAAAAATATTTAGCATACTTCATCTTAGTTTTAAAAAAAATTACCTTTAAAATATTTTTCATGTTACATAACTTGAGTATTTTCTTAAATAACATTCAAGAAAAAACATACTTACAAGCACAACATATTTCTTCAATTTCCTTAATTCGTTTAAGAACTGCGTTCTGAGTTTTACCCAAGTTTTTCAACTCCAGGAATACCTCTCTATCTCTACTTTTTCTAAAGGTCTCCAAATATTTCATCCTAAGTGCAAAATTGAAAATTAACGTAATGCCACTTAGTGAATTAAAATCTAGTTATATATATATGTATATATTCAAAAAAAGAAAACTACAACAATTAAAATATTGCAACTTTTAATAAATCTTTCTCAAAAAACTTTTCATAATTCTTTTTTATTTTGACAAATTAGTCACTGAAAATAGGGATGCAATAAGTTAAAAACTAAAATTTTATACTGTCACGGTTAACAAAGGTACATGTGTTACTCAGAAGCTAATGCGGTTAAGTCCATTTTTTAATATTTTCTGATTTTTGTAAATTTTGATTATATAAATAATATTCTTCTTAGTTATTAAAGGAATTAATCGTTGCTTCCTTTTTTCTAGGTCATAGAAAAAACGACACCATGAGTAAATCCTTTAATATTTTTTATTTTATCAAAATTTACAAGAATCAGAAAGTATCACAAAATGGACTTAACCGTATTGACTTCTGAGCGACTCATATATGATATAGGTTTCTTTTTAAATCTGAATGTTTTCTTCCATGAAACAAACACTTAAGCACTAAACTTAACATTTAAATGTTATTTAGCAAACTATATATGAAAATAAATATTACTTTGTTTACCCTTAACATTTAAATATTATTTAGCAAACCATATATGAAAATAAATATTACTTTGTTTACCCAAGGAACTATCAATAGATTCCTAAACAAAAATCTCACACACATTCACTGAAATATCCCCAAAATAATCCTAAAATAATTCCCGTGTATTGAATATTTTTAAAATTATATATTATATGCTATGCACCAATTTTTTATTTATTTTTGAATAAATAAGTTTTTCATATACAATTCTCTATTCTATGCTTATAATAAATTCAAAAAAAAAATAATAATAAATAAAACAAATAAAATTCTATCAAATAATATTTTACTTTCTTTAGAACAAACTTATTTTTTTTAATTTAATAATTTACTACATTTTAGCAAAGCATTAAATAAGAACACTATTTAGAAAAGAGAGAGAGAGAGAGAGAAAGAGAGAGAGAAAGAGAGAGCTTGGTAATCATCTTGAGGTTATTCTTCATTTGATGTAGGCTGGCTCTTACTTCTCCTCACAGAAGAAAAACACCCAGTAGGTGGAGCTTTTACAATTCAACTGACTGCATGAATGAAGTGTTGTGTTCTTGTTAACCTTTTGAAGTAATTACTTATGTACTATAGAATATTGTTTACTTTAAATGCTCATGGGTACACAAGTTGTGGGTGCCTTGTATACAAAGTTAAATTTTGAACATTAATCCTGTGTCAAATTTTATTAAACTAAACAGTCTTCTTTGCAATTACTCAATTCCTTAGACAGAAACTAATCAACATAAATCCATCAGAATGATACGAGACTAATGCAATATGGAAAAAATGGCATATTTATTGAACTACCAAAAAGAAATATTAAATATATTAAACGACTTTCATAATCTCCAAATACACTTCAATTGGATAAAGCAGAGACAGGAATAGTGAATAAGTTATAACTAAAAGTGACTGTTGAAGAACTAAAGATTTATATACAATCACTGACTGAACATTTCGAGAAGTTACCACAAGATGACGCGCGCGAATCAAAAGATTCCTTCAAAGTTTTAAATAAGATGAAAGAAAGATAAGCTTAAATATCAACTAGGAAATGTAACTAATCCTCTTGCTATTAGATTACTTGATATTGGGGTAAATATGAATACTTCTGAATTTTAAGAAGCTAATTTATATAAATTAAAAATGAAGACATTAATTTAATGAAACCCAAAAATTATATTATTTAAAAACAGCTCTTAAAAGGGAAATAAAATTTATTCAAAAACATGTGAAGATACCTTTGATTCACTATTCTGTCTAGTCATATGGATAAAAAAATAAGATTAATAGATGGATTAAATTGGGAAAAAATTAATGAATCTGCAACTTATAGTCAAGAGATGTGCAATTTACAATTATAAAAAATGGACAGAATTATCTGTTAGATAGTTTGACATTAAATATTTTATTATAAAAAATTGACAAAAAAATTTAAAAAAACAAAAGTATGAATTAAAATTTCAGATAAAAAATTTCCCATTGCTCAACAACCTATTGAAATTTTTTGGAAGAGAGAGAGAGCTCATATGGTGAAAAATTTATATAAGAGAGCAGCAATTCTTCACACAAATCAACTTCCTATAAGCTAAAACATCCAATCAAATAAATAATTTTAATTGCTAAGGATGTAAAGAAAAGGACATTTGAAAAAAATTGATTTGGCAAAAAAAAAAACCTGTTTTAAATTATTTTAATGCTTTATCCCTAAGTAAATCATAATATTACTCAGAGTACAGCAAGATGATTCATTATCTAGCATGAACATTACATTGAGAGTGTTAAAACAGGAAAAGCAGTATACAAAACATATAATGCAAACTGTTTCGGATAGTGCTGCAGTTTTATCACAAAAGTTTTATGAATTAAAAAAGGGAGGGGATTTTGATCCAACTTGTTAGTTAAGATTTTGCTTTGAACATTAAATCTTAGATAATCACTGAGAAACACAATTTTAAGTCATAATGATTTCAATACAATATTTTTTCCAGTTTTTAAAAACAAACTGGAAAATAATGAACTAATTTTACAAAACATTTGTTTTGGCTACTTGATTTGTAGGAAGTATTTACTAGCTCTTTAAACAAGAATTTATTTAAAATTCTCTTGATAAAAGTTTTATAGAATTTTGAAAAGTAGAAAGTATCAAGGAGGATATAGCATCAATTATGATAATGAATAAAAAAAGCAAAATAAATATACTTTATTTACTGCAAACTGTAATTATAAAATGAACAAGATTACATATCAAAATTTGAAAAGTTTATGAGTGAAAAGAATTTTGACATTTTGTCAACAAAATAAAAACCTTTTTGCTATTTTCAGAAGTAGGTACAAATAAAGCTGATTTTAAATTAACTTTGTGAGACACCGATAATTATACTAAAAAAGATTTATTACTTAAGATTTGTAATGTATTTAATATCGTATTTGTATTGCATATTTTTACTCATAACTATTTGAATTATTTCTTAATTTATTGTTAATTTTTAGATAGGATATCATTCAAATTTTTCATTAAATGCAGTTAAAATTATTACAATTAAGTTTTATAGATACAAGAAATATTATAAATATTTTCAATGCTAGGTATGATGTTTGGTATAGTTAACATTGGCATGATTCTAGCATACATCAAGTGGATCTTACTTCTCTCTGGTACAATCAGAAATCCTATCAATGATGCTTTTTAAATTCAACTATCGACATAAGTTTAGACCTTTTTCTATCTAGAAAAATTTTATATGATTCATGTACCACAGGGCACTCATATTTTCATTGTACATGGTGGGGGAGGGGGGAGAATGCTCAAGTTGTTTGTAAATAATTGTTGAATTTTACAATACAGTCTGCTTTGTTTCATTACTAAATTTAATACATTGGATCTGATCACAATTGCTCCACCCAATAGCATTTGAATTTTTGAACATTTTCTACAGTATGAAAGTGAACTTTTAGATAAAAACAATGACTAGTTAAAAAGTGAATGCACAAATTAAACTACAGAACAAATATATCTGAAAAGAGACAGAAGAACATTAAATCCTTTAGTTCTAGTCAACAAGAGTCTTATAAAAAAAGCTCTACATTTACCTCCATAAAAATAATTTATAAATACATCTCTGAATCAAATGTAAACAAAAATGACAATTTTATTTTTTAAAAAATGTATGGCTTAACTAATGACATTAATTTTTGTTCCAAGAGTTAAAAAACTACCTCTTATAGCGAAATCCTTCTTGCATGGCTTTCAAATCATACAAGCATAACCACTCGATATCATCTCCATTATCACAAATATAATTCTCAAATACTGATTCTTCAGCAAGCTTTTGCCATGATTCACTGTTGGGATCAAAAATCTCCATTTCATAGATAAAGGTTTCCCTTGCAATTTCAGAAGGATGTCCTAAGACATTAAGGATCTTTACAGCACTGTAAAATAAATAATATTTTAAAAATTTTGATTAAAATATTCAATTTTTTAATATATTAAAAATTGATCAGTAAAAAACTATTTCACTTTAAATCAGTATTTAACTTACTAGATTCTATTTCAGAGCATATAAAAAAGATCATAATTTCATACAAGAAGTTGCAACTATAATATTATAGCTTGTAATCTTTATTATATGAAATTTAAAGGTACAATAGGAAAATTTTTATATTTAATTACACATGCTGAATTAAATATTAATTTGATTTAAAAGACAATGTAATGATATCGAGATTGCAATTCAATCTACCTTAAATGTAAACTAAAAAAAAAAAAAAAAAAGACTCTAAAATGAAAAAAAAAACCAATGACAGATAAAAACTAATAAAATAGTTTAATGAAAACAAGTAAAAAAATGAATAACTGATGAGTTATTTTGAATGAATTTTAATGAGAAGGGGGAGGAGGGAGGGGGCTTTTAATACATATGTAAAACACACACTCCATAAATATTTAAATATTTTTTTACTTACTATTTAAGAGGATATAAAGTGACCAAATTTTCATGAAAACCTTTTACAGAGTACCTGTAACAAAAAAACCCCTATTTTTTAATAAAATGTATTTTCTAAAATAATAAATTGAAGTAAATATATTTCACAAAGAAAATGTGCAATGCACAGAAACATTTTTCACATACTCTATTCTAATTTACAAAATCTTAAATATAATGAAAAGAGGAATGAATTTTGAATTAAAAGTTAATTTTGGGGGTTATTAACCATATAGTTATTGTTTCTATTCACAGATAGGTACTAAACAAAAAGCTTAAATAATTTTCACAACAATTTTAATTAATTCCTAGATGAATAAATAACATAGGCAGGTGAAGAAATTCATAAAACTCAGAAGTCAATAAAATTATTAATTACATAAATATATGAATTATATATAATTCATAATGTTAATATACATTATGCACACAATAGAATGTAGGATAGATGTAGAATTTCATACTATTTAATAAAAACTGTGCAAAAACATTCTCATAGTACACAAGAACAGTAAGTTTTGTTTTGTATATCTTAAGATATAGAAGATAATTCAAGCCGAAGAAAATAATTTCAAATCAATAAATCCAAATAATAAATTATTAAAATGGAAGCTGTTACTACTCCCAATCCACCCAATAACAATTTTGTAATGTTTTTTTTTAATATATGCAAAATTACAAACCTTTCACATTTTTCAAATAAGTCTTTAAATTCTTCTCTAGAAACAGACAGTGTTGGCACAATAACATCTTTGCAGTTCAACTACAGAACAAGGAGGAAAAAAGTTTAATGTTGAAAGTAAATTCAACTAACTGAATTGTTTTCAGAAACCTATACAACAAAAGAATTTAATGACAAATTCTACACTAGAAACAAACAGCGTATATAAATCTACAAAAATTAACAATTAATTATTAAATCATAAAGTAAATATACATTTAAAAATATTCAAAATATAGTTGTAAATTTTTATGAAAAATTATACTAATTATTCATATAATGAATAAAATCATGCCATTTCTTAAACATTTGACACACAAAGAAAACAGAATTTGATGCACAATTTCCCTTAACAGGGAATGTATTGGGTTGGCAACTAAGTAATTGAGGATTTTTTTTAGAAAATCAAAGACAATTTTTTCATGGAACTAAATAACTTCTGTAATGTATTGCCCATTTTGATCAATGACCTTTTGCCATCTTTCAGGCAGCATCATAATCCCACGCTCATAAAACTTCTGGTTTTTATTAGCAAAAAACTGAATTGGGTTCGATTTGACATCATTATTGAAATTTTTACCATTCAAGGAGTTTTGTAAAGATTGAAACAAAAAGTAATCAGATGGTGCAAGGTCATGACTATATGGTGGATGTGGCAAAACATCCCAACCAAGCTCCAATAATTTTTGCCCAGTGACCAAAGATGTGTGTGGCCTTGCATTGTCATGATGGAATACAACACCTTTTCGATTTGTCAATTCGGGCCCCTTTTCTTCAACTGCATTGTTTAATCTCGTTAGTTGTTCAATGTAGACATCAGAATTGATCGTTCGGTTGGGTGGTAAGAGTTCAAAGTAGACAATTCCTTTGTAATCCCACCAAACTGATAACAAAACCTTCTTTTGATGAATATCAGCTTTTGATGTGTGTGTGTTGTTTGAGTGGGTTCTCACCTGGCCTGCTCCACGATCTTTTTCGGTTGATATTGTTGTAAACAACCCATTTTTCATTGCCAGTTATCAGTTGTTTTAAAAATTGGTCATTTTCATTACATTTCTTTAGCAAATCGCAGCTGTTAATGCGTTGCATTAAATGCGTTTCTTTCAGTTCGTGAGGAACCCATGTATCAAGTTTTTGAACATAGCCAAGTTGTTTTAAGTGATTTTCAATGCATGTATGTGATACATGAAGCTTCTCTGCAATCTCACGTGTTGTACTGTGACGATCCGAATCGATTATTGCTTTGATTAGGTCGTCATCAACTTCAACTGGACGACCAAAGCGTTTTTCATCTTTGAGTGAAAAATCACCAGAACGAAATTTGGCAAACCAATTTTGACACTGCCATTCTTTTAAGGCTTCGTCACTATAAACAGCACATAACTTTTTATGAGATTGTGATGCGTTTTTCCCTTTGCGGAAATAAAAAGCAAAATATGACGAAAATGTTCCTTTTGATTTTCCATTTTTCAACGAACGCCAAAAGAAAACTACGCAACCGATCAAAAAACTCTTTTTACTGATTGACAGCTGAATTGCCAACTATCAAATACGTTTGCAAACCTAAAAATTCAACTGAAGCCATCTACGAGTGAAATCCACAATTACTTAGTTGCCAACCCAATAGATTTCTGGTACAGTTGAGAAGGGCAAGAGCCTTGAGCATTTGAAACAAAATAGAAGATAAGCAATTCTCAGTAGAAAGTTTCATCCGAACATTACCTGATGCTTCAAAAACCTCAAAATCAGCAATGGCACATGAAATGAATGACATCTCCCAGACATCATTATATGTCCGGGAATCAATGAGTAAAATCACATAAAACCCCATAAACAGATTATGTACCTACTAAGAGCATTCAAGTTTAAACTTGAGAATAAATTATCTCAGAAATTACATTTAATACCTACATTTTTCAGTGAGAAATTAATAACAACTGTGTCTAATATTGTAAAGCAGGATACAATATTTACTATATTATATCCTTATACATGCACTTTTACATGAATCATGGGAAAACGAATGGTTGATTCTGCTTAACAGTACAACTACAGGTACTTAATCAAATATTTGCATTACACTTGGAAATTATGAATCCCAAGATGGCACACTATAACCTAATCTGCTTGTAGAAGGTCTCTGAAGAATAACTGGATTCAACATGTAACAACCACTATAATTTTGTGCAATGGTTTTGAATAAAGTTAACCATTAAATTTACAATATGCAATCAAATTCCCTCCAAGCCGCTTTTGCAATGTGCCAAAATGTCCTTTGAATTTCACTGTTTACTTTTTAAAAATTTTGAATCCGAAATCATTTTAACAATTAACTTTTACAGCAAAGATCAAGCAATGAAATTTCACTTTAAAATTTCTTGCATAGAAAGATTGTGTCAAATTGCAGCAAGTATTCCTAAACATATTTAGCAGCAAAACCTCATTTAAGTTCCAAAACTGTTTTTCCCTTTAAACTAATATATTTGTATCAATTCAGTTGTGAATCATCTCATGAACTTGAACTCTAAAAATAAAACATTAACAAATATTTGAATATAAAATTTAAGTTAATAAAATATAAAAACTCAAAAATTTTCAAATGAAGCCATGATTTAACATGTTTTTTCCTCTTCTTTTTTTGTTCTAATGGGGCTGCGCATCGGTATTTTAACCTCTGCAGACCTAGCACATTCCCCAGGAGCTGGTATCACTTTTTAGCATGGTACCATATAGGCAATACTAATCACAATTACAAATCAAAATTTCGCAAGTAAATTGATGCCCAGTTTCCTTTCCAGAGGGAGGCACCTGAGCTTTGATGATACAAACCTGTACTAGGATTTAATTTTGCCGAGAGCAGCCAAGCCAAACAGACACTCTAGAGATCTTTTGCATGCTATATAATCATACAACATAACCGCTGTCGATTTTTGGCATCATAAAAATCCACCGATTTGGGTCGGGGACAACCCCAAAGCCTTTGGTGCAGAAGGCCAGCAACAAATCAACCACGCCAATCAGGCAAGGCAGCTGATTTAATATGTAGAATAAAGGACTATGTTAAAATCTGGGTGGTCAAGTGTCCAAACATCTACCAGAGATAAAGGTAACTTATTGTAACCTGATCTGAAATTCTAACAAATACCTCTTGAATTCCTGTCACTAACATCTCTAGTCATCTAAAGTGCAATTATATTTTGCATCAATCTACATGCCACAGCTGGGTGCTAGACCAAAAAAGCATTTTGATTTAAGACACGGTTTGATTTTTTAGTAGACACCAAAGTATAAGAAATTAATTACCATGGAAAAAGACAGATTTAATGCTTCACTTGCAATAAGATTGTAAGTTTTGTGATGAATCCAAAAATTTATAACCTTTTCTTAATATTTATTATAACTGGCAATATATTAGCTTTTACTGAGGTAGTGTTATTAAAACCTTTTAATCTTAAATGTATGATTTTGAAAGAAAATGTTTTAGATATAAAATTTCACAATCCTCAGAAATTCTTTAGAAATTAAAAACAACAACTTTTTTTACTTCCTTTTTACACATGTTTTACTTTACTTGTATTGCATTCATCAAATTTTTCTCAATTAGAATTGTTTTTTATTATTTTAAGTTAATGCTTTTTTTTAAACATACGATTAGATTGCACAAATAGATTTTGATCCATATCAATGCCTTTGAATGAAAATTTTTATTAAATTGTGTAAATTGTAAATCAAATCCTCAACATCTAGAAATAATGTTAATTTAGTTGTGCTATAGAGTCAATAAGTTATATAACATGAACTATAAATCTCAACATCACAATTTTAAAAAAATTATTATTCACTACTTAAATTCTTATAGTTACTTACTCTCTTTCTGTGCAACTCAATGTCAGGAAAAATGTAAAAAATGGTACAATATACTTAATGTCAAAAGTAGGAAATTACTAATGTTTAAAATATTTTAACTAGTTAGATTGAAAATTAACTAATATCATTGGATAAAGTAAGGAAAAACAAAAACCAAAAATAGCTGTTGCTTACTCGGTCAGCCAAAAGATGTTCACTTTTATTAGCCCAAAATAGGTTACAAATATCTGAACCAGAAACATAAGCTTCATTTCTTACTGACAAAATATGGATGAAATAATTCTCATCCAAGAGGACCCTAAAAACAAAATTCTTTGAGTTTAATCAAAATTACAATACGTAGGAACTTAAAAGTGACTATTCATCTTTATAATTACAGTAATAATTGATAAGATAAAAATTTAATGCACAAAAAATAAAAGTTTAGAATGTTTTAAATTTCATACGTGGCTTTCACTAACCTACTGAAAATTAATTACATAGAATTAACATACTTTTTTTTCTCTTCGTGACTGAATGATCAGAAAAAATATACTAAGTACTCTAACATTTCTCATATAAATAGTGAAAAAATTATTTTTTGTTAAGTATTTGATTTTTTTTTCAAACAGAGAGAGAGAGAGTTCATTTTGTATAATTACAAAGATTAATCACATTTCAATATATAAATGTATAGTTGGATCTCCATTTAACAAACTCGGTTAAAAAGGTTTGTTATGTGAAATTTTTTTTTAATAGATTCATTTTCACTATACTTCATATATATGCTTTGTTTCATGAAATAGTTGGCAAAATAGAGAGATTCGCAAAATAGAGCTTCGTAAAATGAAGGTCCGACTGTATATTGATAGAACATTTATTGCCACTCTTAGACTTGTTAAAACTCTCATACTAACAGATATACAAATATTTCATGAAGATTTTAGAATATATAAAATAGCTAATTATAAGAGTCAAATTAATTAGGAATTATTTTTAAAATGCATCTTAAAATTTTTATAAGTTATATGCATAGCATTAATATAAATTATTGTCAGTCAGTTAATATAGCATTAAGAGATAAGATACAGATTTTTAAATAATTAAATAAAACATTCTTAAAATTTCAACAATTTTAAGATTAATTTTCAGAATATATCTAATTAATCACAAATAATATTGTAAAACACAAACAGATTTATGTTAAGCAGAACCTTTAACTTGTTAAAATTTTGTTTTCGATGTTATTTTACAATCAGTTTATTATAGATGAGATAAAGACAATTAAAATAATTTATTTTTTTCAATATACATTTTCATTTGCCCCCTTGAGATTATTTCAACAAATTTTTGATATTTTCAATTAAGCCAATTTGAATATTGACTAATGCATATAATTTTACAACAAATTAAAATTAAACATTTTGTAATTGTTTAATTTTAACATTCAAGATTATTATTTAAGCTCCTTCCAAATATTCCAAGACTTATAATTTTTTAAAACACCCATATTTATATGCTAAATTATGACAATAATAGAGCTTACCAATAATTTTCATAATACATATTATACTATACAATGCATAAGATTAAAAGAAGCAAATTTAAAAATAAGATGAAATATAAAAAATTTCAAAGAGCAAAATTTAACTTTTCTAATTTTATATTGATATCAATAACGAGACAAATATTCAAAATAAATTGGGGGACATTCTTAAATAACAAAGAAAAATGAAGTACACAACTAGTCCTTTCTCTTTATTTTCAATGGAAACAAAAAAATAATTAATCTTTTGTTAAAAAAAATATTTCTTGAAAACTGGGAAAAGCTGGATGAACTTTATTCTACAATCCCCCTACTCGCAGAAATAAATTACATTTAAATTATAAATAACATTTAATTTCATAGTTTCAAACATAGCTATATATTTTTAACCACTAAGGATCATTTTTGCAATATTTTAAGAATTTTCATTCATTGGTTTAGATTTTAATTGAGACCAAATATACCCACTCACATGCATTTTATTCCATAAATATAGAAACAATAAATGATTAAAAAGCAATGCTTATTTATAATTTTTGAAATCATCAAATAAAAGACAATTAGTTTAAATATTCATCTCTTACTCCCAATACATTTATATTAAGATTACCAATTAAAACTCATAATATTTATTGAAATATTAATAAAGTTGGAAAGGAATTTGAAAATAAAAATTTAAAAAAGGATGCATTCAAATGTATGTTTATTCAAAGAAAATAATTGTAATTAAATGGCAATATTAAAAGAATAATACTTAATTTCTTACATCTTTTGTTCTTTTTCCCATCAGATTTAATTGAAAATGTTATGGAATACTTAACATGGATGGGGAAATTCAGTTTTTGGTCTCATCACGATATCTTATTCTATGAATTTTCAATTATTTACTCATGGCTTTATGGATTTTTTTAAAAAATTCTCTCAGCAATCCGTCAAAATTCATTTCCTCAATTCATGATCAAAAAAATTTCAAAAATCATTTAAGATGTAATAAAATGTAGATAATGCACACTGAACTACCATATTTTCCTGTGTATAATCCGTGGATTAAGTGTTTAAAAAGTTTCAAATTCGTCAAACATATTATACACCACTGAGGATAATGTGATAAAAAACATTCTCCATCAGAAAAGTTTACAATAAAGTTTTCAAAGAAATACCATTTATAATTTATAAAATAAGTAACAGATGGTGCTGAAAGCTTTTGCGACTCAGCTGACATATATCAGCTACAATTAGTTTTGTCCAATTATGTTCAAGAACGAATTCGGTTCCTTGGGAAGATATTACAGTTGCTATTATCGTTAGCCTAAGCTGTTTTGCCCTGAAGATATTCTTTACATATCTAGTGCAATTTATCCATTGGGCGCTTGGGGCGAGCACCTAGGGGTCGGGAAGGGCGCAAAAGGTCCTGGATAAGGTGGACTGGAACCAGTTTTCTCGTAATAAATTTCGATCCACCAGTGCAAAGGAGGTCCGTAGATCTTCTGTGCCCAGGGTCCGAAATGAGCTTAAATGGGCACTGCATATATTGTCCTGTTGAAGTGGAGGCGTGTAAATTACATGGCTGAACTTAACATTACAGAGAAGGCTACTGAAGTAAGAAATCAGGAAATTGCAAGATTGTTTAAGGTTGATGAATCAAATATTCAATTGTGGTGAAAAAAACAAAACTAATTTTGAAAAATGCAACCCAATGCTTTTTAATTATGGACTTAATGAAGGACATCTTAGTGAGAATGTCAAAAATGCCCTGAAGTCCACACCTGCAATTAATATATGCAGGACAGACAAAGAAATTACAGCCTTGACACGTCGGAATCAACAAATATTTTAATCGAAAGTTCAGAAATTATGGAAAAAGAATTTTACAAAAAAAATTTTCTGTACAATTTATTATTTATAATTTTAATCATATTGTATATTTCTTTTTTAAATTTTTCTGACACTTTATTATAGGCAGCATATATTTTGGATTATCTGCATGAAAATTGCCACTGTTTATACGTCACTATGGATTACAGGTATGCAAAGGGTTTTTTTTCCTTGAAAAAAAAAGGCTTTGCAGATAATACGCCGGTGCGGATTATATACAGCAAAATACAGTAATTTTTTTCTCAATAATCTCAAAACTTTCATTTTACAGATTAATCAAGTGAAATACAATTTCCACACAGACTATAAGTAAGAAGTCTTATGATGAGAGTTTAAAAGATCGATCGTATATTTCATTTTTTTGCAAAGTATATGAATAAGTACTAGAAAGGAACTAACAAAGGGGGAACTTCTATGCTAGTTCTAAATTCTTGCTTCATCTTATGAATTCCTTTTACCAAGGCAGAACTTAACCACTTAAGGGGAAATTTTCAGTACTACACTTTTGTGACGATTTTCTGAACAATGCCAATCACAAATATGTATTAAATACTTAAATTTTTAATTAAACTAATGCTTGCTTTAAGCTATATAAAAAAAGATAGAAAAATATCACCTTTTGCAAAAAAACTGTGATGATTCATGATGACTTCCTTGGCATTCTGATCGAGAATTAACTGAAGTGTTGGCCTTCTCAGAAAAACAATTATTATCTGATGTTGCCATTTCATTTTGTAAAAGATTTGAGGGAAGACTACTATCAGATGACTAAAAAATATATATACATATATATATATATAAATTTCAAATTTTTGTTATTCCAAATTAATAATAAAAAAGTTTAAAAGTAATTATGATAGTTTTTCTCAGGAAAAAATTATATGACAAAATAATAGGATAAATGAATTATGAAAGTTTTTAGTGTAAATTAAGAAATTTGTAAGTCCATTAATTCAAAAAAATTTTACAGTGAATTTTAATTTTGTGATATAAAATATTATACTTTACAAATAGAAAGGAATACAACATAGCTTAAAAGCTTTCCAACGGTTAGATGCATAGAAAATAAAATAAAAAAGTAACAGTTTAAGAATAAATTTTTAAAATTTTGAAGATAATTTAATTACATCAAAACTTTATAATCTATATCTACTCCTAAATAAGACCTCTTTTTTAAAAGAAAAATTACTAAGTATTTCATTTGATTTAAATAATTTTCATAACTAAACAAGAGCTTCATAAAATTTAACAAATATCATACACATGATCATTTAATATTAGAAGTTTACAACAAATATACTGATAACATACACAAAATGTGATCAGACATTGTAAATAGTAAGAATAATAAGATAGTGAAAGAAAATCAGTCAACTAGAAAGCTGCATTAAAAATGAATAGGAATACAAACTATAACAAGCTACTAAATAGATATAATAATGCTTAATAATAATATAAGGACTATCAATAAATATTTAAATCACAATATTTGATAAAATCTCAAATAAAAATATTTCTTCCAAGATTTCAGAAACAATGATATTATTTCTTTTTGGTAATTACTGAAACAATTCACAAGTTGGTGATTTATATTTTGAATAACAATAGGAATGACAAAACTACAATTGGCTTTTTATAGTCCATTTAAAAATAAAGAAAAAAAAGGACATTAAATTAAAAACAATAAAAATTTGACAAAAAAAGGAGAACAAAAATTTTTATCAAGGGGGAAAATCAAGAACTTACACATTCATCAGATAATAACTCAGAAGAACTGTCATAATCACTAGTTTGACTAGCACAGTATTCTGCATGACCTTCCTGTACAAGAACATCATTAATATGAACGTCATCTTCTCCAGTTGAATCACAAAGAAACAAAGACGCAACTGAATTATTCTGAAATATAAAAGAAACAGAAATGTGCAGTTAATAGGTATTATAATAAAATTTGGTACATAAACAATTTTTCAGAATTTTCGAAAATGGACATTAACCACACACATTTCTGCCCAATTTTCAAGTAAAAAATCATGCAATTATAAAAGAAAGATATGTCATACTAAAGCTTACAATTTATACTTTTCTGTTTTTTTATACAATTCTTCAAATCATTCAAAAAAAGAAAATATTTTAAATTACATCAGTTTTTTGACAAAAACATTGCACATCCAACAAAATGTAATTTTCATATTGTACCAGAATATCAATCAGATTTTTTTTTAAAACAGCATTTTTATTAATTATAAAAAAGGGGGGAAAACCTTTATGCTTTTTACATAAAATTTATTAACAGTAAAATTAACAAAGGCTATATCATTAATTTAAAATGAGGATGACATTTAGGGTAGTTCTTCATTTTCTAGAATTCCATATATTGTCCCACTACATCCTTGGGGTTAAATTAAACTTAGCATACAGCAGCTCCTTCCTCATGATCCAATAATAGTGGGGCTTGAACCCACAGCATACAACTATGAAATATATGTTTCCATCCTTAACTTTAGTCAGAATTACTTCAGTACTAATAAATTTACTCTGAACAGTGTCTAGGTATAACAAGTAAATTTTCATTGTTTCCTTTCAGATTTTAAATTTGAGATTATAACTTTAAAATTTCAGGCAAACAATTAGATACTTTAGGCAAAAGAAAATAAACAAAGTAAACTTGAAACAAAAATAAGTAGAAAAACAAAGAAAATACTGAAAATGACATTTAACTGTAATTTAAATAAATCATATTAAAATTTTTAATATCATTAAGCATCTAATAAAATGTATGACAACTGAATTTGAAAATAAATGTACATTATAAATAAATACATTAAAAAATTTAAGAAAACCAGGATTGTACGAAGGTTTCTCTTTTTTCCTTTTAAAACAATTTCATTAAGTTTCACCAAGGCGTCCTCAGTAATTTTTGAGGCATAAAACCAAATTGGTTTTTATTGAAATAATTATCTTTGTATAAATGCCAGGCTACTCTGTTGATAATGAGTCTTTCAAAACATTTACACAAAGTTGACAGCAAACTGATACACCTTAGGTTGTCTAACTTAGGGACACGGACATCATTGACTTTGGGAATTAGGATAATGCTAGCTTTTTTCCAACAGCAAGGAAAAGTCCTGAGACGAAGACATGAGTTAAAAACTGTTAGGAAAAGATCAGGGTACATTTCATGCAATTTCTTGACAACTTCGTTAGGAATAGAGTCAGGGCCAGGTGCTTTTTTAACTTCAATTTATTTATAACAGCATTAATTTCATGGATGGTAAAAGGCGGGTCATCCGTTACGTTAGTATTGATAAAAGTGCCACTCCATATTTCCTTGTGACAATCATCATCATTCTCACAATCATAAGGAAAAGAATGGAAGAGAACCCCATTAATTGTCTCTTCAAAAGAATTAATCACTGCTCCACTTGGAAGAGCAATTCCACTGAGTTCAACTCTTTTCTGAAACTGTTGTTTGACTCCAAAAGAATAAATTTTTTCCCACACATTATTTACATTAATTTCATCCAAAAATATCTTCCATGGGCTTATTTTGGCTTCCAAAAGTTTAAGATTATAATTAGTTATTAACTCCTGATATTTACTCTTATTAAATTTCTTTTAAAGAGACATTTTTACATCTCTGGAATCTCCGTCTTGCAGCATTAATGTGTTTTCTCATGCAACCAATTTCTGTTGTCCACCAAGGAACTCTGTGCATTCCCCACTTTTTAATCGTGATGGACATTTTGCAAGAATTATGAACAATAGAAATTAGTTCCTTTGCGAGATCATGTAGAGATTCTGGATTTTGGCGTTTCCAGTTTACTATTTTCAGATTAAAGATACAACTATCACCATCACTTGTTGGAGAATTGGAATTTAGAGCAATATCAAATTCAATTGCTTTGTGGTCAGAGAGAGAATCATAAGCAGGCAAATGCCAACATGAAACATCTTCCAGTAAATCCGTTCCAACTGCAGTTTCATCAATGTAGCTAGATCCTCGAGTGCCGCAAAATGTAGGAACCCCAATCTTCATTTGTGACAAAGAGGTTATGGGCACTAATAAATTCAGCGAGCTTGGTGCCTCTAGAGTTGGAAAGGGGACTGAACCACGTTTTAGATTTACTATTGGCGTCCATAGACCAGACCAGTCTGTTTATGGGCATGTTGGAAAAAATTTGGTTAATTTTTTGTAAATCAAAATCAATATTCTTGGAGGGTTCGAAATAAATAAGATACAAACAAATAGGATACTCTATTAATGTTCAAATGCACTGTCACCATATTGTAATCAAGGTAATTTAGATCCAGAAAAGTTGAAATATTTCTATTTCAGACAATGGCTGCTTTAATTATATCAAAAGAATGACTGAAGAAAACTCTATAAAACGATGGAAATCCAGGAAGAGATCCCTCGTATGAATGAGGTTCTTGCACCATCGCGACATCAATATTTCTAGCTTCCATATTCAAAATAAGCTGCTGTGTAGCACTTTTCGATTCATGCAAATTAAGTTGCAAAATACATAAATGCAGTTGAGAGAAAAAAACTTCATAATTTGTCTGGGATGAAATAAGTTTCTCCATAAATTGATGGCATTTGCAGTAGCTAGAATAAGGTTTGTGATTTACATTAACCTTTTTATTAGGATCTCTTGTTTTCTTATTAAACCTTATACAACTTACGCAAACCTGAGTAGAGAGATTGTATTCACTACTCTTGTGTTTTCCAGCACATTTGAAACAGCTCAAGCCATTTTGACAATCAGCAGCCTTATGGTGATAACCAAGGCACTTAAAACAGCGGTTAATGGCTATGAAGTCTTGGATTTTGCAAACGTTCCAGTTTGCTCTCAGGAACTTCATATTCAGGCACAAATTTTGACAGGTTGAATTCATTTCTAAAACCAAATGCCGGAAGTTTTCAAATTTTTTTAATTAAAACGAATTTTTGTTTCCTCCCATAACTGTACTTTCTCTTCCAATTCCGGATTTTGATAATCATGGTCACTAATTTCATTTGGAAGATTTTTCAAAAGCACATTTGGGTTTCTCTTCCTCGAAGAAGATACTTGAAGAGTATGTCTTTTCTTTTATTGCTGTTAAAAATCTGTCTTTATCCTCCTTAGAGACATTGTACCAGCACACGGTTTTTATTAATAGTCCTCATCTTTTTTACCCCTACTTGTATTTTTCTCAGATTTAACTCAGTTTTGATAATTTGCCGCACCTCCTCAGATGTAAAATTATTTTCATTGGCACAGACAATAACGTTATTCAAAGAATGACTCACATTCTCAAAGATAGATGGCACCATAGGAAGGTTTGGGCTTTCCACCTATTGACATCTTTAAAATCAGAAATAATGAATTCAAGATTGCAACGAAGAACAGTACCAATAAGAGTCTAGATGGTTCCCTGAGAGTTTCTGAGCACCCTCATCCTTCTGAACGATTTCCCTTAACTTGGTTAATTACTGTAAAAATATTGAAAGCAACTTTCCAGTTGTCTGCTTTACAGATGGTAGCAAAATCAACACTAAAGTTGGCCTTGTATTTGTTATTTTCCAAGATTGTATTGAAATTGAAACTCGCCAATTTAGAATAAGAGATGAGTATAGTATGCTTCAGGCTGAATTACTTTGCATAGCTCAAGCAGTCTCTTGGATCTGCAATAACGAAATTCTTTCATCGAATTTCTTAATTTGCAGCGATTCCCTATCATCTTTGTGTGCCTTAAATAACATTGATTCTCAAAATAAACTAATTGTTAAAACGCATATTAATCTCAATTTTCTTCGAAGCAGAGGAGTACAAGTTTTCTTTTCTTTTGTTCAACGACATACAGGAATCTATGGCAATGAACATGCTGATTGGCTTGGAAAAGAAGCGACAAAATTAAGCGATCTGATTCCTATGAGCATTCCAAAATCATATCATAAGAAAGTTTTTAAAGAAAAGATTATTTCCAAGTGGAATAACTTGTATCAACTTAATGCGCAGCTCACAAAGGAATTTATTCCTTCTATTCAGAGCCATTTAAAGGCTAAGCACTTTCATCCTAATTTTAAACTTACCCAGTTTCTAACTGGGCATGGAAACTTTAAACCCTATTTAAAGTGCTTAAATTTGTCGCCTACTGACCAGTGTTTTTGCTCCAGTGACACAATCCAGAATGCCAAGCATCTGATTCTTGCCTGTACTAAATTCTCTTCAGAAAGACGTACACTCATGAATTGCCAACAAAAGAACAATATAGTGTGGCCTCCTCCTTTCTGCCTTTGTTGAGGAAAATCATCTTTTACATAATTTTGTGCATACATTAATAGCATTTTTTCCTGTATTATTTAGATTCTAAATTTTTTGTTTGTTAACATTTTCTGTACGTAAATATACATATATATGTGTATGTATGTATATATATGTATGTATGCTTTACGTATTTGTATTTTGTTTTCTTATCTTCCTCATTGTATAATTTTATTGATTATCTCTGTTTGCATGTGAGCAATCTTGTATTTAATTCTGTATTTGTTGTATTTGTATCCACTCCCCTCCCCCCCCTTTTGGTTCCCATTTGTGCCTATATCCTTCTACATGTAACTTCCGTTGTTTTGAGTATTGACTTACATTTGTAACCCTTGTGTTATACTTGTTGGCACACAAGGAATCTAACTAGTCTCAAAAAATATATATATCAAATCTTGCATGTTATTCTAATTAATTATTTTTTTTAAAAAAAAAATTGTTACACAACGTGTATATTTATTTCTACAATTATCAGTAAAGAAACTAAGTTAATATAAGTTCTAAAGGCACAGAATTTATATAAACTAATGCTATGAGGGAAAAAAAACTTAAAAACAAAATAAATTAGTAATTCATATATTTACTATTGAAATTAAAGTAGACTTACTATTGAATTTACTTGTGCCATCAGATAGGGGCGGTTACATAAGTCATTAAATCGCTTCTGAGCTGCTAAGTCCCATCCACTTCCCTGAATTAAGTAAAATAACAACTTTTTAAATAAATGTGTGCAAAAATATTGACTTATAACAATCAAACAGAAATTAATCCCCTAAAAAATACTGCAATGAAAATCATTCGAATAACATACCTCGTTTGCAGACTTAATAAATGCAAGTTCAGCTTGGAATGCTTGAGCTGGTAAATGAGTGAACGATTTTCTGGACAGAAAAAAGTTTATGAGAATATATAGAAGCAAAATTCTACACAGATATTTTTCAATTACTACATACATACCTTAAGTAGTACAAATGATGTCGAGGGACTTTCTCAGAAGTTCCATAATCAACAAAATCAACCTAAATATACAAAGGTATAATTAAATCAAATGTAAAGATATTACAATATAGGAGAAAATTTCCCGTAATTATTTTAAAAGTAAAATGCAATGCATGATCGGTAAAATAAAATAGCTACAACATTTGCAATTTTTTTTCTTTAATTTATGAGCATACTGCAGCCATGACAAATTCAGGACTGGAGAAATCCAATAATTAAAAATAAAAGGTTCTAAAACGCAACTTTGAGAAAGAAACAATGATCACACACACGCATATATAAATATAAGAATATATACTTTTAAATTAGAATACAAGCGAAAGTTGAGTACTTCCAAAAGGTTTATGCGAATTAACGAGAAATAGAAAAACAAATCAACAAAGAATCAACCATCCAATAAAAAAAATTTCACCTTAATACCTTCAGCAAATTTGTGCAAAAGCAGAAAAAAAATCAAGGAATTAGTATAAGAATTTTTTAAACTTTCTGTTAACAAGTTACTTATTGAGCATGGTTGTAAGTCACAGATTTATTATATGAAACTTTTTTTTCCCTTTGGCTGTTGTAATGAGTATCAATTTGATTTTTGAGCAGCACTGAGAATTGTTTCAATTTTTTAATCATATTATATAAGTAAAAACAATCTTTATAAATATTTGGTTAATTTTATTTAAAATAAGATTTAAAAATTTTGCTTTTAGCCCTTTAATTGCTGAAAAAAATTGCACTACCCAGACCTCATTGCAACCTTTTTCACCCACATGCACATAGTTATACCGTATATTGGGCATAAATAAATCCTTCACAAATACCGTCAAGGTCATTGTATTGCATTTGAAGGCCTTCAGAATAATTTTAAATATAGCAGCCCAGTGCAAAAGCTCATATAAGTAAAGCATATATATATATATATATATATATATCAGCATCAGTTAAGGTGTAATCATTTCAACCAAAGTAATCAACCAAAGGTAAGTAAGTAATCATTTCAACCAAACTTGTTTATATATTGATGCTTATAAATGAAATGTTAAAGTAACAACAACTACACAATACATGGATAAAATTATTAAAATTAATTATTCTAAATGAGTAAAAATATAAATGTATTTAAAAAAATCAAGAAATTAAAGAAACAAATTTATATAATCACCCTAAAAATAAATATTTAAACATATGCACCTAAAATACATGGCATATTAATATATAATACAAACTTCATTCAAATTAAAAAAGTTTAAAAAAAAGAATATGTATTTTTTATAATTTGTAAATAAAAGTTAATGTTCCCAAATCTAAAGTTTTATGAATATCTTTGCCTAAAAATGTATATATAACATACATAAATAATAAAATTACATAAACAAAATTATCCAGAACTACTAGCACTACACAAAGATTAAAAAGTGCAATAATTATATATACCGTATTTTCCTCTATATAATCCGCAGCGGCGTATTATCCGCAGAGCCCTTTTTTTCGAGTAAAAAAAAAACATCGTATAATCCGCGGCAGTTTTGGCAGCGAATAATCCAAAAAATATAAATTGTCGATAAGAAGACACATAAAATAAAAAATATAATTAAAAATAGAAGTAAGAATATGTTCAGAGGACAACATTTATAATAAAACACATCTATTTAAATATGTATCATAATATATTTTGTACGATAATCTCAATAAAACAAAAAAATTCTCTGCTACTGCCATCTATGTTTTAAGTTAAGCAAAACATTGCACGTGGAAAATTTTTTAAAAAATTAAGATCCCCCTTTTACACTTATATACACTTTCAAAATAAAAATATCTTGAATGATGAAAAAATTTATTAACAGTTAAAAAAGCCTTCAAAATCTGATTCATCAGATTCGGAAATGAATAAATTTATCAAATCTTCACGTAACACATCCGAGTCACTCGATAGTAAAGACTCATCGTCAGAGTCATTTTTGACAATATTACATTTTCGGAAAGCGTTCTTTACTGTAGTTTCAGCGACATCATTCCATGCTTTCAGGACCCAGCGGGAGACATTTTCATATGATGCCCGCTTCAATTTTCCCATTTTTGTATAGTTTTTTTCTCCATCGGACATCCACTGTTCCCATAACTTTCTAACTTTGGATCTGAACAATCTATTAATACCGACGTCTAAAGGCTGCAATTTTTTTGTCAGTCCTCCAGGTATTATGGCAATTTTTGCCGACGCGGACTTGAGAGCATTTTTTACATTTTCACTCACATGTGATTTCATAGAGTCCATAATTAAAAATGCCTTTGGACGAAAAAAAGAATGTTTACGTTTTCTCCAGATAGTCTGCAGCCATGACAACATGATTTGCTCATTCATCCAGCCATTTTCATTCGCATGAATTTCCACACATTTAAGAAAGTTTTCTTTTGGGAGCGTTTTTCTTTTAAAAATTAACATCGGCGGCAATTTCAAACCATTTGCAGCACAGCATAAAACTACAGTAAATGACGTTCTTTCATTTCCAGTAGTATTTATAGGAATACTACTTGCTCCTTGAACGTCGACGGTCCTGGTAGGTGGAATATCAAATGATAATGGAACTTTGTCCATATTAAAAATCAAATCCTCTGTAAAATTATTTTCAACAATAATTTGCTTGCAAAATGTCAAAAAGTTGTCAGATTTTTTTCCCAGTCATCAGGTAATTTCTGTCTGACCGTTGAATGACTACGAACGACTAAATTGTTTCTCTTCATAAACTGGTAACACCATGTGGGCCCACCAGAGAAGTTAACAATATTCATTTCGCGTGCAATAACTCGGGCTTTCATTCTGATGCTAACTGTCGAGACAGCTTTCCCATCGTCCCTTTCTTTTAAAATCCATTTATTTATTTCTGCCTCTAATTCTGGCCAGTGAGGTTTTCCATGACGATCGGCCCTTTTACGTCTATCGCAATTTTCGAAGTTAGTCTTGTTCCTTCTCCACAAACGAATATTAGATTCGTCAACGTTGAAAAATCGTGCAGCTTCTCGATTTCCTACTTCGTTAGCCTTCTCTACAGCGTTTAATTTGAAGTCTGCAGTATAGCTAACACGCTTACGCTTCATCATGATAAAAACTTTCAAAGGATGCAACACCTCTAGTCAAGACAAAGTTGTAAATGACGCCAGCGACTTGTAACTGCTATTTCCTTCCGAGGAACAGAATTCGTTCTTGAAAGTAATTGGACAAAAACTAATTATGGCCGTAATACGTAAGCCGAGTCGTGAAAGCACCATCTATTATTTATTTTATAAAACATAAACAGCATTTCTTTGAAAACTTTGTTATTTTTTCTGATGGAGAATGTTTTTTCTCAGATAATCCGCACAACGAAATTTGAAACTTTTTTAACACATAATCCGCGGATTATATACAGGAAAATACGGTAATTAAAATTCTTCCAAACTTCTATCCTTATTGAAAATTTGACTTGAAATATGTCATATGTAGTTTGATAGTTTTACCCTAATTTTTATTTTGTTGTATCAGTTCTTCCATTAATAAGATTTCTTATATTCAATAGACAAGTAAATGTTCACTGAGTTATAGAAAGCATTATTGTAATAAAATATTTTAATGGATATGTCAGCTAGGAAATGTCCAGATGGGCAAAATTCTGTTTCATGAATAGCATATAAATATAAACATTTAGAGAAAAATTGATATCCCTTAGACTACACTTAGTTAATGGGTGTAAACATTTAAAGCAAATTCCATATACATGCCTTAAAAGATCACTAACAAAAACCCAATTCAAATGCAAAATTAAAACCTATATTTAATTGCAAGAATTATATTATGAGCTTAAATTTATAAGTAAAAATAAAGATAAATGACTAACTTCTAAATACTAAGATAGAATTAGAAAACAGAAGTGAATCATTTTTGTTCTAATTTAATTTCAAAAATCTGAATTCAGGTTAATTGCCATTTTATAAAGTTACAATTTAATATATTATCATTTTCTTTTCTAATAATTTTAGTAATTTAATTTTTAAAGCAATATATTTATAAGATATTAACTGGCAGAAAAATTACAACATGAACAACACTGTAGTTAGATTCCTAAATATTAAGAGGGAAAAAAATAACTATTATTTTCTTTTCATAAGTAAATGTTTATAACAATTGTGTTACTTAAAAGAAATGTCTGTGGGATATTTTTCCTAATTTTTCAAAACCATGCTAACAATACAGTATTATAGCAGAATTTTTTTGGATAATTAGACTGTGTTAAAGAAAAACAGTTGTTAGGAAATTATATTAGTTAAGAGTTGTTTGCACAGTTACAAAGCTTGCTCAACATAATGTACGTTTATTAGAATGTAGTAGTTTGTGTTTTCCAATTATAAACCACTTGAAATATACAGAGTTACATTTACAGCAATTTTATGTTTTTAATGGCATAAATGAAGATTAAGCATTTTAGATATCACTATGAGGAAATTTGAGGTGATGTGTATGTATGTGTGACAGTGGAAAATTATCACTTCCTCATTAAGTTGAGTGGCAAGAAGGATAAAGGTCACATGTATGGATTCATCCCTCTACAAATGCACCATCAAATAATGCCATTTCTGTGGTAGGAGGCTCTGAAACTGATAGATGTTCCATAAGTTTTTACCCAGTATGGAACGAGACCCATGCGTCAAATGAAGATTGATTTGATTGTTTTTATCAACATTGCGCTTTGAAGTAAGACAAGGGCACTAGTGATGGACTTCATTACTTTGAACCTTAATCAAGTGACAAGAATGAACTGGCAATCTACTCTCTAAACTTTACAACATGACAACAAGTGGACTTACTCAAGAGTATCACCTCTCTATATAATGGATCTTCGATGGCACCAAGATTCGACAAAAGCAAGCCCTGAATTCATGATTATTTCGGGCCAAAAAAGGTGCACAAGTGTCTCTTTAAAGTAGAATGCACAAATGTAATGGAATAAAGTCAAATGGACATACCAAAACACCCAGCACAAGAGAAAATGTTCTACAGGTTGATGCCATTATGAAGGACGATTGAAGAATCATAATAGCAAAATCAACAGAATTCTGGTACATCAGTCTCAAATCAGCATATGAGGTAGAGCACAATAAATTCTAGATGAGTACTCAAAGAACTGACAGTCGATCAACATCTTCATCAACTATTCAGCCCTGATCCAATGCCCTTTGAAGGAGATGTTGCAAGGTCATCAGTTATGGTCAGATAATGAGGTTCATGAGCACCAAAAACATTTTTTACAGATAAATACAGAAGCAGACAGCATTACACCAAAAGTGTTTTAATGTGCAGGGGCCATATGTGGAAGTGATATCTATATATTTTATGTGAATATACAGAAGTTATGTTTGATTGCCCTACCCCTTGATTTAGACTCATACACTTGGATGGGGAAAAAAATAATAATAGAACAACAAACTTACAACCACATCATCAATAGTTGGTATGCCTGTTATAACAATTCTATACCACTGAGAATCATCCTTGCAAAATAAGGCACAGATTGCACCTACTGTTATGTCAGAATTTGCTATCTTATACCTTCCACTTGGTAACTTATTATAAAAATTCCTGCAAACAAATAAAAATAATTTAATGAAATATACAATAAACAATACAGAAAGGTGAAAAGCATACATTTTAATAAGAGAGCAAGTCTTCAAATAAAAAATGCTAAAAATAATATTATTTATTCTTGTCAGCAAAAAACTGCTCAAAAATATTCAGTTAAAATTTAGCCCAAATCTTAAGTTACAAAAAAACAACAAAAAAATTAGAAGCATCTAATTTTAACGTACAGTACTTTTTTATTCATTTTTGCAAGACGTAATGTTTTTCTCTTTTGAGCAGTAATGTCCACAGACCTCTCTAACGGGGGGAGATCATATTCTATAAAAACCATATAAACACAACAAGATGTGTAATCTATTGTAAAAATTGAAAATTTATTGGTCGATGAGAGGGTTTGAGCTTCAAAACCCTACCCTTGTATACACCATCATATAAACATAAATGAAAAATCTGTGTCAGAAATTGAAATTTTAAATATAATGAAATATTTGTTAATCAAACTATATTTAAATAAAAAATTAAAACTACATTCAAATTATACCATTTAGAATCAGAACATATAGAAATGTGCTATAACTTTTTGTCATACAAATTGACACACACAATACACTAACAAAAGTTGCCAGATTCAACCCCCAAACTTGGTTTCAATATCCCAGGTGATGTTGAAGAGGTAATTTAAAAAATAACATACTATGCGACAAATTTTCTTAATGCATGAAAATAGCAAAATTAAAAAGCTGTTATTTCTCATTCATTTCACATTTTTTTATTTTGTTTATATTTTTTCAATGCTTTGATTGCTTCAATTTCATCAAAATATTCATCAAATACATGCAATAAAATACTTCACAACATATAAAACCAATATTTTTTTTTTTTATAATTTGAATTTATGTAAATTATCTTATTTATCCAGTATTTTCATACCAATGCTCTTTTGAAGTATTAAATGAGAATTCAATTAATACAATCTGTTATATATGAATAGTTTTGAGAAATTAGTAAATTGAATCTTAATCTCATACTCTGAAAACCATTTTAGAACATCCAAACAATTTTAGAAGGATAACAAACATTTACAAACAAGATGGTAATCCTTTACATAATTATTTTGTGACTCTAAAGTCATATTAAAAAGTTACAAAGTTATAAGACAGTGTGAGTTGAAATCTTTTAAATAAATTTAATTTTATATAGCAAATAGATTTAACTTTTTAAAAATATACCAAAAACAACTTAAAAATCAGAGATTAAAAGAACAATGTTACAATGCTGAAATGTTAGTAAAATATTTAATAATAAAATGCTAATTTTTAATAGTGTCAGTCTGATTTTCAAGGGGAGTAAAAAAAAAAAAAAAAAAAACTTTATTATTTTAAAATTATGCACCTTAATAAATAAATTTACCAAAAAAAGTGCATTTTGTGATATATCAAAGTTTCTTGAATGAAATTTCATTCAAATGTATTTTATTACAAACTGTATTATAAAATTAATAATTAAAATATAATTTCACATATAAGTAGTGCCCATTTTCTCACAAAACAGAGAATGTAAAAAAAGAAACAGCACTTGTGTAGAGTTAAAGTCATTAATTTAATCATCAAACATTTATAATGAGAAAATTATTTATCTTTTAATTCAAAATTTAGTACTCAAACATATCCATAAAAACATTTAATACTTACTCCATTTCCTTTTCAAGACTTTTTAAACGTTGAATAGCTTCCTTAGTATACAGTTGAAACCAAAAGCAATTTGGGTTGATGATAGCAGATATGAACACGGGAATGAATTTAGTTTCAATCTCCCCAGGTAAGTTTAGCTGAATATATTTTGAAGATGGTAAAGCAATGTCTTTTAAAACATCCTAAAAAACATGATAAGTAAATATAAGAATAAGGCTCCTAATACAACAACTATATTAAAAAATGAAGCAACAAAAAGCAGGCAAAGAGAAATATATATATACGTATATAATAATTTGAATACCATAATGTGGCAAGTGTAAATAATTCTTTAACAATTGATTATTTTAGATGGTTGATGTTTCATTTGATGACATTGACAAGGAGTCCTTTTAAATGGTAAATGTGGTTTATTACACAGTTAACATTAAAACAGGGAATGAATGGCACGACAAAAACATGAAGATATGCTGTAGCCAGTTACACATATTGAAGACGAAGACAGAGAAAGAGGGCGGATTTTTCAGAAATCTTGGTTTATACTTGAAGCGGCAAAGGGAAGTACAACTACACACATGACCTCCGTAGATGAATAGATGCTTTTATTGGTGTTATAGATGTAATTCAAAGATTCCCATTAGGCAGGTAGTTAGTTATTATTTACATGCATGTCCTAATGGTCAGGACTATAACAAATTAAAAACATGTTCAAGATTAAATAACTGGGAATTTTTGCATATATATGTATATAAAGAATTTATTTGGATTTGTAAAATGAAAATAAGAGCTACATGAAACATTGTTTAAGATGGCACTTCTTGTCACTAGAATAATCAAACATAAAAAAAATGCCTCATTTTCAAAATGTTCAAGGGTTTTTAAGCCTAATTATATTACACATGTAAATAGCCTTAAGTTTATTTTTAAAATAATGGTCATTGCAGAAGTAACGCCTTGAATATGAAACCTATCAATCATACACACACACACACACACAGCTTTCACTCCTACTAGAATTATCAAATAATATTTAAAACATCTTGTAATTAATTATTTTAAAATAATTATAATTATCAATTAGATCATGAATATGGAAACTTGGGACTTAATATCCCATTAAGTTTACTTTCAAATGAATCTAAATTTTGTATAAATAAGAAATTCTTTTAAATTTAATAATAACTTTTTATTTGTGTTTATATTAGTCTCCTTATATAGATTTAAATGAATGTAGAACAATAAAATAAGAAATATATAATTAATATTTTTTCCAAAATTCAATTATAATAAAGTATTACCACATAAGAATCCTTTTCAAAACTGCCAGACATTAAAATTACTAACATATAATTAATTTTGATAATATTATTGTCTTCATTTCATTTTAATATTGCAAGAATACTTAAAATAAATATCTGATCAATGTATGTCAAATACCTTGAAAATGATTAATTGATTGTTTAACCTCCCATTTCAAAGAAACATGAGGACTCCTGGCAATGAACCATCAATAGACCCCAAGAGTTTCATAGTGTGACATTAATACACAATCAATGAATTAAAAATTATGTTATTACATCAGTTTTTCAACCTTTTGTACATTTCATATCACTATCTAATTAAACTACTTTATAATTTACTGCTAAAACGACTTTCACAGTATTGCTGAGGATCAGAGGCTTTGAGGTATAATTCCAAAATTCAGAATAGCATTTATAGTTTTACTGCAATGAAAAGTTAAAATAAGAAAGTAGAAAGGCTGGTTTGAATTATGTATACATAAATATAAAATAACTGCATATCTATAAATGGTGATAATGTATTATTTTGTTATAAAATTAAAAATAGTATAAAGTTGTTTTTTATCTTGTAAGATATATTCAGTTATTTTTTATTCTCACTGCACCTTAAGTAACAGAAGAGTTTTTGTTAATGAGCTGTGTAATTCTGAATCAGAATCAAAAGATAAAGACAACACATAAACTGGACCTCCACTCTCTAAACTTCCCCATAAGCATGAGGATTTGGAGCCTCAATTTATTTAATGTCCCGAGTAATCATGTGTATGTCTATATTTGAAAGCATAGCAGAACTAATTTTATTTTAAAACGCTTTTTTTTAAGAAAAATAATTCAATATGAAGGAACTTTTAACAGAATTTTATACATTAAAAATAGTAGCAATAATATTGAAATCTGAAACACTAAAACTTTTTCTAATAAAGTTTTAAAAAGGAAGAGTGTACAAGTGTAAAATTATGCTGACCATGAAATTTAGTATAATTTAATACAAACTTACACCAAAAAAAAAATATAGTGTAACATCATCCTGCTTAGAGCTACCTTTTATTAGATTGGTGAAAATTTCAAATGATTAAAAAAGAATATAACAATTTTTATATTCTTTCTCCCCTCACACACACAGTAGTTGTAATTTCTTACTAGCATCCAAAAAAAATTCTTTTATCAGAACAAAATTTTCTTCATTTTGTTTAGATTACTGTTAAAAATTGAGTATACAACTATCTATTTTAACCTTCAATGCATTTTATTTTCAATAAAAGGATTAATTATTTACACAACTTGATTTCGAGAAAAAAATTCTTTTCTTTCACATCCATTATAGAAAACTTATTTTATACAGAAATTATTAAATTATTACTTTCTATAATTCGATTATTTCATTTTTATGATGCTATATCAAAAGTAAAACAATTATGCCCTTATTAGTTATATCCTCAGTCAAATCTTAGTGGTGCCAGTAGTGCATTTATATGCTTTAAAACTAAAGATGTATAACAACAATTTCTCAAGAAAAAAAAATTGCATATAAAAAAGTTTTACTATAAAAATTTAATTTCTTTTAAGACTTTTGATAGAATAAAATTTGTCTAAGAAATTTTTTATTAATTCATAGGTAAATACACCAGCCTCCTTCATAGTTTATCAGGAATCTAAAAAATTAAGATGACATAAAACATATTTTGCAACCCTGGGTTGAAAAAAATACTTTAACTAAAAATGTTGAACTTTTTATAGCAAATATTGATAATCAAAAGCAATTAAAAAAATGATTATATTCTTCCTATACTATATCTGTTGTATGCTGAAATTAATGCTGATTTATTATAATGAAATCAGATCATAAAAAGTAACTAGCTGCATGGCCCGGCGTTGCACGGGCTATCTCTACTTTTATAAATTTTCCCTTTCTTTCACAAAATCAGAACTTCTAATACTCATTTTCAAAATGACTTCCCACCCCCCTCCACCGCTTAACCCGGCGTTGTTCAGGCTTTCTCTTTTCCTCATGACACCAGCATTTCTCTGTGTGTGTGTTTGTATGTGCACAATGTGAGTGATTTCTAAAATTATGTCAAAAAATTTTCCTTTTTCGAAATTTGCTCCATTCCACTTATTTTTGATTTAAGACAGGTTTCTTTCCCCTCTCTATAGCCTGAACACGGTTTTCTTAGTGTAAAATTATTGTTCTATCTTCCCCTCCTTCTCACAGATAAGATATATAGCTTCAAATTTCGATGTATGACTTATAAAAAAATATCGTGTTAGAATTTTAAAAAATTATTAATGTGAAGCAATAATAAAGAGAAAACGATTCTGATGCTAAGAGTAAAGCTTTAAAAAGTAGCATAATGCGAAATTGAAAGTTTCTGCCTCCTCAGTTTCGAACCTGGGAACTGCTGTTTCATGAAGCGCAGCCGATTTAACAATAGCGCCGTCGGTTCCTAAGGGGAAAAGCATTGAATTGAGCTTTAAAATAAAGGTAGATTTTTTTTCGGGCTTCATTTTTATGTTAATGCTTTCAAACTTCATATAAATAATAGAAATAATCCTTTTAAAAAAAACATATATTTATTAAAATCAAATTTCTAAAAGTAATTAATAAAAGAAAAATTTACAGATAGCTATTGAAACGATTGATTTTGTAATCAAAAAGTATGAAACAAAAATAAAGAATGTAATTATAATTAATTAATTATTACTGACATTTTAGGAAATTTTTTTCATTTAATTTTGCAGCCACCGGAAACCCAAAAGTACACTTTTTTTAAAAAAAAGAATAGTTTATGTATGGAACAGAAATTTTCAAAATTACAAAATTAGATTGTGTTTTAAAAACCTCTGAAAAAAAAAAGTTCCGAAAATATTTAAAAAAAATTGTAAAATAATTAAATTAAAAGAAAGATATTGTTTTTTAACCGTAATTTTTAAGATATTTTATCAATCTTTGTACAGATTATGTATAATATTATTCTACATGCGGAAAAAAAAGAAAACTAGAAAAGAACTTTTTTTAAATTATTAGACCTTTCATAGAGAACAGATCCGCTACAAAATGGGTTTTGTGAAAATCAACCCCAAGTGGCGTTGTGGAAAATTAAGTGGCATTATAGGCAATTAACTCCTTTTTTAAACTATTAGATGTAAAATCTCAAAATTTAGTAAGCTGATTCCATTCATTAAGTAGAGATCCGCTATAAGATGGGTTTTGTGAAAATCGTTTCCTAAGTGGCGTTGTGGGGCTTAAGAGGCGTTATAGATAATTATTTCCATTTTTAAACTATTAGACGTACAGTCTTAAAATTTGGTAAGCGAATTCCTTTCATGGAGTAGAGGTCCGCTACAAAATAGTTTTAGGGAAAATTGATCCCCAAGGGTCACTGAGGGGGATTAAGGGGCGTAATAGATAAATATTTCCGCTCTTCAACTAATAGAACCACCTGCTTGAAAATTAGAAGGTATGTTCCGTTCATGGAATAAAGTTCCTTTTACAAAGATTTTTGCGAAAACGGACCCCCAAAGGAGCGAGGGATTAAGGCGTGTTATAGAAAAACTCCTGTTTTTGAATTTAACTCATTAACTTGAAATTTGTTGAGCATGTTTCTTTAGTTGAATAGAGTTCCACTAAGAATGGATTTTACGGAAATCAACTCCAGGGGGGAGTGGGGAGAATTATTGGGGCGTATTGATAGACAAAATTCCCGTTTTTGAACTGCTAAGACTATAATAATAAAATTTGGTTTGCATGCTTCTTTTGTTGAATCGGAATCCGCTAAGAATGCTGTCAACGAGGTATTGATGATAAAAATTCCGTTTTTGCTCTGTTAGATTTAGACTTGAAATTTAGCATGCATGTTTATTTTATGGAGTAGAAATCCACTGAAAGTTGCTTTAGTGGAAATCCACTTGATTATTAGGTTAAGTGAGCGAAAAAAATCTTTCTACTTCTATTTTAGATATAAATAGAAATTAGATATTATAATTTATGTTCTTTTTATATCAAGGGGCGAAAGTATTACAGCATTAAATATATTTTTCAATACAATCGAATTCTTAATGCTAGATATCAATAATTCATATATATATGTAAACAGTATACATTTACACAACATTGTGAAATACCCAGTAAAGCGGGTGGGTAACGGCTAGTAAAAAAACAAGATAGCTATCTTTTGACATTAACTATTTTTTTTAAACTAAAATGACAATCTTCACAATCCACTGAAAACACCGTCAGCTGAAAACACAATTTTTGCTATAAAACTATTTGCCTTCCCCGCTAAAATACTCATCATAGAAACCGTGCTGCCATATATCTTGGAAGAGTGGATTTAAAAGAATATTCCTGCCAAGTATTGTCACAGAGTATTCGTAAAAATGGATATTCTATGTAATTTTAAAGTGAGTGGTACTCACAGGTACCATCGGTAGATTAAGGGTTAAAAGGCGCTCTAAGCCAAGAAACAAATTGCATTACAAATATAAAAAAAAAAATTAGCTTTACTTTTAATAAAAATGTATAGGAAATATAAAAAATGTTACTTACCTCTTCTGAAACATATGTACCAGATGAAGTCTTGATATTTGATATCTCTGAAATATAGAAAATACATAAAATATCTAGTAAATGTTTGAAACCGAAATAGATGAGCATACAATACACATAAGCTAAAACCTGAAATAAGATAATAATTTTCATGCTATTTTTTATTCTGTTAACTGAATAAAAAAATAGAAAAGCTGGAAAATAAATACCAAGTTGACGACTTAATTTTTTTCCCCAATGCTTTCATAACATAACATTGTAACTCATAATATATAAAGCCAAGACATTATTACCAAGCACTTAATTTTATGCAAATAACAATTTTATAGTTTAAAGGTTATACCATATTTATTTGAATCTAAGCTATCCTTAATTCTAAGCTGCACCCTAAATTCTCCACATTTTTGTGAATAAATAAACATAGTGTAAAAAGGGTTATCAATGTCCAATATTTATAAAATTAGAAAAAAATTGTTTAATGAAAATTAATAAGAAGTGAATAATTAACTTATTTTTACCAGAATTAAAAACTTTTAAATAAGTACATGAACATGTAATTGCTCTAACCGTCAGTATCATGTTCAATTTTCCTCATCAAATGAATTTTTCTGCTCTCAATTCTAAGCCGCACCCAATTTTCAGCAGCATTGACATTGGAAAAAAAGTGAAGAGTAGATTCAAATAAATACGGTAGTAATATTCCTGATGACTAGTATGCACTGTCAAGTTGAAACATTATGAACATCTCAACATTTTTCAATAAACTCATCTGGATGACAGAGTTTTGATTAAGAGGGAATGGTATTTAACTGCTGTTGAAGAAGGTAAGAAATCATTCCTGCACTTAATTTTATGAGAGAGGGTAAAGGCTACTGATTCAAGCGAATTTGATAGAGGGTAGATTGTAATGGCCCGAAGACTTAGAATGACTATCTCCTAATCTGCGTGACTGGTAGCTTGTTCGTGATCTTTCATTGTTAATATTTATGCAAAATGAGTAAATGACAAGTGAAACCAACAAACAATACCAAGCTATTGAACATCTATGCCTCCTCAAAGAAAAAGGATGAAGATTGTCCAGCTGGAGGGGGACGGTGCCTATGCAGCAGACGTCCCATTCATGTGCTTCTTTTGACCAAGCATCATTGCCAACTATGTCTATAATGGGTGCAGGAACATAGAAACTGGACTACATATAAGTGAAAGTGAGTGTGATTGTATGAATTACTATTTCTCTTTCATCACGTCTATGGTTGCGTCAGGGTGGACTGTCTTCCAGATGAACAATTGCTCCTCGTATGTACAAGTAACGCACAGGCTGGTGGCAGTGGTATTCAGCCTTGGGGGGACATTTTCATGGGTGGCTTTGGGACCCTTAGTTGTCATAGAACAGACCATGAAAACTAAAGACTGAACACAACTGCGGATCAATTACACCCTTGTATGGCGTCTGTTTTGCCAACTTGAAATGTAATTTTCCACCAGGACAATGCCCCATGTCATAAGATTTAAATTGTGTTGGAATGGTTTGAGGAGCATAATGTCTGTTGGAAAAAAACATTTAATTTTAATCTCATGTCCACTGTAATTGAAAACATAAAAACAAGTGATCTGCAAAATTACTTTTATTTATTTGCATGTTCATCACACTAAACAGATGAACATGCAAATTTTCATTTGTACTGCTGATGATGTCCTCCTATGACTCATTTGTAAAAGGCATCATCACATCGCTGATTGGATGTGGCATCCATGCCAAAGTGAGTTGCAGCTGTTTTATAGGGCAAAAGTGGTATAACATATTGAGGTGTTCGTAATGTTTTGGCTCCTCAGTGCATTTCACCTTTTTTAAATTCCTGGAAATTATTTCAGTAGCGTCAAGTTCAAACTGAATGATCTTAGTTTCCCTGTGCTATTCACGATTTTTAAAATTAGAGAATAATGTATTTTATCTGTTTTTCTGCAGATTAAAGCCTTAGAAAAAGGTGGAAAAACAGAATAAATCATAGTAGCTTCTCAATATTTCCACAATTACTAAAAAAATTCTCTTGTATAACAATTAAGATTTTAGATCATTATTATCTAAAAGGATGTAACAAGATTCTTAGCAGCCCATAAGAGAACTTTTTGGCATGCCTTAAAAAATTGTAGACATATTGACATTTATTAACTCATATCTCACTATTTTTTTAAAGTAATATTTAAGAAATTTTAAAAAATTATCTTCATTCATTTTGGAGGTTGGGAATTTGTGATAAAGTGCAGGTAAATAATTATATAAATAGACCAATTCAATTTTAAAAAATGCAATGACTTATTTGTTAATAAGCCTAATTCTTTCTAGTCTTCAAATTTAGAAAGGTTAATATTATATTTAACTGTTTCCAAAATAGTAAGAAAAAAAAGAAAACTATTTTTTACTAAAATAAAAGGTTAAAACCAGCTGATTGCAGATACACAAATAATTAGAAGAATGCATAATAGAAAGTATTATATACTCTTAATATTCAATATATTGTTATCTAGATCAGGATTCAAGTATTTTATACTATAAGTCTCAAAGAGCAAGACTTCAGGAACGATGAAAATTTATTGTCAAAAAACAATCCTTAGAAATGCAGGATACAGCAGTAAAATTTGCAAAATAAATCCCAGGTCTTCATGCCTTCTACAGCACTCAGACACAACTATCAGTGTCTAAAAATACAAATACCTAATGTATACATAAGCATTTGCTTGTCCTATTCAACAGCCAAAGTAATAACTAATCACTAGTCGACTCTTCAAAGACAAAAGAATACTAGCTCAGTTTCAGCAAGCAACTCCCTGTCTGCATGGAATTTCTTGAAAAGTCTACTTAAGTCATAGATTGTGATATTAGTAGATTTCTCCATTAATTTCCAGAAGCATCCATACAGTCGCCAACTTGCTAAAAATGGTCACCAAAAATGATGGCAACTTGGCAACAATTGCCAACATTTTACCAAGTTTCCATTGAATCGCCATTATAATGTAAGGAATGGTGTTGCTTGTGAATATTACAATTTAAACATAAAATAAATACAACAGAGTGTAATTTTAATATATTAAACATCCAAATATAAATTGTTAACACTATATATTTTAAACATTCATTATACAGAATTTGTAACAATATATTCAATATATATGTTATACCTTAGTAATGTAAATTACATGATTTAAGTAAAGATACTCAGTAATTTAAGTAAAAACTTTCCTCACCTAGTTGATGGGGAAAAATTAGAAATAAATATAATATTTTAAGAAAACTGGACTATGAAGCCTAAAAGATTAGACTGGTTTAAATTATAGATCCATTTAAATTTTTCCTTCTTTTCAAAATAAATACATAAAAAAAAGATTTTTAAATAAATCTAAAAAAAAATAAAAAATAGGATTAGAAACAAATTATTCTTGAAGCTTTCCTTAATTTTAACAATAACAACATTTCTCAATTTTCTTATCAATCACAAGGAATATAAAATGCTTACCTAAATTTTCTGGGACATTCTTAGAGTTATCTACATGAAACAGAAGCCAATCATTTGGATTTTTTCCTTTTACCCTTAAGAAAATTTCTGGCAAAGCATCTGTTAGGTCAATTAAAGATGTGAATCCAAGTTCATGGAGATCAAAGGTCTGCTTTGTACATGTCTGCAATAAATATTAATATGTTTATTTTTATGAGAAATTTATTTTTAAAGGCTAAAGTGTAGAACCGCTCACCTATTTTTTACACAAATCAATTCAAAATGCCTCAATTTTTATATAATCGTGATTCTAAGAAATAAATGAAAATAAAAGACAAATTGTTATAACAATTATGAAAACAGTTATCTTCCAATTATTTTTAATAATAAGACATCCTTGGTATATTTTGGGAGTCAAATGACTTTGATATAGCAATGAATTTTTATTACCTAGTATGTAAATTTCTATTATAACTATTTTTGCCACTCTTCAAAAAAATCTTTGCATAACTTAGCAATATTGATAAAATTCACAACTGCTAAAACATAAAAAGCTTAAAATGAGGAAAACAGTTGTAATAGATTGTTCAGTTTAATTCACAAAAAGAAAAAGAAATTTAATAGTTTGATAGATTATATAAACTATCTTTAATTTTATTAAAAATTTTAATTCTGTAACTGACCAATAAATTAAAATAATTATGTTTTAATGTATTTTTCATACCTTCTACCAATTATACAAATTGCAATTTCCTCAAAATATTTCCATTCTCCTTTAAACATAAAAACTGAAACCTTAAATTAGTTTAAATAAACTATGTTATTTATCCTCTGTACTATATTCCTTATGCTATTCGTATAAATGGAATATAAGTTAGGTTTTTTTAAAAATAGATTTAGAGCTAAAATTTTGTGTCAACAACAAATTTAAGGGAAAAGAACTAACTGCATTTTCAAAATAGTTAAGTCACTTTTGCAATAATTTTAGGTAATGTAACTTGCATATTAAATAACATTTAGTTACTAACTATATTTTTGTGAAACTAAACAACACTTCACTATTAGGAGTTAAATTGCATTCCTGGTAATGTTCTGGAATGAATAAATCTTTCATTTCTTATATTTTTCACATAAATTACAGTTCTTCAGAAAGTAAAAAATGAATCTGAATTCAACTCCTTTTATTCTTGATACATTGCTAATAATTAAATGCCCACATTACTTTCATAAATTATGATTATAAGATAATACACGTATAAGATTTATATTTTTATTACAGAGAAATCTTTCTGATCATGCAACATCAAATGTTTCAGCTAACTATATATATATATATATATATATATATATATATATAATTCAAGTTTTTTTCCAATATATTACATTTCAACTATTCATAAACATGCTTCATGCTTCTTTTGTAATAATATGACAAAAGATCTATAACATTTTAAATAATGCATTTTTTTAACAGAATTTAAAAACAATTAACTTACTCATACAGATGGTAAAAGGTACAAATTTTATTTATTTGTCTATATTTGAATATATAGCATATCCTAAGAAAAAAGTGCACCTTTCTCTCATTTTTTAAAAGTAACAATGAAAAGTATTAACAAGAATATTGAATAAAAAATAATTTTGGGGTTTAAAATAGCTTATTTTTTATACGTGGAAAAAAATTCTAATATTTCGTTAAAAGCATTTTGGGCAATTTAAAAAGATCATTGAAAAAATTCGCTTAAAAATATCTCAGTCACAATTTAAAATCTCTTACCTGATATAAAATAGGAAAGTGTTTATCCAAGATACCCTTACAGAACACCTTGAGCACCTAATATTAGAAATATCCATCATATATCAAACAAATACTTTTTACAGTCAAGGCATTTATAAATTAGAAAATTTCATGCACATCAACATGCTTTTTACGCTTTTTAAAAAAATACTTATAATGTGACAAATCTTGCAATAATTAATTTCAGTTTTAATTTTTAACCAAGCTTTTTTTACCAGTCAAAATGCAAGACACTCATGTAATATGTCAAATCATAAACCTGAATATCCAAGCCCTTCAAAAAAAGGGAAAGAAAAATTATTCAACTTCATAATGCATAAATATCTTTTATAATAAATTCTATGAAAATCAAAATAAAATGCAATAGATCTTTGACACATACTGACCCATTTCTGCAATCTTACTTGTAGTAACAATTGAAGATTTAGATACTAAAGATTTAGAATTTGTTCAATTAAAAAAAGCTGGATACTGCAGTATTTATAAACAGACTGAGAATATCATTATAAAGTTAGGGAAGGTAATATATTTATTTACACACTTATTACTAATGCACATGGAGGGTTTATAAGGACCGGTAATTTTTAAATGTTTTTAAAGAGTGTTACTTGCATTTATTATTTAATGAGTAAAAACTTGAGCTTCCAATATTTCCGAGAAAAAACTTAAAATTTACATGAAAATATTTTACATGTGAAAGTGTTGTGAAGTTAGGCAATTTCTATATTTGGTGTACAGTATATTTTTACCACCAAATTATAAATATCAAAGTTTGAACATAATTTTGAAATTATTTAAAGGAAAATGAAATTGCAGAGATCTAATAAATAAATTTTTAAATTACATGATAAACAATTAAATTTAATCAAAATTAAGTTGATTACAGTGTCGACTTATCCACTGGGCACTTGTGGCGGGTGCCCAGGGGCCCGGATAAGCTGAACTTAAACACATTTTCTGGTTATAAATTTCGATCCACTAGTGCCAAGGGGGCCTGTAGATTTTCTACACACTGTGTCCAAAATTATCTTAAACTGGCACTGGTTAATTTGGTAGTAATTCTTTAATTTGAGGTTAGATGATAGAAATGTAAGTTCAGATGTTTACTCTTCTACTGAATGTGCCCGACTGTGTGAGTAACTTGTCTTTCAACTGAGAGTGTAGAACAGGGGTACTCAACCTTTTTTTCTGTCACTCCACATACAAATGTTAGCTTTTTTACACAGGCCGCATACATATGATAGCAATTTCACGTGGGCCGCAGCATGAGGATTAATGGAGGGGAGAAGAGAAGTGCTTTAAGACAAAGATAACATAGAAAATTTTAAATGGGGAAAATTCATCAAAATATTAAAACTTCTATTTTGCTTTATTTAATTATTTTTTTATTTTTGACACTAACACAAAATTTGAAGCATTTAAGAAACACTCCTTCACAATTTCTGTATCACTTAACAGTTTCATATGATTACCAATAATATAACAACCTTCATACGATGTCTTTGTTACCTCTGTGATATTACCACTGACAAAACAATTTTTTGCTGTTGTAAAGATTATTCAAGTAAGTCTATTTATCACTTCTTGAAAGAGATCTGCGAGGAAAAGTGTCATTGAACGATTCCTGTTTTGGGGGATTTTTTAAATACAACACTTTCGTGACAAATCAAACAATTACTGATCCATGCTTGTTTTCACTACAGAATAGTCAACTTCTCAATTGTCTTCAAACAACCTATTTTCTTCACATATTTTTCGCTTGCAAGATACGAAAGATAGTTAGAAATTAGTTCCACTCATGAAATGGTCGCTACTCCACTGTCGTCTATTATCACTAATCAGAAAAAAAAATATCAATCCCCACCCATACGACATCTGCATCAAAATCGATATATTTGATTTCTTAACAAAGAATTTCCCACCAAATTTTTATAAATAAATGAATTCTTCAGAGCAATGGGCCATGATTAGGCCACTTAAAAAGGTCCAGTGGGCCACAGGTTGAGTATTGTTGGTGTAGGAGGTGTGAATATTAAGTGAAGATTCCCTTCGCTGATTCAAAAGCAGATTTGATAATTTGAACTTAAAATTTCTCTCCAAAACAAGAGAAAAAAATATTACTACTGCATTTTATATTTTGACGTTAAAAAAATATTGAAATTAAAAAAAAAATTGCTGAAGCCACAAATTTGCTCATTTGCATAAAATTTTGACATTATTAATTATTTATTTATTTTTGTAGAAATATTGCTCATTTTGCAGGGATCTAGAATACAAGAAAATATAGACAAGGATGGAACCATGAAAGATGAAGTCAAAACACTCTAAATTTTGATTGATATAAAATTGAAGACATCTTTTACTCACAACATCCCTCAAGTGGAAATTCCCCAAGCTTGAATACTATATTTTAAATGCTTAGGGAAATTAAGACTAAAAAATATGGATTGATATAGCTTTCCAAATTCTAAAATAAGAGCATTAAATAAGTACCATGCCAGAGTGTAATATACACACACATATAAAATCATATTCATTAAGAATTATATCTATTTTATTTTACAATATACTTATTAATTTTACAATTCTGATAATGCATTCAATATATAATGAAAATCATTGACAATGAAAATCAAATATAATTGAATAATTGTCAATAAATCAAATATTTTTGCAGTATTCAGGAAAATACCTCATACATGTAAATATTACAAAGCTAAATCATGAAGTACAGAGAATAAATTGTAAACATGTAATAAATTCCTTTTAAGATTTCTTTTTACTTGACTTGAATATAAGAAAATATTATTCACAGCTCAATTATTTAAGTATTAAAATTATAAATTAATATTAGTAATGAAGAAAAATACTTAAAATAGTATGCATTAGCATGAAGAAAAATACTTTACTAATTAGAGTATTAGAATTAGTCATTAATTTATTCAAAGCACAAAAAGATTATTAAAAAATATAATAAAAAAATAAATTACAAAAGCTAATAGAGAAAAAGTGAACATAGGATTTTTTTTAATGATTATAAGCAATAAATAGATACATTTGCATTTTAAAAAATTAGAATTTCATTTTTCCAAACTACATGCTGATGACATTAAGAAATTTAACCAAGACAAATTTTTGTAGCACAAAACAGTTTTAATTTTTTCTCTAGTGTGTGCATATATATATATATATATATATATATATATATATATATATATATATATATATATATATATATATATATATATATATATATAACAGTGGCCTCACTCAATACAAACACTACTTTTTTTAAATAACTAATCTTCATTCATGTTTGCAAGAATTTTTTTTTTTGGTAATTTAATATCTTAAAAAGAATTGTTTTAAAAAATAATTCTATTGTAGGTTTAGGTTTAAAGGATTATCAAGATTAAATATGTAAATTGAAAGAGCATGTGTACCTCAAGAAACATGTAAAACAAACTCTAATGTATATCTTATGATATTTAAAATAACACTTCCCAAACATAAAATATTGTATAGATTTAATAGCAAATAATAATAATAACTTAAATAGTAGAAATAAAAACAGTATCCTTTTAAAACCTAACTTCTTAATTTTGAAAATCTATTGTAATTTCTTTAATAATTCAATTTGAGTATTTAATTTACTTAAACATACTAGCAAAAATTAGATGCAAAAGAAAAGAGACCTAACCCTCAATTTATTTTTAGAGCGCTGCATACACGGTAGTTTAATTTAAAACAATATATACATGATTAAGAGTCACACACATTCTACATTATTTCCTTGTTGAAATAGATAGAAATTTTAAATATAAATATAAATAAGCACCTTTTCAATATTCCCTCTCACAGACATGGGAATAACTGAGGAAAGAGGCTGACTTGTGGGAGATGACATAGGAACAGTGTCTAAAAATAAATAAATAAATTGTTTAAGTTGAAAAATTCAAAATTTTAAAATTATAAAATATGTTTATCCACCACAAATAAATAAAATTTTAAAAAAATAATTACAATAAAAATACAAAATTTAGTCTTTCCATCCAAGAAGCCAAGATAAACATAATTAAAAACACTTGGGTGGATCCTAACTAAGCACACTGCTTGGCAACAAAATTTTTGGCGCCAAAAATTTTCGCAATAAAGTTTACAATATGGCAACTCTTCCAGGATTGTCCAGCCCTGTGGCTAAAATATGGAAACTCTAAAACCGGTCAATCAAAAAATTGGAGGATAAGTGGACATCGTTCATTTTCGCCCTTGACCCTGCTGCAACTTGTCGAGTTGACCTCTGCTCATACTTTCTTCCCCACGTGTTCAGATTTTTGGCTTGATTTTGCACCGGTTCTTAGAATGGCTTGTGAAAGAAAATTGCTTGAAAGTGAGGCAACCACTGGCGCCAAAAAACAGCAGTTTACCAGGCTAGGATTTTACCAAACACTGATATAAGCATGTTTCAACTATCTATTCTAGGTATTAGCATCATTACAGCAAAATTTGAACCAAGCATATTGTGCCATGACATCAAAACAATAGAAAAATTACTATGCATTTTAAATGAAAAAAAAACTAGTCAGATTTTGATGGAAAACGATATGATTCACAAGGTGCAAATTTAGCTGCAGTGATGTTAATAGGTAAAAACCCTATTCTATTATTAAAAATAAGAAATAAAGCAAAATTTTACTAATTTAAAATATCTTCCTATACCCTCTCTTTTTTAAATTAAAAATAATTACATGAATTTTTAGAGCACTATTATTAGCAACTATTCTCAAAATATTTGACCAAATAAAATTTAATTACAATTAATTTTTAATTAATATAAATATTTTAATGAATAAATTTATATTCAAGGAAATACATATTTTTCATAGAAACAACTTTAAAAAAATCTATGCAAGTATATTTCAAGTTAAAAAAATAACCTTTCATATTTTGATGTTTTGATCTAAAAATATCCGTTTCCTCTGGAACATCTTGGTCATTATCTACACAAAACAATTTCTGCGAGTTGCCTTTTGTTATTAATTTAAGCTCAGGAACAGCATTAACAAGTTTTTCTAATCGTTGTGCTGGATTAGAGGATAGCCACATTAGACTGAGATTTTTGGAAAATGTTTTGTTGTACTCAAAGGTAAGAGTAGGATAACCAATGCCTTGTGGATGCTGCTTCACTATCTGAATAATTTCTGCACGTAACGTAGCTGGTACAAATGGACGATACCTATCTACATTAACTGGTGCAGATATTTGATTATGTCTAGAGATATTTGTAACATATCCTTTATTTGGTGTTTTTTTCTTAACACATTTCTGTTTTAGAACAAGTTTTTGGATATGTTCAGTTGTTTCATCAGCAATTCCTTTGAGAAAGACAGAACCATCCCTGTTTTCCTGTACACGAACAACATTGGGTATTGAATTTAGGAGGTCAATGTCAGTAGAGTAGCCTAACTCTCGAGTAGGGAGTCTTATTCCCACTAAACTTCGATATTCTTTGAGGAATTCTCGTAAAGTCAAACCCTCCTTAGCAGAAATTAAGACACTTCTGATTTCTTTCTTAACATTATCAAAGTTCAGCTGTCTCATAATGCCTATAAAGGAAAAAACCAAGTTAGTTGCAGCATAAATTTACTTAAAAAAATTACAGAAGTACACCAACTACATCAAGTATTTTATTAACAAACAAAATGAAGAAACTAATAATTGTAAATAAGACAGATTATTTCTTGTTTGTTCTATAGAAATATATTTAATGCATATATTGCTAGATAATAAAATATAATTTCTTCCTTTTTCTTCTCGAAAACTTAATTTCTATCACAAAGTTACAATGCATCATTTAAAAGTAATAAAAAATAAACCGACAAACAAAGAAATATTACACGTTTTTAAAAAATTATATAAGTATAAAGGCTTAAATATGATTAACTCCTTCATGACGGGCGGTGCAAATGTGCATTTTACAAAGGTGCTGTGGTAGGCAGCGCGATGCAAATATAACTTTTCAGCTGGAACGTTTTTTAATGACCACTAGATGGCACCCTATGTCCATTATATTGAAACTAAACACAGCTAGAGTAGCCTAACCTTCAGTTTGTTTATATTCTTCCTGGATTTGGTATTTTGCTCATCAGCTGTGGCGGGGGAGGGGATAATCGAAATGTAAGCAAACAGCTCGTAAAATTTCCACTTGATATAAAACATTTGCATTTCTAATAACTCTCCCAATGCTTTTTATTTCCTTTTTCTTAACAGTGTGGAGTGTTTTAGGGTTTCAGCATCAGTTCTGTTACAGTTTTTGTTGCTTTCGGATATATTTCGCATATTTTTCGTATTTCAAAAACCTTGACTACAGGTTATTATTTGATTGTTTTGAAGGCATTTTCCTAACCTTAATATGAACAAAAAAGGTGAAAAAAGCCAAAGTATAAAGTCACAAACCATGTGTAAATAAAAAAACCTAACAAACATTTTATGCTTGCAAATCATACAATGTAGGCCATTGCGTTTCTCCATGCTTCGAGATTTTTGACACTCTACATTTTAATTTTGCTATTTCTTTTTGTAAATATTCTTTGTCATAATTTTTTTTTATTAATTTGAAAGTGTATTGATGTGTTTTGTCAATGAAAATTCTGGAAAAAATTGAATAATGCTTACAAAATTTATTTCTCAAGGGAAGTCACATTTTTTTATATAATTTGCTGTAAGTTAAAGGAAAAACGTTATTACATTTTTGTTTTAATATAACTGACAACTTGTGTAACAATCTAAAGGGGTACCAAAAATTACGACGTTAGGACTGAAATTTTATTATTTACGCATTTTTTTCTTAAGTTAGGTTTAGCGACGAAAACGCTCTATCCCGATGTGCAAGTCCTTACGCATTCACTCCATCCCTAGCGAGCGTCTCATAGAAAATAGCCCTGTCCTGAAGAGGTTAACTTTTCTACAAATGATGTGCAATTTTAAGAGTACTATAAAAATAAATTTTTAAAGTTAAAAAAATTATGTGGAACTTGAATTATTTTTAATGCACTATGACTGAATGTTACAGACTATCAATAATACAATAATTATCACTAAAACATTCCACCAAAATATATTATTGAACCATATTTTTGCAAGTATATTGATAAAAAATTCTAGTTTAACTATATCTTTAAATAAACTAATAAACTTTTAATAATAAATAACTTTTTATTAAATAAAAGCATGATGAGCAACAGAAAAGTTATATAAGAACTTGGAAATTATAACTACCATGCATTACCAAAAAAAAAAGAAAAATGCATTGATAAACAAAGAGGCTTGTGTCTTTCCTCTCATTCCTTTTTATGATAAAAGGACAAGAGGCTCTAGGTAGGCTTATTTTATAAAACTTGTACAAAATAAGTACTATAAAGCAGATCTGCACGTAAATGTAAGAAACATTTTAACAGTAGAAGTACGTCGCAGGACAGGCAATAACAGTCAGTATCAAGATTGCTTTGAATGACTGGAATAAGAAATCATTATCTTAACTAATATGTCTAGATTTTCAGATAAAAATTTTCTTTTTAAATTTCATAAAATGTTAACTGATCAGTTAGATCATATTGTACAAATAATGATTTTGACAAATTTTCTGTGATTTCTATACATGAAAATATAATTTTTCCAATACCATATTTTTAAAATTCTTGATGAATAAAGTTTTCCCAGAATCAAGTAGTACCTACTGCTTAAAATAATTTTTGTTTATAAAATCTATGATTAACAAGTTCAAGATTACTGTGAAAAGCAAAGTAGATTGGCAGAGGTATATCTGAACCATATACTAATTCAACGTTTACCTCAGTAACAATATAAGCTTAAGCAGATTCGGCAATATTTCCTGTTTCGCCAAGTTTGGCGAATATTTGTTTTTCACAGGTGACATTTAAGCCTAAATTAAGAAATCAAAAACTAAATTTTGCGTTCAAGCTGCTTTACTCACGTGTTGCTCCATGAGGGTTTAGTTATAATTTGTAATTTAACATTTAAGTAGATTAGCATATAAACATTTCAACTAAAATCTATTCAAGAAATTATTGTTAAAACATTATTCTGTTTATAACTAAATTGCACCAAAATCAAAATTTAGCTCTAGCTCACTCTAATAACCGCCAACACATATTTAAGATTGAAATTTCACACAAACACATCATCAATCTCATAAATTTCATTTCGAACACACTCTTAAATTCTGATAATAATAATTTAAATTTACCTTTTGTAAACAATACAGCTTCAATTTTTTTAAATTTGAACTCTCTCTCTCTCTCTCGCTACTATTTAAAATAACCCCAACAAAACATAACACCACTTTACAACCCGTTGTACATTTCAAGAAACTGTCAGCAACGTGTTTTCTCTGATTGGCTAAGAAAAAAATAGTCATGTGTAAAATTTCTCATGCTGCCATCTAGCGACTTAAGTAGAAGCTATTTTCAGCATAATGAAATCACATTTTTTTAGATATGAAAATATTGTTGTGGACTCCAATTGCTTATCAAAGTTAAAGAGTAAAAATGTAGAAATATTCAAGAACATTTTAAAATTACGAAAAATACATATATCCTTACTTTCAGAATTTTTGGTTGACATTTTTAGTATCCTTTAACACCGTGTATCAGTGCATATCTACCTACCCTGAGCACAAAGTTGTGATAATCAAATTAATGTACTTCTAAATATATATATATTTATAATGACTTATTTAACGGAACAAAAATATTTTGCTGCCTGAATAATGACATTAATTATCAATAATTTCGAATAACATAATTGCGAATTGAAAAAACTTTACTTTATAAACATTAATTGGTAATAAAAATAATAGCAGAAATTTTTTATTTATGTCCAGAGAGTAATGAATGACGAATATGTATTTTACTCTACTCCTATGACCATATTTTAATGTTGAAAATTCTTCAATTCCTTATGTCTTTTTTTTTTTTTTTTTTTTTTACTCTCATCTCCTTTACAAAATTTGTAGTAATATTAAATATGGAAAAAAAATTTAACAGAGTTGATTTAATATTTTCTTATGAATTTTAGAATCATAAATAATTTATATCTCGGACAGCTGAAAAGATAAGTAACTATATAGATTTTTTTTTCTCTGTTTTTCTTTAATTTATCCACAGCGTTGTTTTTCAAATTAAAGTTTTCTGAACGTAATTATTTTATTCATTATAAATATGCTAAATATCTTCACTGAAGCAATCCTGCATTTATATCTAAATTTTCTCAGACATACTACCCATATTATTCCCATTTCTAAAATTATTCTTCATGCAGTAAATTCTGTAAATGCGTTTTACATAAAAGTACCCAAAAAGTGTAATATCTGTTGCTCAAAAACTGATCTGAAATCTGGGGAAAATATGAAAAAGTGAAAAGGCAAATGACAGAATAATGTCCCTGGAAAATAAAGGAAATCAATTATATGATTAATACAAGACTGATATAGGATTAAGTATGCTTCCCTCAAATGTTTTTACCAGTTATGTGATCGATACACGAGTGGGTGTTTACAGTTTTTTATCCCATAAATACCAGCCCATGAATGCTGGAACACTCTGCGTTTCAGGGGAGGCAACAAAAAGTTTTTGTACTATTTTTTCAGTGTTATTAGTATCAGTATAGTGTTAATAACCAAAATGATGTAATATATGAAGATAAAAATATTTTGGACCTTAAAGGTATAAGAATGTCTAACCCGTACGAGAAAGCGAGCTGGGTCTTACAAGGCCAAGTAAAAAGCTCTGTTGTAAAAAAAAAGTGTGCCGGGCTCATCACGTTTTCAACTAAAAACTCCTCTTGGGTTCTTTGGAGCCGAAAAGGTAAATTCTTTCCAACCAAATCCAGAAGCGAAGCGTGATTGGGCAAATTAAGAACCGTTTAAAGAGCAGAAGTTTAGCGTAAGCAGGGTGGCCTTTGGGAAGTGATTATGCTAGTCTGTGGTTAGGAGTGTTAAAGTTAAAAGTGAGAAGTCATCCGACATTCAAGAGTTCAGCTATTTGTGCCAGTGCGTTCGAGTCAAGGTGGATATCATTCCACGAGAGATAAAGAAACGACATTGAGGATTCGAGATAGTTGCTGCTACCTAGGATATATAGGTAGTACAGTTCGATTAACTAATAGGAACTGTGTACATACTGAGATTAGGATAAGGCGGAAAAGTTAAATATAGTGGTCAGGGTCGTGCTTATTTGGTAATACGCATTGTGTGTTTTTTCACCTCAGATCCGCTAAGTTAAAATATAAATATTACCATTGTTAGTGTTTAAGTTAAGATCTTAATAAAGACATTTTAAGATCATGACAACGCCTTGTTCTTCGTTCAATCCCACACCTCTAGGTCACGAAGATAACTTAGGTGTAAGGTATCACCCACGGGGGAATACCTCACAAAAACTGTGCTTGTTTATTCATTTTCTTTTTCCTCAAATATACCGCATGCGTGTGTCTATGTGAATGGGGAGCGAATCGCGTAAATTTTTATTGGCAGTTAAGGGATTAATATTAAATAGGGTGTTTTGGCATCCCAAACAATCAGCCTCGTTAACATCGAGGGTTGGTATTTTATAATATGATCTATTATGCAGTTTTACTTGTGGAATTTATAATGAAATCCATCTCGAATGGATTTGATTTGATTTAGGCATTAACAGAAAGTTTAGTGTAACGTAAATAATGCTATTCAGGTTAGATGTGCAATTTTAGGGTTTCTTTTTTTTGGTTTTTGATGGTCCTAGTACTTTAAATGTTTATTGTTAACTAATTAAATTTCTAATGGGTGAATCAAATGAATATTCGTGTAATTGATAAATAATTTAAAAGTAAACAGTACATAGCATACATTGTCAAATACTCGTACAAACAATAACCCGAAACAAATAAATGTGCATGATTTGACTTCGCACACACCAGCTCGACCGATTGCAGTCTTTTGACTAAATGAGTAATGATGGTGCATGGTGGTAGGCCTAGTAGACCTGTACGTGGACGACGGTCATCACATTTAGCCAGTTGACATGTAGTACGAAATTCCCAGTTTTCTGGAGAATACAACCGGAAGTGATATTTGACCTTTGAAATTATTCGAATTATGATCTTAAGGTTGAGTCGAGAACGAGACGAAGCCCCCCATTGCGGCCGAGGCCCTGGACAAGGGCCCAGTTGGCCCATGCCTTAAGACATCCCTGATTATATGCTTCACAGTGGTTCTGTATTCTGGTCAGTAGTTTTTCTACAAAGCTGATGGAGCTAATCAGTCTCTAGTTCTCTGTTTGTTTGGCTTGAGTGTGATTGTTATAAGAACATGTTTTCACTCTTCTGCGGTACACTTTTGTATGTTGCACTTGTCATAAAATGTTGTCGTTTGAGTTATTAAATTTAATAGCAGAGCTTTCAGAGCAATATCCTTGACGGACTCCTTTTCTAGAAGTTTCCGCTTTTCAAATACTAAATGATATTTGTCACTCTTTGAGGAGAGGTCACTGGACTGGTAAGGAGATCGGAAGTGCAGCTTATAAATCTTCTGACATTTCTTCAGGTTTTTTTTATAAAATCATTGTTATCAAACTCCGAATTTTCAGAGAAAGATTTCTCTCGTGAATCAACTTGAACATTTGAATTGTATTGAGTATCAAAAGCCAGCCACATAGGACTAGCAATTGGGTTGATATGGATAGGAGAAATAGTTTTTTTTTTTTGTCGAATAATTTGGTACAGAGGATTATCTTCAGTAGTGATACTTTTTTCCTAACTTTCATTTTTCATAGAAAAAAAAGACATTTTTATATTTCTCCTAGCAATCTAATCTGTTTTTAAGGGTGGGGAAACTATCATTTTCCCACTCTTTTCGAATTCTGCCCTTTTTTCTTTAAATTTAATCTCTGATGGGGCATAGTGTGCTCGGGTCAAGATGGCGGGTTGCTTGAAATTTGCTGCCAACTTGGATAATGATGTTAATATGTAATTAAACTTAATTACTATTTCATTGAATTCAACAACATTAAAAATAATAGATTTCCAGGAATTGATCTTGAGAGCATGCCTTAGAATTTATTTTCATAAAAGAAAGAGAAAGAGTTGTTCTCTCTCTCTCTCTCGCAATCTAGAGGTAAAGCTATTTAAGCTCGCATAAAGATAATCAGATTGGGATCACTGACGCAAAAGTAGTTTGGATTTTGAAAAAGACTTTCGAGATGCTTATGTCCAGAGCAATATTGATGAGGCAATTAGAGGAATGCGTTAATTTTGGAGGGGATTGAATAAAGATGTATTTAGAAAAAAAAGTAAGATAGTTTTTCCTGAAAAATTTTGACGGGAGTTCAAGAAATTGTGTTTTGCGTTTAGATTACCGATATCGAAACGGTAGTTTCTATTTCTACAGAGGGGTGTAATGTAGCAGGCCTCCTCGTTGGTGCACCCTGGGTAACGCTAATTCTGCTACAGCTTTCGTCGTTTTCTTGCAAGTCTAGTGTTTTTCTTATTTTTCGGAGACTTCTATGAAGAATTTTAACAATTGCCCTTTTAAGGGCAAGGACTCCCCCAGTCTTAAAGTTCTTTTCTGGAATGCTGGTGGTCTTACTATATACAAATTCATTGAACTAAAAACTGTTATTTCCAAAGAGTCCCCTGATGCTATTGGTATCGCTGAGAGTGGCTCTTCTGCAGACAAGCTGAGATTTTTCCCATTAACCACTTAACAGTTTCATTTATTTTCCAAAATCGTTAAAAAAAATGTCAATTTTTTTATTGCAGTTAATAATATTTTTCTTTTTTATAAAACGATAATTACAAGTAAAATAGTTGTAATTACGAAAATGAACTATTTAGAGCGCTTTTAAATGTTCATAGGTTATTCCCAAATTATTGCTTTTTTCGAGCACTAACGATGTACGAGAAAGCGCACTTTACAGGTATATGTAAAAAATGAAAAATAATTAAAAACAATTCCAAACTTACCAGTATATATTTCCTTTATTGTAACAGTTCTTTATGATTGCAAATCCAATTTGGTATGATACAGTTTGAAACAAGGTGTCAAGCACAGTCCAACATCACAGTCCGGGCAAAAGTATCGTGTTTCTTTTCTAATTCTTTTTCCGTTGTCATTTTTCTTCAGCGAACAAACATAGCACTTTCTTGCAGGTCTCAGCTTCTTTTCACTTGGTGCAATTACTTCCAAGAAGGCCTTTCAGTCAATCTCATTGGATTGGGTTGAAGTGCAGGATGGCCTTTCTTTCCTGACACTTCTCCATATCTTTCTATCAGGCAATCAACAATGTCCATTCTAAACTGCAAATGAGAGTATTTTCCACCATTTTTTTTGTACAACACAAAACTATTCCACAAACATATGTCCAATAGATGAAAGAATATTTTTTTTGTAATACTTATTTCCCCTTTTCTTTATCAAAGGGTAATTTGTAAGATGTTGGTCCAATCGATCTACACCACCCATTGTGTTGTTATATTCCATAACTGCTTTAGGTTTTCTTCTTATCTCATTTTTATGACTCTGTACTTGAACCATTTCAGGATTATGTATTGTTGAAATAAGGCACACTGCCTTCTTGTGCATCCATTTCATAACGCAAACTTTACCTCTTTGATAGGCAATTATTTGACCTTTGTCAATTTTTTTAGATAGCAGTTCTTTAGGAACATCCTTTCTTCTGGGTTTTAGTGTGCCGTACATATCAGTCAAACTTTGAATGAGAATATCTGCCAATTCCGGAGAGGAATAAAAATTACCTGTGGTGAGACAATGTCCCTTATTTAGGAGTGGTTCCATGAGAGTCATTACAACTTGTGAAGACATACACATATGCTTGTATTTTTCATCAAATAGAGTACCTTTTCCAGTGTATATAATCAATGACCACACATACCCTGATTTGGATTCACACAGCATATAACTTTTTATTCCAAATCATGACCATTTCAGAGGTATATATTGTTTCTAACCAAGCCTTTCTTTGAATAACATCAGACTTTCATCAACAGTAACATCTCTATCGGGTGTAACTACTTCCTTGAAACGAATGGTCAAATATTTTAGTACTGGCCAAATTTTTGATAATTTGGGGCACTCATGTGTTTTAGTAACAAATGTTTCATTGTCGGAAAAATGCAAGAAACGGTAAATTAGATTGAAACGCCGATAGGACATGACTTAGGAGAAAAAGGGAGTCGATATGGAATGTCTTTTGCTCCAATATTGTTCATTTGTTGATTTTTAGACGATGCCTTGAAGAATAATTAGAGCTATAAAAACATGCATTTCTTCTTTTGATGTTGGCTCCCATTTTTTACTTCTGGAATTCCTGCGAGGAATGCTGCTCCCAATAGTTTGTTCAGAATAACGATTTGTTTCGTGAACAATCAAATCAATCAAATTATTATCTATCAATGCTTCATAATATTGCATTTTACCAGAGCTTGCATCAAAATCTAAATGAATTTCAGGCGTATTAGTGAATGCAAATCTCGGAGGAGGGGCAGAAGGATTATTACAATCGATTTCATAAAAGTTTCTTGCTTGGCTAAGGTCATCGTTTTCATCGTCACTAATATCAAAGACAAAATCGTCTGAGAAACTGTCAATACTTCCTGAATCGTTTATAGATATTTCAGAATCTGTTTCAGATTCAAGATCCGAATCATAATCATTAATCGGAATTATTTCCGATTCATCCATTATTGCAGGATATAAATTCCAATATTAGTCTAATACAGTGCAAAAAGTCTTTCAGAATCACGCTCACAAAAACGCTAGCTAATGATGTGAATAAATTTTCCCGCCTTTCTAATATTCCATCCGAAAACCACTCACAAACCACTTAAAACTGGTTTTTCAACTCAATACAGTGGGCAACTATCGCCATCTATTGACAAATTCAACAATTATACTTTAGAATTACTAGAGAGATAAAAATACGGGCGAAGCAGAAATGAAATCGGAGAAATAAATCTAAACGTACGACGTACGGGCAAATCAAGAATTGGAAAAAAACTAGTGAACGTACGGTGTACGGTCAAAACTGGCAAGTGGTTAAAGGGCTATAAATCATACTCTCTTGGACGTTCTCGACAAATTGCTTCGGGAATCGTTATTTTTGTTAGAAACGATCTCACTGCAGAACCTTCGTTAAAACACGCAATGACCTCTTCTGATTCTTTGGAAGCGATTGAACTACGAGTATGGAAGAGAAACATTGGTTATCGTGTTTCATTTTTATATAATCCTCCGAGGAACAAACCGGATTTAAATTCTCTTCTACATGACTGGAATAAACACTCCTTCATTTTGGGAGATTTTAATGCTCACTCGACAAGATGGGGCTATGTTCAAAATTGTTCTGTTGGCAATCTAGTTGAAGATTTTATTGACACAAACAAAATCGATTTCATTGAAAACTCTTCTGCGTCTCCTACGTTTCTTTCATATAGAGGTGCCTCCTCACATCCTGACTTATTATTGGCCCAACCAAATTTAACTCCTTTTGTATATCACCATCTAATTCAGGCACCTGGAGGTGCTGGCCATAAAATTCTTTCTGTCATTATTTCTAATCCAGGGGAGACTAATGCTCCCAGAGTCACTAGATGGAATTTAAAAAAAGCTAATTGGGAGAAATATGCAAGTTTGACAAACACTCTTTTGGGTAATTGCCTTTTAGACTTGAATAATGACAAGGCTCTTGACAAAATTATTACTACTATTTTAGCTTATGCCATTGTTTGTATTCCAAAAGGCCATATTATAAATGGAAAACCTTTCTGGAATGATAAATTTCAGACTCTTAAGGAAGAAAAAGATTTAGCAAGAGATAGAGCTGATTCTTCTGGTCTTCTTGAAGATTGCATAGTTTTAAGGAAAAAACAAGCTATTTTAAAGAAGGAAATTTTAAATGCAAAGCGTGCTTCTTTGAACAAATTTTTAGAGAATTTTGACTACCGAAAGGATGGACCAAAAAGCTTTCAGATTCATTTCTGCTTTGAACGGCAAACAAATGCAGCCTTGCAAACAACCAATGATGGTTCGTGGAAAGATTTTGACTTCTGACCTGGATATAGCAAAGATCTTCTTGAAGTACTACCGCAAGGTTAGCAATTTTCGACCGAGAAGACAGATCAGAGAGAGAGAGAAATAAATTCTCCTCGTGTGAACTAGAAATGGGACAGACTTTTCTCTGCTCCTTTCTCTGATGAGGAATTCCAGAGAGCCTTCAAAAATTATCTAGAGGGGAAAGCGCTGGTCCTGACGGTATTCTTCCAGAGTTTATTTTGGAACTCGGTTCCAAGGCTAAACAAACCATTTTACTTTTTATTAACAAGACTTGGGGTGGCTCTTTTCCGAGTTATTGGAGAAAAGCTGATGTTTTACCCATTTTAAAACCTAAAAAAGATCAGACAGACATCCAAAGTTTTAGACCTATTTCTTTAACATGTAAATATCTGAAAGTAAATTATACCTGACAGCTGCGGAAAGAATCAGAAGGAGTTACAATACGACCGAACAAATAGTTCCCTGACTCAACACATTAAAGACGGCTTTCAAAAGAAGCAAAGCACGCTAGTTGTTTTTGTTGATTTTAAATCAGCATTTGACAGGGTCTGGAGAAAGATGTTGCTCAAAAAGCTTTTACACATGAATGTTTCCGGTCATCTCTTTAAATGGATCAGTGATTTCCTCTCTCAGCGCTTCTTAAATATCAAATATGGCAACTCTCGCTCAGGGTATGGCCGAACTAGACAAGGCCTTCCACAGGGATCCGTTTTGAGCCCAGTTCTTTTTAATGTTATGATTAACGATCTTTTGAGTTTTATCGATAATGCAGTGCCTGAGATTAATTCCTTACTATATGCTGATGATCTTGTTCTCTGGTTAACCGGTTCTGATATACCAAAATTGGAAAGTACTCTGAACTCGGCACTGGTGACCTTGGCAAACTGGTCCTTGAAAAATGACTTTAAGGTAAACCCTGATAAGACAAATTTTGAGCTTTTCACCTTAAGTACAAAAAAAGAACAACATTAACCTGGTTTACAATAACAATGCTATACTCAGGACCGACTGCGCTACTTACCTCGGGATTTCCCTGGATTCCAGACTAACAACTAACTCAACCAGAAGTGCGCTTCATCGCTAAACAAAATTCACTTATGAAAATCGAGAACAACGGCAACCTCGTTTTGGGCCCATTTGACGAATCTACGCCTTGTTTGATGATCGTTTTGATGAATTGCCAAACCAAACTGAGAATAAATCACTTGACAGCTGTTAAATCGGTCGCCATCTTGGAAAGTAATGCCAACTTAAACTTCTATACCTGAAAAAAAAACACTCTTTACAGTGAACCTCATTTGCATGTGCTACTGTTTCTTCACAGAAATAAGCTTTCAGAAATCAAACAATTCATTTAAAGAATTTCTCCAAGGAATTAGCCAGATTACTCGACGAAAACCTGTTACAATTGCTACCTGTAAAAAAAAAAAAAAAAAAAAATCGTGATTTGAAGAGGGATCCAATCAATCCATCAGAATTTGCGTCTAAAACTTAAATAAAAAACATTACAATTATTCAGTAGTTCAATATAATATAGATAAAAGAACAATATTTGCTTATATATATATATATATATATATATATGTACTGGATTCATTAAATCGAAATATTTGACGTTATTAAAAAAGGGTATTAACATGCAATTTTCATGTTATGCATATGTGCTAGTGATAGTGTTATCATGTGCAATTCGTTAATCAGTTTAAAAAATAGTCGATTATTCAAAAAGAGCCAAATAAGGCAATCTTTGCACGCAAATTTTGCCTTACCATTCGTTTCCATCTAGAAAAACTATTACATGTTAGCTGTCTGGTTCTTCTAATTTGTTACATAAAAATGATTTTGATTGATTGATTGATAAAGTAGCAACAGAAACGAGGTTTTTTTTTGTGATAGACCATTCGAAGATTTGTTGCGTTTTTCATTGATGAACAAACCGTAACGAGAATTAAAATCTCCTAGTTTTTTAACGTCTTGAATGAAATACTTTCTTTCTATTTTTCTTTTTATATTCTTTGCAGAATAACTGCTTCTATTACTCCCCCCCCCCATTATAGTTAAGTACTCTCACAGTTTTTAAAAAAGATTATTTTTAATAAATTTAACATAACTTTTTGCACTCCCAAATTAGTATTTTCATCTGACTTATTTAAAATTCTTCAATTTAAATTCATAATCATAGTTCTAACTTGCTAAGGCATAATAAATAATATTTGTCTATAAAGAATTATATGATTATTGATATTTTTCTAATCAAATAGACTTCGAAATATCTTTTTTGCAACATCTTTTAAATTTTAACGAGAATTAAAAAGCTCATTTCTTTCAAAAGATGCAATTCTAATATGGAAGTTAACTTTACTATCTTGCTACTTCCGTAATTCGTAGAACGTTAGTCCAGAGCTCCAAGGTTAAATAACTGCAATATTGTTGCAACCGGCAGTATAATTTATGTTTATTTAATGTACGTTCTTCGAACGATTTATTTCCGTCTACTCTAATTAATTCATATTAATCGGGTTTTGTCCGAGTAAAGAGTTATTAGGATTTCGCGCAGCTGAAACATGAGTGCATTTCTTATTTTATCCAGGTAATTACTTATAAATTGTTTTATTTTCTGTGGAAACTAAAAAATTGAGGATTATTTTTAATGGGAATTCATAAAATAGACAGTCATTTTTAATATCTTCAGAATGCTAAAGAAAGTAAAAAAAAAAAAAAAAACGTGGGAAAAAAGATGATTTCGTGATATTTTTTTCGACTATTATAAATATTGATCGAAAATAATTCTTCAAATGGTTAATGGATGGAAAATTTTTATATTTTCCAATAACTTTATATAATTTGAACAAATAAACTCCAAATGAGACGAAAATAGATAAATATTTTCTTATGTAGTTTCACGAATTCGTTTGTAAAGATATTGATTAAATACTGGGTTTGAATGTTAAATGCATTTTATTACATTCTATTTTGAACTGCAGAGTTAATTTCATTTTTATACCTTTAAAATTATGAATTCCAAAATTGAGAATTTTATTTCACACACACATTTTTAAATCTATCATATTGTTAATTCTTTTGGTTAATAATTGTCTATTTTTATTTCATTTTCTGAATTTTAAAACTAATGATCTTATTGAATGATATTTGGTTATTGTAACACAAATGAAAATTAGAGTCAGTTCTGTAAATTTTTCTATCATTTATGAACTGTTCAGAAATAGAATTACTTAAATGTGGAGTATAAAATTTGGGACATTAGTTTTTGTATTGTCTTTAAACAGTTACTAATTTACTGGACTTATAAATGTTATAAAAGTTTCAAGGCTGTAAATACATCCAACTCTATTTTTTACATAGTAAATACGTTCCTTAGAAAACTCTAAAAAAATGTGACATTTGTAAAATTAGAAGAAATTTTCTACAACATTAAAAAAAAGTGTGTTAGATGAAAAATCTCTAAATATTTTCTCGTAAGAACATGCAAAAAAAAGTAATGATAAAATTCATAAGTATAAAATAAAAATAATTCATTTTTTTATTACAAAAAATATTAAGATTAGTGTACAGTGAAAATTTAGTCAATAAGTACATACAATGTATGCAAATTGAAATAAGAAATAAAGCTGCTAACAATAAATTATTTACAGCTACTTGATTGCAAGTGTGCACATTTATTACAAACTTTATGAAAAATACAATCATCAGTAGAGTAGCACAACTGTTGGCTTTGATTCAAATAAAGAATTTCGTTTATTATTAACAGCTTCAGATGTCTTGTTTTGTTTTTGTTGTTATAAAGTCTGTTATTAGTAGCTGTTCTTTTAATTTCTCCAGTTGCTTATATAACTTGATATCCTGCTACACAAAACTTAAGATAACATTGAAATTTTAATGCAGGCTCTATGTCAGGATCATGAGTAAGAAAATCCTTACTTGTAGTAGAATGCTCACAATAGTTCCATACTTGTAACAAATTTCAAGCCCTTGCTAATTAAATCAATTCAAGCCCTTGCTGTTAATATTTTAACTTCACCCTCGACTTCGTCATTATCGACTTTTTTATTATCATAAACTGTAATATATGTGATCAAATCGTCTTAATCAAAGGGCACAAATCGGCAAATTTTTTTCGGGATTCATACTAAAACAAAAAATTTGTGTACTGTGTTATTTCAAAAATCGCTTAAAAAAGATTGTGTAAAAAAATAGTTAGATGCAAATCAAGTTTAAGAGTAAAATTTTTTTAATCATTGTAACTTTTTTTCCCTTTTAATGCTGTTTAACTTTTTTTTAAATAGATTTTAAAATATCTTAAAAATCTGTAGTTACATTGTTCAAAAACTACATAATCTTAATGACTACTGTATATTCGTTTTTTCTACTTTTATGATACTATTTACCTATGTGATTTGTTCTTACAAAAGTATATGTAAATACAGGGTATTCTTTTATAATATTTTTTGCAAGAACTAATGTTAAATGACGGTAAGAACATTACCCTAAGAGCTTATGTTTCTGCAAAACTGTAAAAGAAATATTTAGCTCTGGGCATCCAGTTATTGGAAGGAGCAAAAATAATTGTCAACATACAATTGTTTGTGTTCCCATTTTGTGGTTGTATATTTTAGATGTTTTAAAGGGTTTTTTAAAACATTTTTTTAACCATATGATCCTTACAATTAATTGATTTTAATGAAATACTAATTCTGGTACCATCCTCATTATTGTTCACCAAGGTTCTAAATTATGATATACACTTGCTTGAAAAAGTCTGCGTTCACCCTTAAAAAATCATACAGCAAAGGCAAAATTTAATAGAAATATTTTTTTTCTAACAAAATTTCATGAATTTGTGTACTATTATTTAAATATTGAGCATGCAAGAATTTGTTAATTTTGAATTAAAACTACTTAGGATAACGGAAGTTTTGTAGCAAAACACACAAATAGTAGGCAGAAAAGTCTGCGTTCACTGTTTGAATATTCTTGATTCTTGGAATTTGTATCAGCAGGCGTTATAGTTATTTTGCATTCAGTTATGAAGTAAAATAGCTTAAGAAAATTGTGACGCAATAATTGTTACATTTTTGTAAGATACGAAGCAATTCAAGGACATGGAAAATAAAAAAGAAATTTGTATCAGTGAGTGTAAAATTATTGTGAAAAGAGGGAAAAAGTCACCAAGATATGGTCAGATCCATTGGATGGTAGTATTTATCTATCCAGCATGTTATTTATAACTTGAAATCTACAAGTGTTTACACATCTGAACCTCATTTAAGTCGTTCATCTAAACTCGCAATCAGAGAAAAACTAAGTATGACATCAATGGTGAAAAAAAAATCTGTGTTTGACTGCAACTCAAATAGCAACAGATATTCACAAGAAGCTTAACACAAATATTTGGGCGGATACTGTGAGAAAAATCGTGAAAAAGTCAGGATACTGTAGTTGAGTGGTTTGCAGAAAACCTTACATTTCAATGACCAATTGGCTTAAGCAGATACTTCTTGAAAAAGATCATATACATAAGCCTCTGGAGTTCTGGAGGACTGTGATATTCTCTGATGAAAGCAAATTTTCATCTTCGGCATAAAAGGTCGTAAATTAGTCTGTAGAAAATCTTGCTCAACGCTTAAAAAAGAGCATTTAGTACCATTGGTAAAGCACAGCGGCGGTAGAGTCATGGTGTGGGGGTGCAGAGTAAGCAATGGTATTGTCAAGTTGGGGTATATAGAATCAATTGTGAACAAATATATAATTATGTTGTTGTTCTAAAAACAATTTAAAGGAAAGTGCCACCAAACTCAGCTTAGGATAATTTCATTTCCAACACAGCAATGATCCTAAGCACACTGTTGAGATTGTGATGCTTGGGCTCTTGTATAATATCTCAAATAAACTTCAAATGGCCCCGCAGTCATCTGATCTGAATCCTACAGAACACTTTTGAGATTTGCTGGAACGTAGGATTCATCAACACAATGTAACTAGCAAGGATATGCTGAAGAGTGTTCCTAAGGACCAATGGGAGAAGATAAGTGCTGAAGAAACCACAAGATTTGTTAGTTCAATGCCGAAATGACTTCAGGAGGTTCTCAAATGATGAGGTTATCTAACCAGCAACGAAATAGCTGATTATTCTCTTTTTAAATAATTTTTATAGTTATTACTAAAACAGTGAAAGCAGACTTTTTCTACTTGATCCTAGTTTTAAAATTTTTTTTTGTTGTTTATGTAAGCAATAGTATATGAACGCAGACTTTTTCTATCTAGTGTATATTGCCAGTAACTGATGTATTTGTTTAGTATGATGTAAATATGAATCAATATCAACTTAGTTTTACATTTAGAAATTAAATATTTTAAACATTGAAGCCTCTTTATTTAGATCTTTTTTTTCTGATCTGTTACTGTTTAAATTATGTATTTCAATTGCAGTTTTTCACTGTATTTAAAATATATTTAAGACAACTGATATATTAAAATGTAACTATGATATGTGAAATTGATAACATTATGTATATTTTTATTGCATTAATTGATTGAAATGTTTCGGTATTATGTAAAAATATTTTATTTTATATTTACTAATTTGAGTCTTTGTATTTAATTTTAGACAACTAGGACGAGTAGGACGCAGGGCATGTTTTTCGGCAAGCTTTCAAAGGTGAAATTATCTGCTGCTTAATTTAAATTAACTATTTCAAATTTTGTATCCTACTAATATTATTATTTGTAATATTACTTTGAATTTATGATTAAGGTGATCTTTTAATTTATCTAATAAAAAGGCAAAAGTTAATTTTAATGGTAGAAATATTTGTTTATTATTACATTTAAGGATTTAACATAATTATTGGCTTAAAATGTAATTTTGATTAATAATAGCAGTAATTATTCATTAAATTAAGCCATACCATTGTTTGAAGAAAAGGATATTATTGTACTATGACTTATTGTTTTAATGTACCTTTTCATTTAATGTATTAAATATTGTACATTTCTCATTAAAGTTTACTATCCCTTGCCTGATTGTATGCATTTAAGCTGTTTCATCACTAACAGAAAAATATTAATAAGAACATTAAATTACCATTGTCGATTATGATGTGTGTTTTAACAGTCAACTCCAAAAATATTGATAACATATACCGTATTTTCCTGTATATAATCCAGGGATTATGTGTTAAAAAAAGTTTCAAATTTCTTTGTGCGTATTATACGCCACCGCGGATTATCTGAGAAAAAACATTCTCCATCAAAAGAGCTAACATTAAAGTTTTGAAAGAAATGCCATTTATGTTTTATAAAATATATAATAGATGGCGCTGTCATGACTCGAATGACGTTTTTCAGCCATAACTAGTTTTTGTCCAATTACATTCAAAAATGAATTCGATTCCTTGGAAGGAAAAAACAGTTACTAGTCGCTGGCGCCATTTTCAATTTTCTCTTGACTAGAGCTATTACATCCTTTGAAAGTTTTCATCATGTTGAAGCGAAAGCATTAAGTTACACTGCAAACTTCAAGTTAAAAGTTATAGAGAAGGCTACCGAAATCGGGAAGCTGCTAGGTTTTTCAACATTGATGAATTGAATATTCGTTTGTGGAGAAAAAAAAAGACCAATTTCGAAAATTGTGATCGACGTTAAAGAGCCCGACTGTCGAGGTCAGACTTACTGGCCAGAATTAGAGGAATAAATAAATAAATGGGTTTTAAAAGAAAGAGACAATGGGAAAGCAGTCTCCATCTTAATTTTTTTGCTGTTAACTTACAAAATTTAAAAAAAAAAGATTTTTTCCATGGGGAATGTTTTGTTTAACAACTCAAAACATAGATGGCAGTAGCAAAGAATGTTTTTGTTTTATTGAGATTATCGTAAAAAATATTATCATACATATTTAAAAAGATGTTCCATAATATATTTTTTTTCTGTACAATTTCTTCTATTTTTAATTATATTGTGTATTTTTTATCTTATATGACACTCATTATCAGCAGTTTATGTTTTGGATTATTTGCCGAAAAACTGCTGCAGGTTATATGCCACTGCGGATGATACAAGGTTTTTTTAGTATTAAAAAAAAAGGCTTTGCAGATAATAAGCTGCTGCGGATTATATACAGGAAAATACGGTAGTATATGTTATCGTGGATAGTGTAACTCAAGGGTCGGCAACCTTGTAGCTGTGTGGAGCCGATTATCAATATGATTCAGGATGCTGCACTGTAGGAAATATTTGAAACAATTCGATCCCCAGGGCATTGCATGTTGAGTCGAGGAATAGATATCAAGAATGCAGATTTAGAGTTTCATCATTATTAACCATACATATCAACCGGGCATCGCTTAACATTTTTACTAACATAAAAATATAACTGTTCCTTTAACATAGATAAAAATAAAATTGTAAATTTATCGTATATGTTTTAAAAATACTGATTAAAATAAGAATTAAACAACGTAAAATATAAGTACAGTAATTCCCGAAACTTACACAATAGGTGAGATTGAGTGATAACTGTGCAACTCATTTTTGCGTTTGTCGGGTATGATTTTGCACATTAATACATATTATATTTAAGCATGGCCAGAGATGAAAGAAAATAATAATTTAGAAAAAAAATATTTAATAAAATTTTAGATACTGTGTAAAATTTGGCTTATAACATGCACCTATACTTTCAAGCAGCAATTTTTAATTTTTAGGTGTATTTGCTGTATAACGTGCACCTCTTTTTTTTCAAAGAAATTTTAAATGTATGAGCAATCTTATGTTTCAAAGTCATTTATTCAAAGGATTATTCCAAATTTAAGAAAAAAAATATAGTATTTTTGTAGAACTACAACTCTAAGTTCATAAGGAATGTCATTTCTTTTAAATAAGTAGTTTTTCAATATATGTACAAGTCTAATTTTTTTATGTTCATATTTTTTCTTTATTTTTAAAGCTCTCATTTTTATACCTGACATATAATTTGCACCTCCATAAATTTCATTTTTATTTTTTGTGTTAAAAGTGGGCCGGATTTTACGGTAATACAAATAAAAAAAAAACTCAAACCTAAGTTATTTTGATGTAGCAGGTTTCATAAAATCTAACAAAGTAATTTGCCGACTCAACGATTTTTTCATTTGAGTATATTTTCTAAAATTTGTAACCTTTTTCAATTAACCTAAGGCCTTATATCAAATTTCCAACCATTATTGAATCATCTGATTGAACTGGGTCTACGAGTCTTTAGACCCAGTTCGCTCTTGCTCGTGCATTTCTATAAGCTCATCAATTGTCTGTCCCCGATTGCTGAAATCCGGTAGTTCTTGAATGTCATCACACTTTTCACTTCTAAATTTATTTGCCTGGTAAGATCAGCAACTTCTTCAACCACTTTGCCAAACAAAAACTGTTCATGAACAAAAGACAAATTGAAGAAATTTGATAATAGCACAACTCCAAATTCCCGTAAGTCGAGGTATTACTGTATTCTTTGTATATAGTTAAATAAAAAAATTAATATTTTCACATGCAAACCTTGTTCCTACACCACACTACTTCATATTACAATATCAGACATAATTTGTGACTTTAAATTTGACACAATTCGGAATGTTCAGTTATTAAACAACTTTGCAGACTCAATATTTTTCATATGAGAAAAGATTTGTTCTCAGATATGTAGAACCAAAAGTGAAAAGCAAATTTCTTTAAACAATTAAATCCAACAATTTAAAATAGCTATTGATTTATCATTAGAATTATCTTCCATAATTTTTTGCAATTCTGTAAATTATGCTTTCCATTATTTTGAAGATATTATTTCACTAAGCTCCATTTCAAAATTATCAATTTCCATCTCCTCAAAAAATAACAAATTTGTAGAGAGGCATAGAATATCACTGAAAATTGTACTGCATGCCAAATCTGGCACATGTGCCATTGTTTATGGAAGCCTGGTGAAACATAATGTGGTTAAGTCTGAAGTACCTGCTTGATCATTGTAATGTTATTTTTAAAACTACTGATTTGATAAATTTAAAATGGAATTTCTAATAATACAACATTTAGCAACCAAGTAAGGTTAATGAAATTTTTAAACTTTTGAGACTTGAACAATATGAAGCTTTTGAAGTCGCAATGTTTGTGTGGTTTTGTTAGGGCAGACGGCAAAAGAAACCCAACTTTTGGAGAGAAGAGCAAAGCTATAAGAAAACCAAGATAACTAAGGTATCAAAGAACTGTTTACACAAAAGCCACAAACAAAGAGTCACATTTGGGTGGGTAGGAGAGAGAATTAGCAGTCGTAATCAAGACTGTTGTACTCTAATTAACATATGCTTGTATAATATTTAAATAAAATTTTACCCAAAATAATATTTACCATTTCTTTCAAAACTAAGAACTTTCGAGTATATATTTTTATTTTTTTGTGGCTCAGTGTGCAAGAACAAAAAGTGTCAAAATATAATTGTTAGAATTAAAGATTCCAAGGGTCATGAAAAAGAACTTTACTGAACCATTAGAACTTTATTCTGAAATTTCATGTTTACACTAATAGTTAAAATTGAGTTTTATTTTTCCTGCATGTAAAAGCCATTTCGAAGCCCAGTGGTATTGCATCGCTCTTACAAATCACAGGTCCGATGTTCAAACCTCTGGCTGGGCAAGGTTGACTCAGCCTTTCATCACTTCAGTGGGTCGATTAAGGAGTACCAAACTTGCTTGGGAACTGAACACTGGGGGTTTTACGTCAGACTGACCACCTGATTAGAACATCTGCTCATGCACCTCAGGGCCCAAGGTCAAATATACTGATATGGGCACAGTAGGCCTTAGCCTTCATGGGTTGTTATGCCACAGAGTTGTGTTAAAAGTCATTTCAACTCCCTTTTTATTAACCTTTAAACATGTCAAGTTTGTTTTGGGCACTTCTGTTGTGGGTTTATGCCTATCTGTTGCTCACATTCAAGAGTGCTGCCAAACTTGATTGCAAATAAAATAAGCAAACATTGTTGTAAATCACTTAAAGGAATGTCATCCCATGGTGTAATTTCTACCAGCAAATTAGACTTTTGCTGCTTTAGAACTAATTTTAATATTTTCACTGATTCTTAATATACTTGATGAAGGTAAATTTAATACATAAATCTTAAGCCAATCAAATGTATAATTTTAGATACAAATAAGGTTGAAGTTTTCAATAGATAATTATAAAGGCTAGAGAGAAAAGAGAACAATTTTTAGTAGATATAATTTTTTGAATAATTCATATAGCTGGGGAGGAGGGAGTCTGAAGAGCTGCCTACATCTATACAAAGAACCACATGTGGCTCGCAAGCCATGGCTTGCGCCGACCCCTGTGTTGGGGACAAAAGCAAAAAAAATTATGTTCTCAGCAGGTTTGTAAAAAATTGTTGGATTTGTTAGAGATGTGCATTTTAGAAAATGCTGATTTTTAGATTCAGAACTATTATAATGAATTATTTGGGCATTTTTTTTTTTTTATGAATTGAGTTATGAACAGAGAAAAAAGACAAAAGGTAAAATTCTCTTTTAAAATTGTTTTATCCTAGCACTGAAATTTTAGCTTAATGTTTAACATCCAAACCATAAGAAATATCGTCATTGTTATTAGTACACAAATCATTGTTTTTAGTAAACATGTAAAGTTTTTTTCAACAATGGAATATTTTAGCAGAATGTAAAAATGAATTGTGATAGATCAGTTATTTGCATTACTAATCTTTGAGACATAGATGCAGTTCTAATTAATGTTATTTTTCATTTTAGTCATTTACCTGTAACTACATCGGCAGCAAGAGTGGCAACAGAGACATTTTTTGAAAAAAATGAACGACTAAAGAGACCTCTTTCTCCGCATTTATCCATATACAAGTAGTGTATTTTTTAAAACTATAATGTATATGAAATTATTGTGCTGCAAGAGTTTATTATAATTTTATTACATATCTTGCTTAATGTTGGTTATAATTATATTCACTAAAATTTTTTTTACATTACACTGGTTTTACTATAAAACATCTTTATACTCTTGAATACACCCAACTCTTTTTTTACACAATCTTCTCTTTACATGATTTTGAAATAACACAGTAGAAGTTACAAGTATATAATAAGGTTTTTTTAAACATAAATTCTTTATTTTAGCACAAACCTAAAAAAATTTTGGGGATTTGGGCCCTTTGAATGAGGAGGATTTAATCCTATTTATGACTGTTTATGATAATAAAGATCTGGATAATGACGAAGTCAAAGGTAAAGTTCAGCTAGTAACAGCTTATTTAATTAGTGAGGGCTTGAAATTTGCTACAAGTATGGAACATTTTCTTACTCATGATTGTGACATAGAGCTTGCATTATAGTTTCAATGTAACCATAAATTTTGTGTAGCAGGATATCTAGAACTATGTAAGCAATTTAAGCAGTCAAGCCTGTTTGTACGATTGTACGTCGTACAAACAATAACCTGAGACAAATAAATATGTATAAGTATTTGACAGCGTATGCTATGTACTGCCTACTTTTAAGGGTCATAGGTGGGGCCTACATTTGTGTAGAGGCCCAGGGCCTATTTTTGAGTAGGGGACCAAGACCTCAAGAAGTCATAAGACGTCCCTGGTTTTAACATGCATCCAAAACTGGAGGAAAACACAATCGTAATTTTTTAAAGGAAGATTCTACAGTGTCACAAATATCAAAAGTAATTGGAAAAGGAGATTCAGTTTTGAACTGTATAGGATATGTAAACAACCGGACTCTATTAGATACATTAAGAGAAATATAATGAACTGGATGAGCATGTCATCATGACCTGAAGGCATGAGGACAATACAAAAAAAATGTATTGGTTTTTAGACCAATTGGAACCTTAAGGTGGGGAAGACCGTGATTAAGACCTGATTTGGTGGAATCTAATTTTCTCGCAATTAATGAAAAGAACTGTAGATCAAAGATCATCCAGAAGTCATAGAGAAATTTTCAGAGGAATGCACTGGCTCATAACTGGGCTGTTTAGTCCTTTTTGAGGGTGAATATACATTTATTTTAAGACGTATATGAAATATATAGAAAAATAAATTATTTTGGAGATAACTGATTTTTGCTAATCATTGAATCAATAGAAAAAGTAATGTAATATTTAAATTCATTTTAAATATTATTCTTGGCCAAAAAATTGGGAACACCTTTCACTCAAATGTAGATTTGTTCATACAACACACACAAGCAGATGCGATTGCTGATAAAAAGCTTTTTCTTGGTCAGAAGCATCCACTAATATTGCAATTTGTCTGTTCATGAGGAATAAAACAGATTTGAGGGACTTTGAATGTGGCATGATTTTTTATATCAGAAAATGTAGTTTCAGTATGTCTTAAATCACTAACCATCATGAATTTTCTTGTGCAATAGTATTTTTAGTCTTCAAAGAATGACAACTAAGCCAAAACACTTCAAGCAGAAGATAGAAAAATGGGTTGTATTCCCTTGTGAACAAAAGAGATGATTGACAAACATTATACAGCACTAGAGTTATAATGAGACTTATTGCTGTGCAATACTGCTCAAACTCATCACAGATCAGATTTGTATGCTCTACAAGACAGATCTTGAAATGAAAAAAGAATTAATGAACTATCAATGAACAATAATCCTTTTGATTTTGCTGCATAATATAATGTGCTTTTGTCAGCTACAAATTGTCGAAATTGGATACTTGATGAATGGAATATTGTCTGGTACGGCCTGTGTGTGATGTAAGCAATATGAACTGATCAAGTGGATGACAGCAGAATCATAATCTGGGGAGCATTTTTCTAGTATTCTTGTCTCTTTATTATATTAGAAAAATGTATCAATGCAGCTCCTACCTCTGCATCATTGTTGACCATGTGCAGTCATTTATGGCCTTAACGTTTCCTGATGATCATGGTTATCCAATCTGATACTCAAGCTAGGATGATTGTGAAACATTAGTTTAAATTTCAATTACTTCAATGGGCCTCTCTCTATCATCTGATATTAAATTTATCAATTGTGAGATTAGAGGGAAAGCTCCAAAACACTACCTTCTAATATGAAGGAATTAAGTACCGTCCTTTTATTAATATTGGGTAATATTGCCCCCTCCTACAGTAGTTTAAACAACTTAGAGTCTATACCTTGAAAAATATCTACTGCCATTAAAGCCAGAGGTTCCACATGATGTTAATGATAAGTAGTAGGTTCTTAATTGTTTTGCCTCTAAAGGTATACTTATGTTATTAGATATGGTAAATTTTAAAGAAAAAATATTTCTTATAAATTCCTTGCATTTTTTAATACCTACATTTAAAGTTGTCCGATTTGCAGGGTTCTTAAAAAAACCAAATATGCTTATAATTTATACATTATAGTAGAAAAAGGCAACTTAAAATAAAATCTGAAGAACAATATTTATTCTTTTTAATCAAAAGATAAGGATTAGGTGTAAAAATCGAAAGGATAAGAAAGTTATTTTGTAAGAAAGTCATGATTGCATATGTATATATAATTCATTAAAAATGTTAATTTGTAATTAATAGCTGTAGAAAATATATTTAAACAGTGCTAGATAAAATGGAACTTATTTAAAATTTACTTAAATGCAAAACAAGTTTCTATAAGATACTTAAAATTGATTCACTGGTGCTTTTCTTTTTCATTAAATGTTTTATACAATTCAAAATTTGATGTTTTTCTTATGGTTCTTTATTTTTCAGGCTACAGATAACAACATTGTTATCAGTAACTCACAGAGCAACCGGTATAGTTTTGTCTGGAGGTATGTGTTTTGTTATTCTGAATACATTTGGCTATGCATATTTATACTTTGCTTCTGATGAATTTCATCGATATATGAAATATTGTTTTTGAACAGATATTTATAAAATTTCAAAGGTAATTTTCTGTGTGATATTGTATAACTTTAACCTATTATAAACTTAATTATTTGAAAGAACTGAACAAATTCATTAACATAAATAAATTTGAAGTATGCATATGCTTTGATTTTTCTTGTATAATTTTGGGGAATATTTAAAATTATGTACAGTAAAACATAGTAAAATTCTGTATACAATATTATTGATAAACAATATGTTTACTTAAAAATTTTGGAATTCAGTCAAGCTTTGGACCCCCCCCCCCACAATTCGGGGGTGTATGTTACGCCACTGTAACTGTATTAACAAATACATGAAATACTTATTCATTCTGAATTCTTAATGTAAATTAAGATTACTTCCTTTAGTAATCCATATTTAGTTATTTTTCAAAATTGCACAGTGCTTTTAGTAAAATGCATAAGTAATTCATCCACACATAGAAGACTTCAATTTTTAGTAATCAATATTAAGCCTAACTTAATATGGGACATTAAAAATGACATAATTTTTAATAAAAGAAGATAAAAGTAAAATTAAAGGAAGAAGTTGTGGATATTATTCTTTAAATTTTTAATTGACTGAACCAGTCAAGTTAAGGAAAGTAAGTTATTGATAAAAATTGATATTATGACTGAGACACAGTGATCAAAATACTTACTCAATTGACAGAGATTTGTTTTCCTTTGATTATGTGATTTATTTATGTATGTCATTTTATGTAAATAGTGTCAGTCATTTTTGAAAATTCTCTTGTATTTTTCTGTTATTTTTCTCCTTTTAAAAATAACACTTTCTCATTTTTTTTAAAATCGGATAAATTTGGTCTAAAAGGTGAACCAAAAATTTTAGCAATTATTAAAACTCATACTTAAAAAAATAAATGAATATAATTATCTTTTAATAGTTTTTTTTTAAAAAAAATTAAATTGTGTTTAAAACAACACAGTGAATATTAATGTAGAGTTGAATATTTAATTCTGCTTCAGCTAAGAAAAGAAAAATCTTGTTTAAATTTCATTAATAGTTTTTAAAAGTTAAACTATATCCATTCTATTGTATGTTGGTCAGAACAACCTAGGGATTATGGTCAAGCTCATGGCTGGCTTTGTCAAGTTGCAAGGTCAAGCTTTGATGTCACTAAAGACCCACTATTTAGATGGGCTGATGCATGTTAAATTGATCATGGCACAAATTCCTCATTTTGGTGTGGCGTGGAAGTTAGGAGAAAAGAATGTCAGCTCAGGAGTTGTCCTCGTCACTGGACCTCTGTTTAAATTTATAAGGTTCATTGCTAATAGCCCTTGCATTTTTTTAGAGTGCAACATTAATAAGCAATCACTCCCATTCTATAGTATGAGATAAAAAAAAATTACCTTAACTGTTGTGTGATGGTTCTTATATTTCTACACAGTTTGTGTGTGTGGCATTCTTTTAGAAATGTTCAGCAGTTTAGTTAGAGATTTAATTTAAGTGACTGCATTATATTCATCTTTTCCATGTACTGTCACTATATTAATGTAAAAAAAATTAGCAGTTACTTAAAAAAAGTAAATGAGATTGAAAATCTTAAGAAAGTTTTTCTCTTTTTGTAAATAGTAATATTTTGCATAATTTTTTTATTCAAAATATTGATGTCTTCTAAGAGCTTTTCTTTTTTAACTGAATTATTATATATTTATTTGAGTTTGTAAAATAATTTAGTATTGAATGTATTACATCTTTGTGTATTTTTTAGGTTTATATGCATTTTCAATTGGAATGCTTGCTCTTCCCGGCCACTTTCCATATTATTTTGAATACTTTCAAACGCTGCACATAGCAGCTCCAATCATATTTTCTTTGAAATTTGCTTTGGCATGGACAACCTTGTACCATTCAGCCAATGGAATTAGACATTTGGTAAATCTCTTTTTAAGTATTTATGAATCATTAAAAGCACCAATAAATTTAAAATATTACTGTATTTATAAAAACTGGTGTATCCAATGTTTAGTATATTATTTATATTCTTAAATTTATTAATGTTTGCAATTTTAGAAACAGAGTTGTTGAAAAAAAATTGATTTTTAATATCTTATTTTGTTATATTATGTTTTTTTATTAATTATTTTATTAATTTATTTCGTACCAAATTAATTTATTTGATCTGAAAATCTTATAATAAAAAAATTACATTAATAAAATTTGAAATAATTTAACTTTTTAAAATACATTTTTTAAAAACATAAATGCCTTCTAGAATGTTTTCTTTCTAAAAATACTTGAAGCAAATTTTATTTTATAATAAATTATGTAAGTAATATGTTGTACAATATATTATATGAATAAAATTTGGCATGTTTCCATATTTCTTGATGAGTTTATTATAAAAATAGAAAAAATAAATAAATAACAGTATTGCCATGTTTTATTTATTTGATTTTTGAGTATTTAGATTATAATGGATATGTACAAATTATTTTGATTGGTTAAGGTGGTTGACTTATTTAAAATTTTTATTTAAAAAGGGTTATTTTTAATATATTGTTTAATATACTAAAATACAAAATTATTAATAAAATTATTTTAAATTCATAAACACTATTATTATTTTAAAAATTATTATTCCCTCCTTTTTTTATTAATTAATATCTATTTATTTTATGTTTTATAAATCCATTGTTCTAGAATACATTGTATTTTCAGCTGTAAAAAAAAGTTTTATGTTAAAATGGATGAGTTTTAATGATATTTTCTATTTTTAAGCCTACAAGTAATTGTAAACTTTTTTTATAACCATTAAATTTTAACATATATTACATGTATCATTAAATTTAATTACTGGTAAATTCTGATAATTTTGTTTGAGTTTTTGATTTTACAAAATGTTTTCACCCGTAATATGCCTCACACCTTTACAATGCACCAAACACTCCTTCAGGCATATTTTCTCTACATCAGAGGTCACCAAAGTGGTGGTCTACAAGAAAATTTCACTGGTCATCAGAAAAATGTGGAATATACTCTCTTATCATGTTATGTTTTAAGATGCATATATTGGGTTCTTAAATCACAGGTTTTTATAAGTATATTTAACATTTACAAAATCCTGTTAGGGGTCTGTGGGATTTAAATTATGAATTTACTGTTCTGTGAGGTCAAAAAGATTGGCGACCACTGCTCTGCAGTGTAATTCGCAGTAAATTGTTTCAAATGATTTTGTCATTTTATCTTGGGAAGGTCCTGAAATATTTTAAAAATAGGGAGGGGAAAAAATCAAATCACAAGAGAAAAAGTTTGTTAGTCGAAAATGAACTTCGCTATTTGAAAGTCATTTTATGAAGAAAATCGCAAAATGGTTCTTGGTTCCAGGAAAAAGTTTGCAAAACAGAGAAATTCATAAAATAAAGGTTTGTGAAATGGAGGTCTGACTATATATATATTCTTTTTATTGTAAAATTAATACCAAACATAAAAAGGAAATGACGTAGGAGAAAGGAATATTTTGGAATGCAAGTGATATACATATCCAAAAATCACTTTTCTTATATAACTACTTAATTTATCTATAATCTATTGCAGTTGTCCTTATCAATTGATAGAGTGTAAACTCTCTTATACAGGACAAGAAATACAAACTTGAATCTTAACAGATAATGATGGAAAATGAGAAGTCTTTCCAGAACTCTACACCATGTCAACAAGAGGATTTTGTTGCTGCAACAGATGTAATATCCATTAGTCCCTCTGCATAGCAAGTTTAAAGTGCTCCAGGAACCCGTAATTTGACTGAAATAGTTCTCCCCACAAGTTTGCGACCAAGACCATTTAGCTGCCCGTTATTTAAAAAAAAAATTTTATTTCGAAGGAAGAGGGAAAAAAAACCTCACACATACTTGGGAAATAAATTTTTTAAATTTATGCCACAGAGTTGCCAATTTTAACTAATCCCTTTTTAAATGTTTTGTACTGGATACATCTTTAGGGCAAAATGGATTTTTTTCTGTTTCTACCTTTATGATCCAAATTAGAGTCCCCCCCTCATAATATTCTCCAAAAGTACAAATGGGCCTCAATTTTATTGCACAGTTCAAAACGAATATAAGTATAAATTTTTTTGTTTAAAGATATCTAGTCCACAGTCGCATTATTATGACTACCTATTAATATGCATACTAGTTAAAATGGCTTAGGAATGAGTCACTAAGATTACAAAAAGGTTTCCAAAGGTATCTAAAAGTACATCCAAAAATAATTGAGAAATGCATGATAAATTGTCCATATTGATAACAGAGCAATTAAAATAGATCCAAAGGGGCCTTTTTAGATTATTGAATTTAGATTTGGTGAATTCAGGGGCTATCAGAGAACTTGGCAATCTTTGTTGTGCTCCTTCCACCTATTCTAGATGTAGGCACATGGTATTGTCCTTTCCCATCCCTTGGGAAACAATCAACATGCATCTGTGTACATGATCAGCAACAGTCAATACATAACCCAATCTACTGGAAGAGTTGGTTTCTCTTATGTTTCTATAGGTTTAAGAGAACTTAGGTAATGCTATATAAACTTCCTCCACACTATAGCACTACCACTCCTCCATATTCTGTTCTCTCAGCAGTGGTTGCAGGATGTTCATTGTTGGACATTTCTCATCTGACATGTGAACATCCATCCATTTGATGGAGTGGAAAATGTGACATCATAAAAGGTAACCTTTTGACAATCAGTACAAGTCCAGTTCAGATATTGTCATGTTAATTGAAGGGTTTTTTTATAGATGCTCTTTGTTAGTATAGATGCAGTGGTAATGCACCTGAGAGCTCATACAAAATAGGGTTTGCTGTAGTGTCTTCTTAGACACATGTCTGGAGGTTCCTTGGTTTGTTTGACATTTGTTGTTCAACTGTTGAATGTCAATTAGTACATCATTGCAGCTGGTATTCACCTCTCACATCAATTGGTGCACTGTAGTTTCCTTAAATTTATTTTCAATGAATATGAAATTTCCGAAAATTTCTTACCGACTTCTCTTGGTAAGAAAGCCAATGGTCATCTCCTCTTAGTATTTTCAAGTCAGTTAAGTTATGCATTTTACTCTTCACAGCAACAAAGGATATGTTCGAATATATTCTGTGTATCCAACTTTTATAAATTATCATTTCTGGCTTGTGTCACCTGCTACAGTTAATTGTATGCTGCTAACATCAGAGGTGGAAATTGTCACAATAATACAACATTACCCTTTATATTAAATTAAAATGAAGGAATTTTTTTATATATATCTATTTATTATTTTTGATATGTTAAACACAGAGTTTTTTTTTTTTTTTTTTGAATTTTTGATTAAAATTTCATTAGAGCCATCAATGTAATTCAATTAATATGAAGTTTCTTAACTGTTTTGCAACTTTGTACCCCTGTGAATCATATATGATGTCCCACCTCATTTATAATACATTATTTTTGTTGAAATAATTTACATTATTCACACATTACTTAAGTTATCATATACTCATCTTTTTTTATCTTAACCCAACCTGTTATTTTTCACACACACACACATTTACAAATACATCATTACTTATGAGTGTGTATTAAATTAGAATTTTATTTATAGATTTTTCCCCTTAAAAACTACTGATTTATGGTATATATTTCTCTGTTTTTGAAGGCATTATAGACATTCACACAAAACACAAACTCTTGGTAATTTTCATTTCTTAATTGTATTTTGTAACTGATTTACAGATTTTTAGAAAAGTCTTCTGAATAGTTTTAAAATTAATAATTTTATTAAATACATTTCTTTATCAAATTGAAATGCTTTACGCAAATTTAATTTTTAAGTAGCAATAACTTTTTTTTTATTAATCATCTAACAAACATTATATTTTGAAAAATAAAAATCACTACTTATTTTCATATCAACTTTAATAGTTAAGCAAATAAATACAAATTAAAAGCATAATTTTTTCTATTTTTACACATTACAAAAATATTTATGAATTCAATTAAAACCTATGTTCTTCATTTTACTGATTATTTTTGCATAATTTTCAAAATGATGGTATTTTCCTATATTGATTATTTTGTTTTTCATGTTAATTTCTGTGTCTTAAATTTACTAATAAAAATTGAGCAAATATATATCAGATTGAACAATTTTCTCTTGTGTGACAGTAGATATGCAATTTCCATGAAAGTTAAAAATAGGATTGTCCATTTAAAATCGAAAGCTTACAGTTTTTATCTGCTATTTTGCTTGTAAGTGTAACTTCACATATACCTCAAAGAAAAATTAGCTGTGGTGGGTTGTTAGTGGTCATGTTCATGAACTTGTTGTCAGCAATGTTGTCATAGATTCAAGTCCTGGTGCCACTAAAGATCTAACAAGTACATGTTAAATCCGTTAAGGAGCAAAGTCCTCGTGTGTGTGTTAGTGTGGTGTGTAAATATGGAGAATGGGTGCCACAGTTCAGGTGTCAGCCTTGTCACTTGACAGTGGTTCAAAATTCTGAAGTCCATCGCCAATAGCTCTAGAAAATTTGTCTTTTGTTTTTATTTAAAGATAACAAAAAGATTGTATGATTTTAAGATTACTATATTTTTCCTATTTCAAACATTCAAGTTCAAAATTTATATTGTTATTACGTAAATTATTTACTTCATTATCATTTTTTTTTTTTTTACATTTTAGTAAATGAAATATCTTATTTATAATTCAACCGTCTTATTTTCATTGATAATTAAAATAATGTGTTGGACGAGTATGAGTAATTTTTGAAATTTTTCTTCGTAAATGAAATAATTTGTTATTTATGAAATATTTATTATTGATTTAATTATTAAATTCATTTGATAAACTTTACTAATCGATTCAAATAATCATGAAATGTTCTTTGTTTTCAGTTTTGGGACATGGGATATGGATATGATATGAAAAATCTCTACATGTCTGGTTACTTGGTTCTTGGAATCTCATTAGTATCTTCTTTAATAGCAGCTTCTTTGTAAAGTAGATAACCCTGGATCCTCATATTGAACATTTAGTCTGTTTTAACTATTCAAAATTATTGTATTGTAATAAATAAAACAATTTGCACTGCAGATTGGATTTGGTTACTTGATTTTTAAATGCATAAAAATCTTTTACATACCTCTGAAGCTTTAATATTTTAAAATTTATTTTGTAATCGTAAATGTTTATATTTTTGTTTTAAATTTGAAATATTCATGCAATTTTAATTCAGTTTGAAAGCTTTTTCAAATTGTTATGAAAACAGCATAGTAAATAAAACATTCAATATAATTTTTTCATCACATGTAGGGTAATAGCCAAAATGAAATTTGCATTTAGAAATTGGTATACTTCAGAATGTGTTGATATTTAAGTCAGTGGTAGAATGTAGGATGTTTTTAATGTTTTTCTGAAATGAACCAGAAGCTTTTGGAAATACAAATTATGTATTTGTAATATTTTTCACTTTTCCTTTTTAAAAAAAATGTTTGATGCTGAAATGGAGAGTAAGCTATATAAAATCTTTTATTGAACAAGAAAAAAAAATATGTTGTCATATTCATTAGGAGAAAAGTATGACTGGATAAAAAGCCATTAAAATAAATATATGCTCCATGTGAATAGAACCTTATCTTTGAAATTACAAGTTGCTTTTATGTGTATAATGTACATATTTCTTTCTTTTTATATATAGAATTACAAATGGGCCTTTAAATATCTTTTTCTTGTTACTACTTTTCTTGCAAATATGAATGAACCTGTTAAAATTTTGGAAGGGGGTGAATGAGTGAATATTAACCCTTTGATGGTCATGAACAAGCTCAGCTCGCAATCGCGTTGTGCTTCTGAATGCGCTCAAATGAATTCAGCTCGGGCGCAAGATTTCGACCGAAATGGGTATAAACAAGTTCTACTCGCGTAGTTAAACCTTTCCCCAAAGGGCGCTGACGAGATGGACTCGTTCAAGGTCATTATTCTGCATTGATTATGTTACAAACGAATCCTACTCGCGAAATTTAGTTAGTTTTACTGTTTACAGATGGCAGTACGGGTTCCATGAATTTTTCTTCACAATGAAGGTTCTTTTTTTGTTAATGTTATTCTTTTTATGCATATTTTGGCGCGTTTTTTAGACCGTTTGTAAAGTAAAATGGCTCAAAAGCGAAGATTAGATTATTATGATGATTTTGATTTCTATACAGAAAGCTTATAAATTTTGAGTCTGATGAAGACTTTGTTCACAGCATATCAAGCTCAGAAGACGATACAAGCGATGAGGAAAATTTTTCGAGTGTTCGACAGTGGTGTAAAATTGATTCAAGTTCTCCCGCTCCTAGCCGATTTAGTTTTACTGATAATGTGGGCATGAAAGCTTGTGAGACAAATATTTCTGATCCACTAGAGTACTTTGAGCTGTTTTTTACTGATGAGATTGTAAATCATATTGTTACTGAAACCAATATTTTTGCTGCTGAAAATTTAAATAAATTTAAGAGCAAAGAACATTCCCAAACTCATCATTGGAGTGAAACTAATGCGAATGAATTGAGAGTATTTTTTGCAACATTAATTTTGCAAGGAATAATTACGAAACCAACTGTAAGAAAAGATTTTTAGGTAATTACTATATTTAAATTCTTCATAAAGTTTTTCATTAGTTGTTTTTATTTAGTCCTTTCAATTTAATATTTGTCTTATATTTATAATTAACTATATTGTTATTTATGTATTGACTATAATCATTTATAATTTACTATTTAATAATTATCATTTATTCATTATTGTAAAGTACGTAAAAACTGTTATTTGTGTACTACAAATACTTTAAGAAACCTTTAAAATGCATGAGGCTAGCTATCTACGGCATCGCCGTAGAAGGGTGACATTTTCGGAAGAACGGCGGGGGAAAACAGCTGCCACTTTCGACTACTGCTTACTCATAATGTTGCGCAAATTAACTAAACAAAAACTGCTCATTTCCCTAACCGTCAAAGGGTTAATGTCGCTCTTTTCAGGTACTCGAGGGCTTTTGGCGATGAACCTCGTAATTTTGAACCATAGTCGAGTGAGGAGGAAGACACCTGAGCTGGTTTCCACACCACAACCGGAGGACATTTGAGCCTCAACACATTTCATGTTCATCAGCCCGCACTGCATGGTGATACTAGGCTCAAACTCATGACACGCCGGCTTTGGAGGAAGGGGGGAAGCCATTAAGAGACCACTTGAAGGGATTTTTTCATTAACTTAAAATTATGATAGTAATTTAAAACTCTGAAACATTTGGATTTTGAATATGTCTTAAAATTAAGAATTTTCTCTCAAATCTCGCAGCTTGCATTCTATAACACAACAATTGAGGAGTGGGATTCAAGAACTGTTCATTATTTTCGTATTTAATAAAAATAATGTTACATAATAAATTGTTTCAAATCTAGAGTCATTACTTGACTTGAGAATTTATCAGAAATGTTCTTTTAAGTGTATGTGGTGATATAAAGGAGATTAAAGACTGGTTTCATATGCATTTCATTCATTTGTAAACACACAAAAAAGTAATTTTTTTAATAACTGATTTTGTATATCAAAATGTTTTTATTTTTGAATAATATATCTGAAATATATCAAATTTCTCATTCATTTGAAAACATTGATGAAATTGGTCACTTTAAATTCTTGTTATAAATGGCTACCCCCAAGCCATTTATTGTTAATTTCATGTTATATATTAAAAAGAAATAAAACCTTTATCACAATCTTTGAAAATAAACTGACATTATATTCATTATCTGTTTAATACTTCGTTAATCTGTTTTGACATATGCTTTTAAAATAATGGAGATAAAGAGCTACTTTTTTTTGTTTATATTTATATCTTGTAAAATATATGTGTATAATATGTTTGTCTTTATTTCTCTTATTTTAATATGAATAAATAACATTGAAGTAAACTTTAACAGTATTAATATTTTCCTAACTTTTATCTCTTTCAAAAAAGTTACATAAAAATATTTTTTTTTCTAAATATTTTTAGTGAATAGAGCAATAAGTAAAAAGGGTTAATTTATTTTGATGATATTACAATTAAATACTGGGGCATTCAATGGGAAACTTATGGTAACACTTTTTTATTAACACTAGTGTAATTTGCGTGAAATATGAACATTTAATGGGGATGGGAGTAGTAATGTAAATGTCAAAAAATAAATTAATTTTCTCCATTGCTTGGCAGTTATAAAAATTTACACAACTTATTGCTTAAATGATTTGGACCACATCTTGTTAAACTGCAATAGATATATTCCTCCTCTCGAAATCAACTAAAGCATTTTCTCAAAATTGATCCACATTGCAACATTACTTTCAAAGAACTATTGGAGAAAGCTATGTCAAATAGATTATCATTCAGATTTTTTATCCAAAAAATGAAATATTTTGATATCTATTAATTTATAAATTATTTAGTTTTTTTAGGGGATAATAGCCTTTGTTGCTCTATATCCCACAAAACGAACTGAACTGAACAACTTATTAGTAAATATTAAAAGTTAATTATATTGGTTTATAAGAATTAGTGCCACAAGATTTTTAATAAATATGAATAAACTCAGTCATAAGAGGAATTTAATATTAAAAGTGAAGTGGTTTGGGCATTCAATAGAATTGTAAACTGTTCTACAGTGATATTTTTCTTTTAACACAGTGACTGTAAATTTAGCATTTTTAATACATTATGATACCAGATACATGCAGAATAAAAGTTACTTAAATTTTTTGTGTTGATTGTTATTCAAAACTTACAATAATACACCAAACTTACGTAATAGGAGGGACTAAGTGATAACCGCGTAAGTCAGGGTATAATTTCGCGTAGAAATACGTATAAATTATTTTCAGTTGAAGCTAGAGACGAAAGAAGATAACTTAAAAAAAAAATATTTAATAAAATCTTAGGTAACAAAAATATAAAATAGCAAACCAAAGTTATTTTGATGTAAAGGGTGTTTTTTTTAGATATAGAACTTTAAATTGCAATAAAACAACGATGTATTATTCGATTGACATGAATTTTTTTTTTATTCGAAAGATAATCTTGTGGCATTACATTTTAAATATGATCAAGCAAGGCGTAGATTCGTCGAATGGGCACAAAACGAGATTGCCGTTGTTCCCGATTTTCATAAGCGAATTTGGTTTAGCGATGAAGCGCACTTCTGGTTGAATGGCTACGTCAACAAACAAAACTGCCGCATTTGGAGTGAAGCTAATCCACAAGTGTATGTCGAAACACCGTTACATCCAGAAAAACTGACTGTTTGGTGCGCTTCATGGGTTGGTGGAATCATTGGTCCGTACTTCTTCAAAAACGATGAAGGCCACAACGTTACAATCAATGGTAATCGGTATAGAGCCATGATTACTAACTTTTTCATTCCTGAATTGAACAATCATGATGTCCAGGAGCTGTGGTTCCAACAAGACGGCGCGCAACATGTCACGCAGCTCGTGCCACAATCGATTTATTGAAAGACTCGTTGGGTGACCGCCTAATTTCACGTTTTGGACCTGTGAATTGGCCTCCAAGATCTTGTGATTTAACACCGCTAGACTATTTTCTGTGGGGCTGTGTAAAGTCATTGGTCTATGCGGATAAGCCACAAACGCTTGACCATTTGGAAGACAACATTCGCCGTGTTATTGCCGATATACGGCCACAAATGTTGGAAAAAGTCATCGAAAATTGGACGTCCAGATTGGACTACATCCGAGCCAGCCGTGGCAGTCCTATCCCAGAAATCATTTAAAATGCAATGCCACAAGATTATCTTTCGAATAAAAAAAATTCCTGTCAATCGAATAATACATCGTTGTTTTATTGCAATTTAGAGTTCTATACCTCTCAAAAAACACCCTTTTAGAAGGTTTCATAAAATCTTAGTAGTAGTCTTTTCTCTCCCGCGAAATTTCTTCGTATCATACAAATATTTTTATTTGTTTTGTTGAAAAAATACGCTCTACGTTGGAGTATGTATATTTTCTAAAATTTGTAACAATTTTTCCATTAAAAGGAGGATTTCTGTCAAATTCCCGGCCGTCATTCGATCTTCTGACTGAACTGGGTCTCAAGAACCAAGTTCTTCAATGTGTTCTTGCTCATACATTTCTATAAGCTCTTCCATTGACATCTGATTGTGGAAATCCAGCAGTTCTTGAACGTCATCACTATCCACTTCTAAATTTATTTACTTGGCAATATCGACAACTTCGATCAAATTACAAGTTTCAACAGGCTGTGGCTCTTTATTCCCCCTGAGTTTCAGTGATGAAAAAAGAAAGACGAATCGACGAGATTTGAAAATCTCGTAACTCCGATTTCGCGTAAGTCGAGGTATTACTGTATGTAAAATGCCTACAATTTAAATTGCATTACTTTAAGGTATCCGACTACGTTCGGAGGCGTGATTTTAAAAAAGCGCATAAATGTATAATTTTCATGATATTTAGTGTCAGGTTATAGCACATGTATAAAATTGTTTTAAGGACATTTTGACAGAAAAATTTATTTAAATACCATATTTCGACAAAAAATTAACTTAGAATAACCTTTATTCAAAATGTTCTCCTTTGGTGAAAAATGCTTCTGTGTTATAGTAATATTTTGTCTGTATATAGCTCAGACCTCTGTACAGAGGCTCAACTATGATTTTTGAAAAATTCACATTATTTTCAGAGTTACAAGAAAATTGAAACAATTATCGGCGTTTTTTTCTTAAAATTTCTCCCCTCTGTTGGTGTCATAAAACATGGATAAACCCACTTCTAAGTTATATATTTCAAAAATTCTAGTTGAGCCTCTGTAGAGAGGTCTGAGCTATATACAGGCAAAATATTATTATAATAGAAGCATTTTTCACAATAGGAGAATATTTTGAAAATGGGTCGTTCTGTGTTCATTTTTTGTAAAAAAAATTTTGTACTTAAATAATTTTTTATTGTAATACTATTCTTAAAACAATTTTATATACATTTTCTAATCTAAGTGACACTAAATATCATAAATATTATCCATTCATACGCTTTTGCAAAATCACGGTTCCGAACGTTGTGACGGGCTCACGTGTCTTTTCATTAACATAGCCTTTTGGGTTCTTTGGGGCCAGAATGAATGGCAACTCTTTTCCAACGAACCCAAGAAGTAAAGCGTGAAGGAAAGATGCAAATTAGGAAGCTTTTAAATAACAGAAGTTTAGAGAGTAAGCCTGGTGGCATTTGGGGAATGTTATGATAGTCTGTATTTTAAGTGTGAAGAGGTTTTGAGAAGTTAAGTGACAGCCAACAGAAGTTACCAGTGATAGGTCAAGGTGCATTCCATTGCATGCCAGTGAACCGCAACTTCATCTAGGATTAGATAGATTGATACTTCATTGGACAATAAAGGTAGGAGTGACTATTTAAATATTCGGATCTGTGATCGTATAGGAATTAAGCTTAGGCGAGTTAGTTATTGATAGTGGTCCGAGTTACGTTATTTCGGTATTATATATTGTGTGTTTAGCCACCGTAGATTCTCTCACATATCATATTATTATCTAATCTGTTAAAGGTTTAAGTTAAGATCTTAATAAAGTCATTTTAAGATCATGGCAGCTTCTAGTTCTTCATTTATTCCTACACCTCTAGCTCACGCTGATAATCTAGGAGAAGGGTGCCCTTACAACGTAGTCGGATACCTTAATTTGGTTACAGCTGCAGTGAGGCAACATAACTATTAGCATAAGATTTTTTAGAAAATCGTAGCCAAGGACAAAAAACCTGAAGTACATTTTCTCTTTCCTTATTGCCACATCACTCCAAGGAAGGACTTCTAGACTCAATTCTATTTAATAAGCAGCAGTCATAAATTTACTTCAAAGGCCTTTAGAAGCTTCGAAGTTAATGTGGCCCCAGTTATTTGTAATGCTTAAAAAGTTAACTGTGGCACCCCCGTTTGAGAAAGCACATTTATGAGTGTCTTGGAAAATAGAGCGCTGACGAGTATACTCGTCAATCACAAAGTAAAAAAGTGTCGCTGTCAAAATATTGGATCAGAAAGATGGTTTTATTTTATAAAATTGTCCATTTTTTTCATTGCTAATACTTATTTATTTGGTTAACGTAAACATAGTCGCTCATCCAGTATGGTGGCGTGTAACCGAGTGGGTTCGGGCTCGAATCCCGAGTAAGACATGGTTGTATCTTCTTCGGGAAGGAAGTCGGTCTTTCGCCTGCAATGGATTCCCGTCTCGAAAGGAAAGCAGCGCACCCCTTCTTGTTATATGCTGGGATCATCATCTGTAATAAATGTGTCTATTCTTCTGCTGCATTGTATGCTTTCTGTTCTTCTTCACTTGTATTTCATATGTTCCCAGGATAAAAAACACACGTCAACAACATAAACATATATAACTCGAAAAATTACTCACAAAGGCTTAAAATTTACATTTCTTTTGAATTTTAGTGACCGTCGAAATTCCCAGACTGAGACCTAAACACATACTAATTCGCTTCCTTCTCTACTGACAAGATATTTTCCACCTGCCGTGACACTAAGGAAGTTCTGGAGTAGGTGCAGTGGCAGTGGCGTAACGTACACCTCCGCCACCCCTGCACCTCGGGAGGGGGGCAGGACTCTAGGGGCCCCAAAGCCTGAGCGATGCCGATTGCGTTAAGATCCGGCTACGGCGCAAAATTTCATATTGTAGGGGGGCCCGAAAATTCTCCGTTACGCCACTGTGCAGTGGGGTTGATCACAGTCACCTTACCAGAAAGAATCCTTTGCAAAAAAAAAAAAACTGTTCTTTAGGCTGCACAGCATTAGACCATTACTCTAATGCCAGCATGTAATTTAACATCAAGCAATTGACGTTTGCATCACTTGATAGCCAGGTAACTTCAGGCCAGCAGCTATCAATGGGCTTCGAGCCTAGTCGGCGTCGTGCATTTGTCCCATGGCTGACCATATCTGATGGAACCCTATTTTAAATCAAGTTTCCGACTTTTGTCGCTTTTAGGCTAACATCTAAAGAAACCTTACCATCGCAAATAAATTCGTTATGCAAAAACTTATACGCTGTTTCACAGCCGGTACTTACGGGGACTCATGAGTTCATCTTAAATTTTTCATATTTTTTATTTATTTGTTTTTCTCCGGTCTGGCCTCAAACTATTCCAAATATCCTGAAATTTGAGAATATATGTTTTTTCTCCAAAATTACACTTTAAATAGCCACTGGTTGCTACTTTTTACGCATATTCGTCAATCATAGTTAACCGGTTAATTATTTTTCATGTATAATTATGTGGATACATTTTCTTATATATAAAACGACTTGTAAATTATTAAGTATTCAGACAAAAGTAAGTTTTTTATTTCGAAATTTTTTTTGAATATATGTTTCTCATTAATCTTTATCCTTGCATTCCATCTTTCCTTCTTATGAATATTAGACTAAAAATTATTATATTTTATTATTCTCTTTATTATTTCTAATAGATTTATTTTTAAAAAACCAGGAGGGAAACAAAAAAAAAAGATTTCACATTTAAAAAAGATTTTAATTAAAATTAATAATAGTTCTCACACACACATTTTCAGATTAAATTTTTTTTTAAAAAAATAAACTACTTTAAAAGAAACAAATGTTTTTAGATCGTGTAACACAAGGGTGTCAAACTCAAAGGCTAGCTTTGGCCAAACAAACAAGATTTAACTATAGGTGGGACCGAAAAAAAAATCAATATTCATAGAAACATGTTTATTTCGAATAATACATTAAATAAGTATAAAGAAAAGAAGAAAAATTTAACGTTTACATCTTCACATTTAACATCATTTCTCTGCTACTATCTTTCCTATTTCGGGAGAAATTTTGATATTTTATTATATGTTATAGTGTGCTGATATACTGGCCGGGCCGCGAGTTTGACACCCTTTTTGTAGCATGTTTAGTCGAATTTCTTTAAGAAAAAGTATTGAATCATAAATAAAACTGATCCTACCAAATAAAAACTAAAATATTTTATGCCAATTACGCCATGTGCATTTAAAGATTGGGTTGGCTAGATCTCCAGACCTTACAACATATTTGGGATGTTCTGGAAAAGGCTATTACACAACTCGCCTTCCCCCTCTCGGAACCTGAATAAAGAGCATTCCTGGAGAAATGGGACCGCCTATTAAAAGAGCTTAAACTATATCATTTCCAACATGAATTTACGTTGTGAAAGCTATATTACAGTTAAGGGGACCTTTTACCGGGCTTACCCACTTTTTATTTCTTGTAAGCCCCGTGAAATGTACACACGTTATTAGCTGTTGTATGTTATTTTTGTATTCTTTAATACTACATGTACTTATTTTATTAATATTTATCCTGTACATCAGCCCAAATGGAAAATTATCTAATTTTGCGCGCCAGTGTAAATTGGATTAAATAAATAGTTTTATTGCAATTTTCCTTTTATATAATTGTAAGGAAAAAAAACAACAACTCAGTGGCGCAACAGATCAAGAGGGCCGAGGTCTACTGTGCCCATTCATTTTCATGACCTTAGGCACTGAGGTGCACGAGCAGCTGTACCGGTCAGGTGATCAGTCTGACACGAAATCCCCAATGTTTTGTCTCCCAGCAAGCTTAGTACGCGTTTATCGACCCACTGAGTCGACACCCAGACCGGGTTTGGAACTGTGGTGAACGGGGACGAAACTGTGGCGTGGAAGCGCAATACGCTACCGCTCAGCCACTGGACTTCAAATCTATGTATAACCTTATTAATATCCGAAATCAAATGCTAAGGTAGTTTTCACATGTTGCTTTTACGCACAAATGCTAAAGTAATTTTCATGATGTTCTTGGAAATAATTTCACAACTGTGATTTTGAATTTTAGGATTAATTAGCTGTTATAATTATAAACTTTTTGTGAAATACCTTTTTTTGAAATAAGTATAAGTTTTCAAACAAAATAAAATGGCGCGTCCTGAATAATTTTCGCAATTTTATTGCAATTGGACGAAATTAGCTTTAATGTTCATGACTGTAAAATAATTACTGTATGTAGCTAATGGTTGATTAATTGATTTCTATCAACGTCGCACTTCGAAACCACAAGAAGGCTATTGGCGACGAACCTAATTATTTTAAACCACCTTCCAACAATGAAGACGATGCCTAAGCTGGCACCCCATTCAATTAAACCTGAGCACGCCAAACGAGGGGGCTCCGAGCCTCAATAGATTTAACGTGCATCAAGCCTATCTACACTACTGGTCTTCAATGACAAAAGAACTAGAATCTCTTCTACTCGACATAAACATCGTCGGTCATGAGAGTTTAATTACTGCAGCCACATATATATTTTAATTCATTTAATATACTTTAAGGTATCCGACTATGTTCGGAACCGTGATTTTAAAAAAAGCGCATAAATTAATAATTTTCATGATATTTAGAGTCACTTAGATTAAAATACATGCATAAAATCGCTTTCAGGACATTTTGACAAAAAAAATTTATTTAAATATAATATTTAGGCAAAAAGAGTTACCTTAGAATAATCTTTTTATTCCAAATGTTCTCCTTTTGTGAAAAATGGTTCTATTAGAATAATATTTTGCCTGTATACAGCTCAGACCTCTCTACAGAGGCTCAACTAGAATTTTTGAAAAATTCACATTATTTTCAGAGTTACCACCCATTGAAATAATTATTCGCGTTTTTTTCTTAAAATTGCTTCCCTCTGTTGTAAAATATGATTAAACCCACTTCTAAGTTATGTATTTCAAAAATTCTAGTTGAGCCTCTGAACTTATGCATATATTCTAATCTAAGTGACACTAAATATCATGAAAATTATCCATTTATACGCTTTTGAAAATCACGGTTCCGAACGTAGTCGGATACCTTAAAAAATATTCTCAGTATCAAACCATTTTTCTTGTTGCAGAATTGAAGAGAAAACAATGATATATATATATATATATATATATATATATATATATATATATATATATATATATATAAAGAATTTTTAAGTCAATTCCTATTTAGGTCAACAAAGTCAACAAAAAAATTCTATTTTAGTCACTTTTTATTAAATAATTACAATTAATATAAATATGTATATGTGACAGAATTACAGTATTAAGTGGGAAAACCCCTTTTTAATTAACATCAAAAACTTTTTAACCACATTAAAATTGTAAATAAAAGTCGAATATAATAGGTAAGAATTTTTCTTAAAACCAGTGTAAAAGGAATGCTGACATCTCACTAATACATGATTATTTAAGTTAAATCTTCATCACAAATTTAACAAAAGCTCTTTTATTCCATTGTGCTTGCTGTGTTACAGAGGAATGCTATTGACTGAAATATATCTCTTTTAAACTGTATTTAACTAATTACATTTTAAAAAATGAATTAATCTCTCTCTCCAAGTGTGATTAATGTGTAATCTATAAGTGTACTTAATCTAAGTGTAGTTAATAATTAAGTATTATCCAGTAGAAATTTTTAAAAAATGTATTTGAACTTGAGTGAATGCATAAAAAATATTTTATTAACGACTGAAAATTTGAACAAGACATATAAATAAATAAATATAGGGAGAGTGTGAACTAATAAAAGGAATTGTGAATAACTTACGTTTTAGTTTTTGTAATAATTTAATCAAAGAGTATACAGTTTTAAAACGACTCCTGAAATTAACAGAATGCAACGTGCACAAAATATTTTAGAATAACATTAATGCAATATTTTTCTTGCATTACCATTTTATTATTTTTTGTGTCTTTGTGTCAGTGGTTAAGTTAAAATGTAATTGTTTCACATTGGTTTGAATTTGAATACCAGTGTTATTAAAAAACACACCAAATAAAACAAGAAAGAGGCATTTAAAAAGTTTTATTTAAAAGTTGATTTGTTGTTCAACAAACCAAAAAGAACATTTTTTCGGCATCAGAGACAATACGTTTCTGAAGTTCAACATAATTTTTAATTCCACTTTTTTTGTTGTTGATAATTCAGCCGTCAAAGAGCGAAAAATTAACATTTGATCCCTTTAGAACAGTATCACAAAAAGTATCCTAATAAGAACGTCGTAAGAGTTGGTGTTTTAGTGATAACAATACTGAAGAAACTTGATAAGTGATCTAAAATGGACAAATGCTATAACAATCAAAAAATGTTTTTTTCCGCTACCTATTGCAAATTATGAATTATTGCTAAACACTGGATAGCAAAGAATTCTCTGTAACTTTTTTTTGTGAGAACTTCTAAGAGAAATGTAAACCTAATAGCAACACAAAAATGAATAACATTCTTTTAAATTCAATCACAGTTAACTATTCGTTGCTGTCACTCAGTTCCATGAATTGCGTAATTTAAATAGCTTAACTATTACATAGTTAAATGATTTTCACACTGATAAAGTTTTAAACTAGATATAAATATGACAAATGAAGATAATACATTTTTTTTTTTTTTACTAAATGTTATCAAATTTGTGACCTTTGATAAAAAGTAGAACTTAATTCGTCGCCAAATTTTGCCGCCAAGCCCATTTCCTACTGCATTAAGTTTGGCGACATTTTTATCTAGGTGACATCTCGAGTTCTACATTTTTACCAAGAATTTCTTTGGATTTTGGTGATTTTTATTAAATCACTAAAATGAAACAATATGTATACATATTTTTTTTTACACAAACCATGAAGATTTCGCTATGAGTATTGCTTTTAGAACAGTTCTTGCAGGAGAGCTTTTTTTTTTATTTACGAACTCGTCTTGCAGCTTCGTGCATACATTGTAGCCTATAGGAGAGTGATTGTCTCTTTTTTTTACTTTAATTTTTTTTATTTAATTCGCTCCACTTCAAAATAGTCTCTAGCATACCCATACGGGAATGTGCAATCATATCACAGACTCTTAGCTGCAAAGTATGCATGCCTTGAAAGCAGTTTTTTTTTGTATCATTCTCGAAGAAACGTAGTCGCGTGGAAATATCTGTGGAAACCCAAGCTCTGGAAAAAATCTGTGCGGTATCGCAGCTCATTAGAATATAATTTTTATTTATTTATTTATTTTCTTTTTCACCTCATGCAAACTGAAAGAAATTGTCCAATGACACTCATCCTCGCACGCATTCATCCCCACACAATGGTATATATCAAATGGTATGAAAATCCATACTCAAAATACACAGGCATATTGCATCTGGATGTGTCCGTTTATACATTTAAGCACATCAAAAACTATGGGTGAGGAAGAACCCCAACAGTTTATGTACATAAAAACTACAAGGCCGATAACGTTCAGCTTCTCAACAATATAAAGATTTATTTATTTATTTAAATTATTCGATCTGAGGGGAGAGGAGGTTTAGACAACGCTCTCCTGGTCATCGCTCATGACGTCATGGTTGTCATCCCGTACTACTTCGGCAGCCGCGGCCTTGTCCTTGGAAAGCCTCGCGGCCACGGGAACCATGAAGCTGATGATGGCAGAGACGACAAGGAGCACCCCAGCGATGAAGAAGGGAAGGTCGTAGCTGCCAGTCATGTCGTAGATCGACCCTGGAAGATATCAAAATCATATTTAAGTTCGAACATAAGTATTATGCAATAACAAAAAGATAATATAACACTTCACTACGATAGGTCGAAACATTTTCGAATAAGTTCCAATATATCTGTTTCCTGCGAAAAGTCTCTCGAACTTTTTTTTTTTCGAGATGCACCTGATGGATAGTAACTAACATACTCCTAAAATTTTCTAACACAATGAATTGGAGTGTAATATATAAATATACATAATTTTTTCAAAGTGTTTTAACACCTTCCTCCTTACTAGGGAACTCTGTAAATCATTACATTTATAGTTTAAAAAGTGGTTAACAGTTTGATTCATTCCTATTCGAGTAATTAAAAATTGTCATTCTTTCTTTATTAAGCTTTTCCTAAGTCTTTTTTTTTGTACTATATGTTAGTTTTTTTCAAAAATTTTTGCGTACATTTAAAGGTATGTGTCAGGGCCGTTTTTAACTCCCTAGGCACTTCAAATTGTTACCCCTTCACCACTATTTACAGAGCGCCCCCTCATTAAGTTCCTGCCTTGCTAGTTTTGGTTCGAGAGAGATTTTCTCTCAACTTTCTTCTTTATTTTTGCTCTTTGGACAGTCTTTCCATTATCCTCTACCTATAGACCTGCCGTGTCCAGGACGGGAACCAGTAGAGTAAGTAAAGGACAGTGGCATGGTTTGGCCACTATTGTTAATTTCTTACATTACGGCATCACTGACCACCCACCCTTTTGTGAATTAGTACAGTAAATTAATGAAATCGTTTGCAATTATAGTATAGAGTGAGCTATTGTAGCCTGTATGAACGGTTTGTATGAACATTATTGCTGTGAACATTGTTGTTGAACATTATTGTATGAACTGTTATAAACTTGTTAACTATCATCGCTTATCACTTTAATATCTTTTACTTTTAGACATCCTTATTCTTTGCTGAATAATTGTACATACTTGTACAATAAAGATTTTCTTCGAGCTTTGATCATGGCAAAGCATTAATAACATCATTGTAATCAATTTACGTAGTAATATTTTGAATGCATTGCAAAATCAAACTCCATCGCAACATCCTCTCCTTCATTTTCCACAGTAGACATTTTCCAAAGTTCAACGCACTCACACAAACACAACACATGCATGATTCCCTTGGCATTGGTTCGTGCTCTGTAATTGTAATTTTTTTCTTTTTGCGCCCTAGGCACGTGTCTAAGCGGAAAAGCGGCCCTGGTATGTGTATTATAGATTGAAAATCGCAGCTGATACGTTCTTGTTAATTCTCCAGAGTCTGACGAAGTCAGACATGATCCATCAGGCCGCTGACTCTTACAAAGTCGAGCACAAGAAAGAGGTCTGTATATATAGATATCCTTTCTAGAAAAGATCCATGCAACTCAAGGTATGCTAGGGAGAAGTCAGGTGATCCTGATATTTTGCACAGATGGAGATTTTTTTCGTTCTCTGATAACGAGGGCATTTGATGTGACTACTGGCAAGACGTGAGAGTAGCCTGGGAGCAGGGACGTCTTATGGCATGGGCCAACTGAGACTGGGTCCAGGGCCTCACCCTCGGTGGGGGCCTCGTTTCGTTCTCGAATCAGTCTTAAAAAGATCATGATCTGGATAATTTTAATGGTCAAATATAATGTTACAGTACACATATTCTCCGAAAAACAGGGAATTTCTAACTGCATGTCAACTGGTAAAAGTGGCAAGATTGTATTATTTTATGATAACCGTTGTCCATGTTTAGGCCTAAACATAATACCGTAAACAATCCTTCAACTCATTTAGTCGAAATACGGCCATCGGTTGTGCCTAGGTTTGTGCACATTCATTTGTTTCAAATTAGCGTTTGTACTAGTACTCGACAATGCATGCTATATACTGTCTATTTTTAAAGATCACAGGTTGGGTCTATTTTTGTATAGGGGCCCAGGTCCTCAAAAAGTCTTAAGAAGTCCCTGCCTGGGAGCCTCCGTCATACTTGAGGGACAGAGCTGCATACCATTGATGAGATGAGTGGGAAGCACCTTCACTACCCTAAATTTTGAGATTTTTTCAGGAAGTACAATTCCTGATATCCTGATAGGGAAGAAAGTTGGAAGATTATAGCCTTCCATAGCTAGTTTGTGCACCATTTCATTGCCGTAAAAGTCGACGAGATGGGATATGAATACCGTGGTGCAGCAATACAAGTTTCAGCTGGTGTAAAATGGAGAAACTGGGTTTGCCACCAAAAAGGAACGAATTGTCAAGGTGTTCGTGCGAGCCACTACTATAGGATAAAATCCGAAGATCACCATAATTCTTAGAATAGCCTCAAGTCTCACATCGACGGTTGTTAAAATCATAGGTATAAAGTATTTATGTTTGGTTTTTCTGAACTCAGAACACCAGGGTAAAGATTAGCAAGACGTTTATCGGTTGACCTGTTTATTTTTGAAAGCTATTGGCGAAACTGGCGTAAACATTAACAAGTTACCTTCAGAAAACGTTTTATTACGTTATACAAGTTTATTTATTTAAAATGATTTTTCTCAAAATTTTCTACCTATAGTCGCTCGCAGGCATCAGTACAGATTTAAGCTCATTTCGGGTCTTGTGCGCAGAAAATCTACAGGCCCCCTTGGCACAGGTGGATCGAAATTTATTACCAGAAAACCTGATTTAAGTCCAGTTTATCCGGGACCCGAGCCTCTTCCTTTTTCATCAAGTAAGTGGTCCGAATACTTAAATTTTTTTTATTCCCGCATTAAAGTTAACACAATAAGGATAACAATTGAGCTGTGTATGTGAGTGTGATTTATATCTTTTTAAATTCCTACTAATATAGCTTACACACACACACACACACTCTCTCTCTCTTTTTCTATATATATATATTTATTTATTTATCTTGGTGGAATTTTCAATCGTTAATAAAATACATTTTAAAGCGCTTGATTGAGCTGAAATTTTAGGTACATGATTATTTTGGATGACAATACAATAATTTAATTATAATTAATAAAAATTAATTGATTAAACTAATTATTTAAAGAATTACAAGTACAGCCATGTTGGCGTCTTAGCGACCATTTTGGTGACTTGTGTCAAAACTTGAAAAGGTTTTTTCTCACCTTTTAAATCATTCCGTTGAACAGAAATTTTATATACGCGATTGTTTTGGATGATAATACGATACTTTAATGTTAATTAATAAAAATTAATTACCACTTAATGTTGTGATTATGTCCTATGAATATACATATTTGTATTAATTGTAACTATTTAATAAAAAGTAGTTAAAACAAAATTTTCTTTGTTGATCTAAATAAGAATTGACTTAAATTTTTTTTTATATTACTTGTGTGTGTGTTTAAATAACTTTAATTTATCATAGATCGAGAGGATCTTTCCCACACAATTAATATCCCCATACTCCATTGCAAAAGAGAGGAGTAATGGAGTGCGAATCAATTTTTGCTAGTTGGATATCACTGACAAGTTTATGTTACAGAGGTTCAGATTTAACAAATGTTGTACACACTATTGTTATGTTTGAAAAATCATGAGTGAATTTAGATACGATTCATTAGCCAGTAGACAAACATTCTGTTAATCGAAGAGTGAAAGTGCATACAAAAAATTAAGTTCTTCGCAGAAAACATCAAAAGATTAATACTTAAAAACGATAGATACACGACAGATTAAAATGTATTATCAAATATGACTCCGAGACTTTGAGTAATAAATTAAGAAAATGATGATTTTATAATTGCATATGATGTGAAAACAGCAGAAAATGTATTTTTAGAATAAATATGATTCATTATAAAATAAGCTATTTTTTTTGTTTTTTGTTTTTTTGTTTTTTGTTTTTGACATGTGATATAATTTTTCGTATTTACGAATTTTAAGCCAGAGTAAGTAACCAATTAAGTCTCAAGCTAGTAAGTACCAATTAAGAGTAATTGAATGCCAAAAACTAATCACCAAAGATTTTACAAACTACGTCAACCTATTTGATATTAGCCTAAGAACAATAGCTGTAAAATTTGCTGAAATTCACCGAAGATCACAAATGACATAGGATAAGTACCAATATTAAGGAAAAAATTATTTAAAAAAAATTGTGTGTGTGTGTGCTAATGACCACACGATAGAAGTCATAACTTCAAATTTATTCTCGGCAAGAGAATCTAATTGTTCGGATGTACTACGTTTCCTTTTGCAACATTTTCGCATGTTAAGTAGTTCTCTATTCGTGGCCATTCATCGGTGGATTTGTTTATTTTATCCATTTTCTGTAAAGGGCACAATGTTTACATAATTATACATTCTTATATATTTAAAACGAGTATATACGATGTTCAAATGTCAATTAGTCTAATTATTTAAAAATATTCATATGTAAATTATTATGTAGATTATATTTATATAATATATGTTTATATGGTAGTTGCGTTCTATTGCAACAATGCCAATGTTCAAGATAACTCGTCAAGTTGGTAATTCTGATTTCCCCAGTGTCGTACTCGCTGAATGGGCAACCATGCGCTTCCTTTCATATAATGTCGCCTATTCCGTTGCGATAATACGTAAGTACTGTTTACATAACGCCGTATATTATGTAAAGCAAAGAACACTTATGCCCTGAGAGCCGTTTACCTTTCTTAAAATTCTCTAAGCTAACAAAAGGAGAGGGTTCGTAGTTTTTCACAATTAATGCTTTTATTTTCACCTGGTGGTCATTACTTATTTTATCTAAAATATTGGCAACTTTCCCGCCTTCTTAATTTCATTACAATTTCAGATTTAATTCTTTTTGGCACATTTTTGTGCTTGAATGCTTTTTCTACTGAATAAAAACAAGTAATATAAAAAAAAATTGTTTTACGTCAATTCCTACTTACATCAACAAAGAAAATTTTCCTTTTAGCTACTTTTAATTAAGAATTTAATTAATATAAATATGTATATACATAGGACAGAATCACAACATTAAGTGGTAATTAATTTTTATTAATTATCATTCAAGTATCGTATTGTCATCCAAAACAATCGTGTCTATAAAATTTCAGTTCAACAGAATGCTTTAAAACGTGAGAAAAAAAACCTTTCCAAGTTTTGACACAAGTCGCCAAAAAATGATGCCAACGTGGCTGCTTTTGCAATTCTTTAAATAAATAGTTTTAATCAATTAATTTTTATTATTTTAAATATTTTTATTATAATTAAATTACTGTATTGTCATCCAAAATAATCATAGATATAAAATTTCAGCTCAATTGAGTGCTTTAAAATGTATTTTATTAACGATTGAAAATTCCAGCAAGATAAATAAATATATAGAGATTGTGAGCTAATAGTGTAGGAATTGAAAAATAGATCCCATGTTTCGTTTCTTCTTATCTTCAATCTGCAACATAAGAATAATCTTTTTATTTTTATTTTTTTCAATTATATTCGCTTGCGCTCCACTTCTCTTGTTTACTCGCTGGAGTTGAATGGAAGTTCGCTGCATGACAGTAATATTTAAATAAAACAAAAAATCACGGGAAAAAGTATGCATGAAATTTCTACTTAAAAAAAAAACAAAACACGCGCCTAAAAATTTCTTAATTCGAGCGAGCGTCGCCGACACGAGCTCGGCTGTCAAATGGATCCGGTTAAAACCGATTGAGCGTAACGCAGGAGAATCTGATGCATAATTTAGATTCACTTCAGTAAAACGAAAAACCTGAAAAAATAAATGTTTCGTTTCTTCTTATCTTATCACTTAATCTTTTTAAAAAATAACCAGTAGACAACAGATATACTTATAACTAAAATGTATTTCATTTCGCTATCATAATTTTTTTTTGTGCGGCTAAAATTTAAATCAAAAGAGATATAAGTATTTATTTTTTATATAATTAATACTATATCTAAGAAAAATAAGTGTTAAAATGTTAACAGTTAAAACTTTTCAGCTTTTATTTCTTTTATCTGAGCTCAGAAGGTAAATGAAATTAAAAATCAAAGTTAAAAAAAAAAAAAACGCGTGTTTTATGCCATAAGGAGATTGCAGAATCTTTTAAAATGTAAACACACATTTATCACAAATTAATGTGATAAAAGGGATTAACATAAATAATTTATTAAGCCTATAATTCAGAACGTTTTGCAGAAATGTCGTTCAAAAAAATCGAAGAAAAAAGTTTAATCTGTGAGGTTTTTGAAATACTCGTAAATATTACTTGTTGCGTGTACGTTTACAGGGACACTAAAGAGAAAGGACTAAGAAAATGAAGGAAAAAGATTATTTCCTCGAACATGAAGACTTTCATAGAGTATTTCTTTTACATATTTTCAATTTCAGATGATCATTTCCTACAGCAGTGTTCCGCAACCCCCGATCCGAGGATCAAATGGTGCCGGGCCGCCTAAAGAACACTAAACTATTGCCATTTTATTTAAAGTGGTGCATTTCTCTCGGATTTGCGCAACTTTCCACGGAAACCACTTTATACTCCCCGTTAAATCACTTTTATTCATTTTTGGTGTAACTATATTTTATTCTGAAGGCATATTTAAATGTAACTAAATTAAAATCGTTAAATCAAAACAATCTAAAATATAAACAATCAACGTATCCCACCCTCAGCGGTCCGCGGTAAAATTATCAAACGTTGACCGATCCGCAGCGATAAAAAGGTTGCGGAGCACTTGTCCTACAGTACAAACCAAGTACAAACGTAAGTACAAAAATTATAACCTACCTATATAATTTCACATTTAATCCATTGCAAACGATACTAATTTTTTAAGGGAAATATTTTGATTCAAAGTAAAATGATTTCTCCAATTCAAAACTATCGTCTAGTGATTGTATTATTTTACGGAAGGAGCACGTTTATAAAGCAGAATATACTTAATTAGGGCCTTTGGCACTATAATGTTTAATGGCGTGTATATGGCAACCAACGCAGATGAGTCATAAATAATACAAATATATACAAATCAATGGGTTCAACTTATGATGGTCACATAATAAAGAGAAACATGTGTTCTCCATTGAATTCAAAACTGATCAAACTAATATTGTACTTGTTGTTCTATTAGTAACATTTGGGTAAAATTTCAAATTTTATAATTGGGTAAAATGTTCAAAGGTTATAAAAAATAAATTTCTTCGAAGATTTTAAAATTTTAAAAAAATCTTATGTTATGCATGCATTTTTAAATAAAATGCATTTTGCCTACTATTTGCATTATTATTGACAAATTTGTGTTTTTTAAGAGGAAGTTTCTGCAAAAGGCGAAAGTTGGCAACGATGAAGCGCATGAACTGATAAGCTGGAAACACATGATTGCTTTTATCGTGTGACTTCTGACGTCACATGAGTTTTTGAACAGATTGGCTAAAAGCACGTGGTTATCATTATCATGTGACTGTAACGTCCATTGGATTAATTTGGTTTTGCTTACCAGCTATCGGTGGTCCCAACATGCAAGATCCTCCTCTGAAGAGACTGAGTAGGCCAAATGCATTGGTTAATTTGTCTAGTCCTAACAATTCAACCAGAATAATTGAAGTCAAACAGATGTAAGCAGCTAGAAAAAGGAAAGATAAATATGTTAAAAAACATACGGAAGAGCATGAAAAATGCAAGTAATTTTAATCAATTTTTATACTGTGTATCTCTTTCCTATATGTAAACTCTTTATGAATTTTTTAAAAAATAAAATTGCGAAATAATTGAGGAATATTTTCCAACTTCTCAGTTTTTTAGACAATAAAAATCAATTAACAAAAATTATCCCTTTTCACACACTAATTATAAATATAGAACACTATTTACATATATTTTGTTATGACATTAACACTGATTACCCTCTACACAGATATTCTCTTGGCTTTGTACTTAGAAACTGGAGTAAACATGGAACTAGTTATCGTTTGGATTTCAATTCAAGTGTAGTTGAAATCGTAAAACGAGTGAAAATAGCTGCCGTTAAAATTAGAAATATCTAACACAAAGAAGAAAAAAAAGAAGAAAAAAAACGTATCAGAACGTTAGGATAAAAGTTTAAAAAATATTTTTTAATTAGAAAATAATGCATTTTTAATTTTTTTTATTTTAAAATAAATGAAGTTAAGTTATTCACGAAGAACTTTCGAATGCAAATCTTCTCCAATTGAAAGGGAATGGCATTGAATGCTAAAAATAGTCGCTTTGACCTAGAAATTCACAATGGAAAGTTTTACAAAACCCTCACACAGTTAAAATATACCACCTGTTATTTTACCGCGATAGGGGAAAAAAGGAAGCGTACACTTAAAAAGTATGTGCTTATATATATATATTTTCCCTCGAGGTTGCATTAAAATTTTTATCAAAATAGCAGATAAATGCAAAAAGTAATTACCTCGATAATTCTGGTGCAATTATGAAATTAAATTATAGGGCAATACAGTAGCAATTTTATAAAACGAAAACTTTTGTTAAAAATAGATTTGTATAAAAATCATATAAAATCGAAAAAATATTCTTCAGAATATACACATTTAAAAAAATTGGTTACTCATTTGTAGAATAATTTCGTTGAAAGATTAAAAAATTAAAATATTTTAGGGAAAAAATTCCTGGCAACACCTTACTGCACGTAATTAAAATGATCGTCTGACACTTTCAAACATTTATTCTTTCAAAATGCTGAATTTCAACAAGCTGTGGATTGGAGATTACATTTCTGAGTTAATAATTCTTTCTTGTTTCACAATTAAATCACATTATTACTGCACTTAAAATATCCCACTACTACAAATCCATTGAGTCTGTAAATAGCGCATTTTTATGTGCAAGTGATTTTAATATACAGACAAAAGTATATTTTTTAAATTTAATTCATCTGTTCTATAAAAATGGAGGCCGCTCAACTTTTTTAAATTGAAGAATCTTTTAACTTTCTAAAGACTGTTTTAAAAGAAATTCATTTTATGTCATCCGATTGAATTTATTTAAATAATTTAGTCAAATGTGGGTATTTAATTTTTATTTACGCTTATAAAGAAATGTAGGACGCAAGTTGGCGATTTTTAGTAACTTTTAAGCTAAGTTTACAACCAGTCGCAGACGAAACATCGTTAACTCCAACCATTTCTCTCATCATTCTCTGAAGCTGTAAGTCATTCTTAAAAAATAGGAATAGCTAACGGTAAGTAGCTTTTATTGTTGTTGTTCTCGTGTCCATGAATAAATGCTGTAGATATCACTACATTCCGTCGAAAGTCTTGATCACTGCCTCTGCTATTCTGGGAGCATCAGGGCTGTACAGGAGTTCCCGCAAAGAGTCCCTCAGAGGGACCATTCCCATTTTTAGTAATTTTGTTGCGACGGTTGGGCATTCCAAGATGTGATTGGGCGTGAGTTGAAGATCTGGGTAGTGTTTGCATTGAACATATGATCTTGTCTTGTCTGTCTTCATGCCCTTAAGGTGTTCAATTCTCAATCTGGCAATTGTGGATGTTATAATTCGGGGACAGTCAAATTCCGTAACTAGGGGTTTTTTAAAAGTGTGATTCATAATTCTATGTTTGGCTACTGCGTTAGCATCATCAAGTGTGATGGTGGTGCACTTATGTTCGATGTCTCTAGCTTCTTTGGCGAGGTTATATATATATATATATCTGCACATTCATTACCCTCAATGTTGACATGTACGGGTATCTATTGCAGGATACAGGATTTTCTTTTGTTGTGCAGCTGTTCTAGAAGGGTAATAATATCACAGGAGATGTTGGTCTCTCTGTTTCTTATGGCTTCTATAGCTGATTTAGAATCTGAGAAGATTACTAATCCTTCTGTAGAATCAATAACATGTAGGTCTTGTTAGTATAATATAAGGGCCTCTCAAATTGCCATGAGTTCACTTGTGAAGTTTGAGGCGATTATGCTTGTGTTAATTTTGTGTTTGTAGTTATTACCATCTGGGAGGAGGATGATTCCGGCACCTCCATTGCTGAGGGATCTGTCTGAGGAACCATCGGTGTAGGCGATTGCAAAGTTATCTTGAGAGAGTATTGCTATCGTTTCAAGTTCTTTTTGTCTGAGAGTTACAGGGTCTTCTTTTTTGGAACATGGCTGCAACAATTCCAATTCGAAACAGGTGTTCTTTGGAGGGTTTTTTTGGAATGAGAGGCTCCTGAAGGAATTCCAAGGAGGAATGTTCCAAATTGAGTTTTTTTCTGATTTCACTATCAAGTTGGAGAGTCGAAGATCTGAGCCTTGTGGAATGCTTCCATTTATCAAAAATAGATAGGTCCAAACCCGTAGTTTATTAGTGAACCAAATTGAGGCCGGTCGCCTTTTCATATTCTGCTCCAATAAAACCGGACTGAACAACAGTGCAGAAAGTGCTTTTTAGGGTTTGAGGTCTTGAGCCCCAAGAAGTTCCGCTTAGTTTTCGAAGAATATTCAGTTTTCCAAGAGCTTTGTTGGCAGTTTGTTCGATGTGCTTTGAAAAGCGGAGTTCGGGATCTAAGGTTACTCCAAGATAGGTAAATTAGGTAGGTCGACTTTTTTTATTTGAGAGTTCTGTATTTTGATATTAGCATTAAAACTGCTTTTGTGTCTATCGGTAGAGAAGATGCAGTAGTTTGTTTTGTCTGCGTTGATGGTTAATTTAAGATTCTCTGCCCATTCAGCAATACCTTTCAGTGTTGTGTTTAGGGCGTTTTCCGATTCTGTAATGTCATTGTGTGAGTGCCATACAGCAATATCGTCAGAGTAGCAGGCGATATTTGTGTCTGGGAGGATATGATGGTGGATGGTGTTCATAAAGATGAGAAAGAGCAAGGGGCTTAAGACAAAGTCTTGTGGAACTCCAGCCCACATTCTGCGAGATTCTGAAAGTGCCCCGTTAAATCTAACAGAAAATTTTCTTCCTCTGAGAAAATCATTTATCCACAATAACGCTTAGCCATTAATTCCGGTGCCTTGGATAGTATGGACCAGTTTTTGACACCAAACTATATCAAATGCTGCTGAGATGTCCAAAAATACTGCTAAAGTTTTCTTGTGAGGCTTTTTTTGAAAACCATCAATTATCGACTGGTTCAGGTAAAAGAGCTGGTCGGTAGTACTATGATGGGTTCGGAAAACTGTTTGATAGAAGTGAAGTTTTTTGTTTTCGATGAGCCAGTTTATAAGTCTACGGTGGATAACCCGTTCCATGAGCTTGCAGAGGGTGCTGGTGAGGGAAATTGGCCTATATAGTTTTTGCACTCTGAAGCATTCTTGTTTGGTTTCAGAATTGGAATGACGATGGAAAGTTTCCAGATTTTGGGCAATTTCCCAGTATTCCAAGAAAGTTTCTTGGCTACTGGCTTATCAAAGTAAAAATTTCCAATAGTTTTTTTTGCAAGATTTCCAAAGTGTTGGACCATGCGGCCAAAAATAACATCCGGACCAGGGGCTTTGCCGGGATTCATTTTAGCAATGACAGCTTCTAGCTCTTCCATTTAGAATGGTATTGTGAAGATATTTTTATGGTTATATCTTTTTGAGTCTTGAATGGTTTTCCTGTAGGTACGCAGCAGTTTCCTATCATTTGCGTTGAAGGTTAGCTTGCTTTTGTTTTCATAGTGCTTTGCTAGCAGAGAAGCAGTTTCCTTATTTGTTGGATGCATGTCTTCCAGAGGATGATATGATGTTAGTAAGAAGGTCTGCTTTTTGGTGTGTTGATTGATTATTAAGAGTTTTGATGACTTTCCAATGCTGAGATATTTTTTGGGGATCTAAAGTTTCGCAGAATTCAGTCCATATTTTACGTTTGCAGGAGGAAATCACCTCTTCAACTTCGTGACAAAGGTTCGTGAATCTTATTTTAATTGTTTCAGTATTATTCTTCTGAAGTTCTGTACTTAGTTTGTGACGTTCGTTAATTAAAGTTCTCTACGTTGGTCTCTTTCCAAAACGGGACCCAGTCATCTCTTCTTTTGACCCTAGGGATAGAACGTTTTGCAGCTGTATTAATATGCGAAGCAAAAGAATGTAGTCTCTCGTCGAGGGTGTGTGGCGTAGAAAGGGAGCAGAGCGTTTCAAGTTCAGAGGTGAATTTTCCCCAGTTTGCTTTCCGAAAGTTCCAGGATCTTTTGCTTTGGATGGTGCTATCAACTCTTTGGTTTATCGAAGTTACAATAGGGAAATGATCGCTAATAGCACTTTTTAGAATCTTCCATGTCGCTTGACTTGCTGTTTGGTGGTTAATGGCCGTGATGTCAAGGGCTGATGTTGTGCCGTTGGTTTTGGAAAGGTAGGTACTTACTTCTCTTGTCATTTAGTATGGAGAGATCGTTGTCACAGAGCAGGTCTTCAATCTGTGAGCCTTTCAAGTCTAGGGTCCTGGACCCCCAAGATGGGCTCTTGGCATTTAGGTCTCCTAAAAAAATTTGTGTCCTATTTTGTGTCCAGAAGCGTGTTAAGGAGATCTAAGTTGATGTCAGAGTTGTCTGGATGGTAGGCATTAATGATTGTTACTTCCTGCAGCGGCAGGAGTACAGTGATTGCTTGTACTTCCGTACTGTTCTCATCGTAATCTGTAGTTGGTGGCAGTGTGATTTCTCTAAATTTTATGTCTGCTGATTTAACAAGGAAAGCAAGGCCGCCACCTGGTCGGTCTTTTCTGTCTATTCGCAGAGTAGTAAAGCCTTTGATTTTCAGCTTCAGATTTGGGTTAAGCTTGGTCTCTTGTAGACACGCAATATGTACCTTATTTACGTTGAGGATCTCAGTGAGCTCCTCAATCTTTCTCTGGGTACCATTAATATTCAACTGCAAAATGTTTAGGGTCCTCGTAGCATACTTCTCGCCATGGGCCCGGCCTTCAACCCGTGGCGCGTCGGCTACCCCGAACGCGGTAACATTATCTGTATCACTCAATATTGCCCTATTCATGGAAAAAAAGGTGCCATAGCCTCCAGGAGGTTGGACTTCTACCTGTTGGTCCACGGAAGGTGTTTTATTTCCCTTCTACTACCCATTGGAAACCAATGGAGGCGTTCCCCTATCCGCCACCTGGGGACGCGCACTCTATGGGTTACAGGCTCCCCCGAGGGCTTTTATTTGTTTATCATTATGAAAAGTGTCCGTTTGGCGAGACCCGAGACTGACTAACTGAATAGTTTCATAAAAACAATTGTTGGTACTCTCATATTAACCGCATATGTTAACGATTAATCGCCAAGATTTTACAATTTGCAGCAACCTATTTGTCGGAAAAGTGAGTGTTATATTAACGTAACACTGTATAACTGCACGAGGGCTATTGGAGACGGACTTCGTACTTTTTAACCATGGTCAAGAGACGAGGACGACACCTGAGCTGGCCCTTCCCCTCTCCTAACTTCCATACCTCACCAATGAGAGCAGCCAGATTTAACGAGCAGCAGGCCCCTCTACACGATGAGTCTTCAGCAGCAGAAGGCTCAAATTCATGACACGCCAGACACGTGTCCGTGACCTTGACCACTAGTCTACCGCATACACACCCTATTTTTCGGAAGAGGCTTTTTAATGAAAAAGGTATGCTCGATATCATTTCAAGAACAGTTGTAAAACATTATCCGGGGAAGAAAAAAATTTGTTGAAATTCGACAAACGTCTCCGATCGGCAAGCAGTTAATATGAAAAGGTACTCAATTGTTTTTGCATTTTTTAGAAAAACATAACAGCTTATGGACAAGAAAGTAGATGACATATTGGTGATGAATATATATTTATCGTTTGCCTAATTATCAGAATGCGTAACTCCAGCTCGGGTGCTAATTTGACATATAGAAGTGCTACGCGCCAAGTTGTTGTTTATGTTCGTCAAGATGTGGGCGATAACATTACAATATGGTTACATTGACTTTTTTTTATCGTGTGGTAAAGGGGTTTTCATGGGGATGACGTATATGTTTGGAGCGATTAAGGAATCGTGTCAAACTGGGCTTGGCGCGTAGCAATCCTACATCAAATTTAGCTCCTTTGTGGAGTTACGCATTCTGATAATTAGACTGACGATATATATATTTGAAATGCAATCCTTTTGTACGGGAATACATAAGTTGTAAGGAAGATACTCATCGGTTAGTATTAATGAATGTATATATAAATAGTAAGAATAATCGGTACTTAAGTATTATCGTAACTTATTGGCGACATTATATAAAACGAAGCAAATAGATGCCCATCCAGCACGTACGACACATAGGAAATCGGGGTTGCCAACTTGGGGAGTTATTAGTAGAGTTGGCAATTGTTGCGATAATACGTAAGTACCGGATAATCAATATAAGATTAATCCATCCAGTTTTAATATTTCTTTCTAAAGTATACTTAAAAGAATTAGACACACATGCAGAGATATCAATTCTATTAAAGGAAATAATACTACATTCCCTTGGATAGCTGAACTTATTCATTGCATTTTTAAAAACGTCACAGAAAACTTGCAGTTAAATGAACACACACACATAGGAATTTATCGAAAGTAATTTTAATTCCCTTTCTTGGATAATATTTTCTGAAAAATCAAGTTTCTTTCTGCGTAGAAGTGTATTAATCAAGTTTAAATAACTAGAAAATAATCAAGGAATGAATTTCGTATTGCAGAAATAAATTTAGTGATTTCATACATGTACGAAATAGTTGCAAAACAATAATGCTACTTGATATTTCATTCTATCATAAGAGGAAAATGTTTAAAAAATTTGCTTTTAAAAAAGTTTTCAGGTCAAAATAAGAAAGATTTAACAGATTCATTATTTCAAACTTTACAAAGATGCAACTATTCAAAGATGCATTCTTTGAAAAATAAATGTGTCATAAGGTTTCAGATATCATGAAAAGAATACTGAAAAGAATTCTCACTTCCCTTAATAACGTACACGAAGTGATGCATCCCGACTAAAATGTAAAAGGTCTAATTACGATTCAGTAAAAATAATTATCACTTAACTCTTCAATAAGATTGTTCAAAAATTTCTTAATGTATTTTGTAGAAAAACTTTTAATCAAAATTTCTAAGACATTCTACTAAACATAATCAGTGTGGCATAGCATTTTAAAATACTAGAATTTATCATGCCTTTCATTTTAAGCAAATAACTTTTGAAATTGTATAATAAAAACTTCACTGTGTGTGTGTACCTAAATTTACCTTCAGAGAGTTCACATTTTCAATTATAATTGTTCTGTATTATTTTTTTAAATTAAAATGTTATAAAATTTAAAAAGAAAAAAAGAGGGCAAAAAGAAAATGCTTCCTTACAAACAAATAATCCAAAGAGGACGCAGTCAATCACAATGCTAGTGTAGGTGGTACAGAACGGCAAACAGAAAACACATATTCCAGTCAGAACAATGGAAACGTTGTTCACTAAAAGGGCCGAGACTCCCGGACGATCCGCAATCCAGCCGAACAACAGCCTTCCTACAGTGTTCGTAATCCCAATGACGGACAGCAAGAACGCAGATTGGTCCGCCGGCACCCCCTTCATGATACTACTGTCTGTAATGTAAACATATGGCACATAGAAACCGATCATTCCTACAATATTAGAGATGCAGATCAAGAGAAAGACATTGTTCTTCAGTAGGGAGAAATCCAACATTTCGTAGATGGTATCGGTCATAGATTTCGGAAGGTGGATGCAGGGACAAAACTCCTGCGGGGGCCTGCTTTCGAAGACAACAGACCTGTTGTCCAGACGATTTAAAACAGAGTGAGACATTGGGATATCCCGGGGGATAGAGGTCACACTTGCCACGTACGAGCGAACATCCCCCTGCGATTGTTTGTACTCGGGCAAATTTCTGATACTGCCGCTGTAGAATACATCTTTCCTGTATAGCGGTCTGCTATAGTCCCTGCGATCTCTTCGCAATGAAGACCTTCTGCTTCCGTCCAGCGGAACAGGGGTCTGAGAGTTCTGATCTCGAATGCTTTGCTTCCACACTTCATCGGCATTGAAGTTGTTAATCTGCTGCTGACCAGGACACAAGAATCCGCTCGATGATATCTTTAAGGGAGCATTATTTTTGCGCATCTCATTGTTGACAGTCATATTGCTAAGGCTTAGTTTCATGGCGCCTTTGAAGGGTGGCAGTAGCCCCTTTCGCTTTTGCCAACTCTCGAATGGCGGTTTGGGGCAATCCACCATTCGGCAGGTGAGGAGAGGAGGGCTCATCCGATCCGTCCATTCCATTCGGAGCATTGCAGATTTGGGCATTTGTAGACCCAGCATTAGGCAGAGAGACCGTCGTGGCCACTTTAGGTATAGATGGACCTGTCAATGGTACTTTTTCTTGGCCTTCTTCCTTTTCATCCATTTCGTCCTCCTTGGAACTAGCGGGTGACTTTCGAGCCTCCTGAATTGGCGACAAAGTGAAAACTGGAGTGTCTGCAGGTGATTTTCCAAACTGATCCAGGTACAGAGTCGAGTGCACCCCAGGTTCTAAGTTCAAGACGAATTTTGGCCTTTTTTCAACTGTTCCATCCGAATGTTGAATTATCATGTACTGGCTTTCACACAGTGAATCCATTCGGTGTCGTTCTTTCTCTTCGGCTATCCTCTGGAGCAATGGTTTCTGTTTGGGTCCAACCGTAGATTCCAACGGTCTCATCAAAGCTCCGAATACCGCACAATTGAGGGTCAGTGCCGCGAGAATAAGCATGGCGCCTTGCCACTCGTAGATTTCTAGCAATTTTTGACAGAAGGGGGCGAAGATGAAAGCTCCCATTCCAGATCCACATACGGCGATACCAGTTGCTAGGGCTCTCTTTGTCGAAAAATAGTAGCCAACACTGACAACTGCCGGTAAAAAGACCATACCAAAACCTATACCTGAAAAGATTGAAATTTTTTTTTATAATATCGGTGTTATACATATAGAATTAATGACATAGTAAAATAAGAGTGCTCATCTTCTTCAAGCAGATCATTTGCGTTTGAAAAAAATAGTTACAAAAATTTTAAATACTTAATATCTTATCAAATATACGGAATAAAAAAAATTAGAAAAGTGGACACAAAATGCATTATAAATAACATTTTTGCGAATTAATCGTCATCGCGCATGGAATATTTATTATCATCATTATTCGAAATTATACAAAAATCGGGCCTTCAAGCTAGTTATTATTAACAACATTGAGCAATTATATTTACATACAAATACAGGCCAATGAAAATGAAATATTAAATCAAGGGTGTCAAACTCAAAGGCGAACTTGGACCATACGAACGAGGTTTAACTTAAGGTAGGCCACAAAAAAATCAATATTCATAGAAATGTTTATTTTGAAGAATTCATTGTAATAAACATATATAAAAGAAAAAAATTAATGTTTATAGCTTGAAATTTCACAACTCTTCTATCTCCTATTTCGGGAGAAATTTTGTTCGCAGTGATTACTTTCAAAACTGACCCAAGGTGAACATCATCCATGCTATTTCTAACAGGGGTCTTGTTTCCTTTCATAACTGAAAATAACTGTTTGCACCGATAAGTACTTCCAAACACCAGTGCCGATTTATCTATTGGGCGCTTGGGGCAGGCGCCCATGGGCCAGGATGAGCTGGACTTAGCCAGATTTTCTGGTTATAAATTCCGATCCTCTAGTGCCAAGTGGACTTGTAGATAGACCTTCTGCGCCTAGGGCCCAAAATGAGCTTAAATCGGCACTGCCAAACACGAAAATAATTTCATATGCGAATTTTTGAGTATTTTCAAACCTGACTGGTAAATATTTGTAAAATTTAGGAACACTCACTCCAATGAATTTTTCCCTCAAATTTCGGTCCCACTGGATCTCGATCGCCTCCATTTGTATATGTCTGGGTACTGAGTCCATATTTATTGAGAAAATAGAGGAAAACTCTAACAAAATTTTTTTGTGTTTTCCAAAGAATTAAAATCTCAGAGTAAAAGATTAAAAAGAGTATAATTAAAAACTCGTTCGGTGAATTCTATTCTTATTTTTCATTCTGCGTCGGTTTGTTATTTTATTAAATATTATTGTGTGCTGATATATTGGGGCCGGGACGCATAAATATTCGTTGCGGGACGGACGCGAGTTGAAAACCCCTGTATTAAATTGTGAAATCGCGACTGAAGCCAGCGTAAGGAGATGGTGACTTACCTCCCATGACTCCGTAAGTAATCATGAGTATGTCTATAGTTGGCGCCATCGTGCTCAAGATAAAGGCAATACAGGAAACAATACTCCCCGCTATAGTAACGGCACGACACCCGAACCGGTTGGTTAGAGCGCTAACCACGGGACCTGCAAAGAAAATAGTCAGATTACCATTTAAATGATATTACAATGGTGAACTTGTCTTATTGTCATTAAGGGAAAAAGTATATTATATAATTCTTATAATTATATATTGGATACATTATTTATCTCTGGAGATATTTTTTAAGTAATATTTTGAAAAAGAGATATTTTACAGAAATTCTCTCTCTCTCTCTATCTACCTTTCTAAATCTATATAATTACTATTTTATTTATATAAATATCGCCTGTGGATCAGATAATTTGTTTTTATTTGTAATGCAATTTTGAAAATATGTATCTGGCAACGGAACTTAAATATATATATTGTTTTTGCAGATGTAGAATTAACATATACTATTATAAACTTGGAATAGAAGATTAAGGACGTTTTATAATTTTCGTCCCGGGTTCCCATTTGATTATATATTACGATTATCTTAAATTTGATACATGTAAACTTTCAAGCATTTATTAACAAGCTACTTCTTTATTAAAAAGTACAATGTGTTTTATTTGGTGTCCATATTTTTCTTGTGAATTTTGAACTTTGATTTTGAATACGTATTTTGAAAGCAAAGAGATAAAGCTTAATTTCATTAAAAGTTTTAACATCAATGTTGCTGCCTTTGATTTAGGATAAAGATCAGAATTAAAACGTTTGAATACATTTCTAGATAGAAAAATGCCTGAACGGTAATATACTATTTTGATTTAATTTTTATAGGAAATAAAAAAATTTAATATGCGTCTTTTTTTAATTTCTTGAAAGAAAGCCATTTTTTTTCCCTTCAAAAATGCGATCTATATATTTTCATCCTATAATTTTATTTCAAAAGGAATTCTAATTTCATGTGTAAAAGTGAAATATCGTATTTTCATGAAAAATTTATAAATTTTAAGTACAAGACGGGTAAGTGTGATATAATTACATAGAATTGTAGTAATACTAGGACATGTGTGCTTTCAATGGGCTCAATTCATGAAGTCACATGATAAAAACAAACAAGTGTTTTCCATTGAATGCAAAACAAACATTAAACTAATAGTACTTGTTGTTCTATTTGTAAAACTCAGATAAAATTTCAAATTTTATATTTGGGTAAAGATGTTTAAATGTTAGGGAAAAAAAATTTCTCCACAAAAAAAGATTTTTTAAACTAAAAAAATCATATTTTACGTTTATAATTTTAAATAAAATGCATTTTGTATACACATGTACTTTTTAAGAGAAAGTTTCTGCAAAGAGCAAAACTTGGCAACACCGGAGCGCGTGAATGATTGGCTGGAAACACTAGATGGCTTTTATCGTGTGACTATGATGAGTTTTTAAATTGATTGGCTAGAATCACGCGGCTTTCACTATCATGTGACTATGACGTCACATGAATTGAGCCCATTATATAATAAAAGTAATATATCAGAATTTAAAACTTAATCTTTAATATTAGACGAGGAAACTTTTTAGTGAACGAATCTGAATTTCCACTAAGACCTGCTTTGTATGGTGTACGTTATGATGCACGTTAAATTGTCGAAGTTCAAAGTCCCTACGTAGTGTGGCAGTTTGGGGACAGTGAGTTCAAAATTATGAGGTCCATCACCGACAGTGGCCCTCGTGTTGCTTCAGAGTGTGGCGTAAATCTAAAATCAAATCATCGAGATTTATCGAGATGATTTTCCAACAAAAATATTATAGAACAAAAAAGAAATCTGGAATTTGAGTTTTTAATAACGGCGTACTTTGAAGCTGCACGAAGACTACGAGGGATTCTGAATCTCTCCTTTACAAAGTAGGCCACGAACATGACTACTCATTTACCATGATCATATGAGTTGGTGAAGAAATTTGAAGAGTTTCGTGCTCCTGTCAATGAAGTAACGGCGATTTTTTTAAATACTTTTTCAGTTTTGATATATCTTTCTGAAAAATATCTTTAACACAAGTAATATATAAAAAAATTAAATCAATTTCTACTTAGATCAACAAAGAAAATTTTTTATTTTAGCTACTTTTTATTAAACAGTTACAATTACTATAAATATGTCTATACATAGGACAGAATCACAACATTAAGTGGGAATTAATTTTTATTCATTATCGTTAAAGTACCGTATTGTTATCCAAAACAATCGTGTCTATAAAATTTCAGTTGAACTGAATGCTTTAAAACGTGAGAAAAAAAACCTTTTCAAGTTTTGACAAAAGTCGCCAACGTGGCTGTATTAGTAATTCTTTAAATAATTAGTTTTAATCAATTAATTTTTATTAATTATCATTAAAAATTATTGTATTGTCATCCAAAATAAAAACAAACAAATAAATATAGAGAGTGTGAGTTAATAGTAGGAATTGAAAAAGAAATAAAACAATGCAATTATATGCACAGGTCAATAAATGTATTATCCAATAAGATACGAGGAGAATGAAATCCCCCTAAATGATATTGTATAATTTGAAAATCTGTGAAATATCTCGCAATTTTCTCAAACTTAGCATTAGTGTTTATTCAACGTACTGAAATATACGAGGTAGGATTCAGAAAATTCTCTCTCCTGGACTGAGCCATTAACGTGAAAAATGTTTGCAGCAGAGCGATTACAATAACACATTTCTGTGTGTGTCACTGCATTCTTCCTCTTTTCTAAAAAAATTTGTCAAAAATAACGTGGTCGGTGACTTGACACGGCGTCGTATTTTGAAAACGGATCCATTTAATAGCCGACGATGAAAAGAAATTGCGTTTGTTGAGCAGAGAATAATATCAAATTTTGCGTCGGCTTGAAAAAGAATGATACGAAGACTTACGAATTGTTGAAGCACATGAAGGGCAGCGATACACTATCGCGAACGCGAACTTTTGCGTGGCATCGACGTTTCAAGGAAAGTGTCGAAGACGTCCGCAGACTGGCCGCACCGCTGAAAACATTGAAAAAGTTTCAACGGCGGTGCGAAAGAACAGGCTTCAAACAACAATGGGGTGAAAACGAAAACAATTATTTAGCCACATCTTCCTTACTCCCCTGATTTCGTCCCCTATGACTTCAGAATACTTCCAGAACTGGCACGTCACTTTCAGGGTCGTCGATTCTAATTTGCAGATGAAATTAAAAGTGCATCGCAGGCTGAATTAAAGGACGTGGCTAAAAATGGATTTCAAAAATGTTTCAATGGCCTTTACAAGCGATGGCAAAAGTGTATTGTGGCTCAAGGGTCTTATTTCCGAGGCTGATGTGTTTCAACAATTTAATTTACAGTAGAACGTCGTTTATCCGAACGTTAATTATCCGGAGCGTCAAATATCCAAACCAGTTTTTTCAGAGACCTTCCAGCGAAAAAACGAAGGTGTACAATAGTACAGCGAAAAATAAGTGATTATTTTCCAGAATAAAAGTAACATTGCGACATTTTGCACCTTTTTGCTTTTTCTTCAAGCACGTTTCCCGCACATGTGATGATTTTCTATATTTGTATAGTGTCCGGTTTTATATACTGCATGGATCGCATTCGGTTTTTGGTTATCCGAACGGTGTCCGGTCCCAATTGATTCGGATAAACGACGTTCTACTGTAATTGATAATATATCTTGAGTTATCGACTCAGTCCGGGAAATTTTGAATCTCTTACCTCGCATATACATTACATAACCTTAGCCAAACTTCAAAAAACAATAAGTGACATTCAAACACACACGAGCGTAAATTCGTCTATACTTGAAGGATGGGCGACACTCACCAACGCTGAGATAGAATCCTGAGAGCAAGGATCCGACCCATGCCACTTTACCCTTGGGCACTTCGTAGTACTTGACGAACTCAGTGAAGAAGATACCGAAGGTGTAGGCGATGCCGTCCACGATGAGATTGCAAAGAAAAGAGGCCGCCACGATCACCCACCCGAACCCCCCGTCTGGCGGCTCCACAATGTGGGCGAGCTCTTCGGCCTCCCAGTCTTCGTCCGGGTCATCCTGGTCCTCGGAAAGGCTCTGCTGTACCGAACTGGACGGAGACACGAAGTAGAAGCGGTCCTCCATATCACGGAGGATCTTGTCTGCAATAGAAGGGAAACATGACAGTTATTTCACAAGATTTAGATTATGTTTTAAGTTACGAAAACAAGACAAAAAATACTGATTTTTAATATAAATATGATTGTTTGTATTATTTATTGGTGGGATGCATGCGAATTCACACCGTTGATTATACCGATCCAAAATTTCGCACAGAACTTCGCTGATGTTTCAAAGGAGCCATAAGCATATTGCCGCAAATAAAAAAAATTGAAATTTATATTTAGTGAAATCCTAGAAAAAAGTGCGAAGTCGCCTAATTTGTGATATGCAGCCAATAGTGTAAAACCATTCCCACTCATCTTTAGAAAACGATTAATTATCTTTGTTTTGGCAACATTTAAGAAAGGGTTTTGCGAAAATCGACTCCCAACGGGGAAATGCGAGGGTGTTATAAATAAAAATTCCCATTTTTGAATTATTTGGTCTACTGACTTGAAATTTGGCAAGCATATATATCTTTTGGTGAGTAGAAATTCCCTAACAACGGGTTTGCGGAAATCGACTCCAGCGCGTGTGTTACGACGGTGTAAAAGAAATATATATTCTGTTTTATATCCCCCCCCAATTGGGCTGCGGATTGGTATTTTTACCATTGCAGACTTAGCACACTCCCCAGGAGCTGGTATCACTTTTTAGTGCGTCACCATATAGGTGATATATATATATATATTGTTTTATAAGTTGAAACCCTGTTCTTTTTAAATCAAAAGATGAGACATATACATGTTTTTGAATAAATACAAAAGAAAACTTAATACTAAGACATAGATATCAGTAACTATCACAATATTTTTTAAAACTAGTGATGTGTTCTCAATATATTTAGACAGAGAGGAGAGTATATAAGATATGGGATACACAGAAATATATTATGCACGCAGAAAAAGAATTTTTAAAAATAAAATTCAGATAATATATATATAAGAAACAAAACTATTAAAAAAAATTCTTTATAGAACTTCTTAATACAGTAAATATAGTCAAATTACTAAATTTCTAAGAGAATTATACTTTAAAAAAAAAAAAGATATTCTGACTATCACCCCAGTGAGTGATGATATCCAACAGGAACCTTGTTTAAGTCCCAAATCTAATAAAAACCATCGTGCAAAAGGAGGAGGGATACTTCATATAAAGGCTATTACTAGGTTTAACTACTAGGTGGGTAAGTTGAGGAAATTAGTGTATTAGTGCAGGTGTAGTATTCACACATCACTTCAGTGTAGCTCAAAATTACATGGTTGGATAGTGTTTTACAATGACATTAGCACAAATTTATAAATTTGAATTTCTCTTTAAAAAGAGTTTTTTTTAATGTCAATAGTATATTATTATGGGTTATTACAAGTAAAAGAAAATGCGCATGGATCTTGGTAATGTAGAGAAAAAAATTTATCAGAACCCACTAATGCAGAAAAGATGTTCCATGATACGGAGTTTAGGAAAAAAATAACTACAAAAATACTTTCGAAACTTAATATTGCCACGAATCTTAGAAAAAATGGAAAAAGACTTAATTTTTTAGTTAGATGATTTTCGACTCAAAATGAAATTATTTCTCTACAGCATAAATAATCATAAACACGAAGATTATTTATAAGTGAATATTAAGTAGTGAATAGTACAACCATTTCATAATTCCAGTTCTTTCTCCCCGCCACCGTTGAATCAGACCGATCCAAATTTTTTCCAGTCTTTCGCTTCTCACCGTGTACTATCATTTCAACATAGTAGCTATTTAAAAATTTAAAACTAAAAAAGCTGTTTAGTGCACCTGTGTTTTTTGTTTCGTTTTTGTAACTATTTAGTAGGTGTCTTCTCAAGGCAAAAAACATGTTAAAAAGTACTAAAATATTCGTTTTTCTTTAACAAAAATTATAATACTTTTGACTCTACAATAAAAAAAAAAATCTCAAATTCTTAAACTTCTTTCCCTTGGTGGCAATACTCAGCATAAAAAAATAATATTTTTTATTTTATTTTCCCTTTCAGCTTTTTTTTTATCAGAGAACATATTTTCCGCATAGGTAGGTTTAGAAATTCTGAAAAAAAGGACAAACATGGGATTTATAAAAAAAATTTCAGGAGAGAAATCTTTAGGAAAACTTTTAATTGTTTTAATTAGTACACCCATTACATCATTACTCGGAGAACTGATTTTGAAGAACAATTTTTTTACGAGTTAAAATGTAATTTTCAAAGAATAAATTTAATTCCCCCAAAACCATCGAAACATTCATTCTTATATGCATTCAGATTCGCAGGTTCCAAATTGTTGATCTAGAGTTAAAAAAAATTGCAAAAAATATTTGTGTGGTAAATTTTATAAATGAAAACACAGCTTAAAAAGTAAAATTTCTGAAAATCCATGGAATTTATAATTTTTCTGTTATTGTTCCATACTAATCAGAAATATTAAAATTTAATGAAACTTCTTAAAAGGATTAAGAATTTATAAAAATTCATATATTTATGAATATTTGAAAAGAAATTTTACCCTTAACTGTGATAATAATCCTTGGAAGGTAAAAATAATTATCTCAAGAAAATAATTTCAGTAACCTTCGATAGTATCTATTATTTTGTGTGTGCGCCACACATAACTACTAAAAAAACCCCAAACAATTTTTCAACTGCTCATTAAACAGTAATTTAATCTTATAAAATAGCTTACGACGCCTAAAATATAACCATTCCAATACATCCGTAATTTTAAATTGACATATAAATTACATTTCATAATATTTCATTGCATATTTTTCAAAATTTAAAATAAGAACATCAAGCTGCAAGAAAAAAAAGGTGAAAAAATCCATTTGGAAGCAGTCCAAGGGAACCAGTCACAAAACAACCCAACTCTGTTGATTTCCACGGAACTTTTTGTCAAGGTCACGCGAGAGGCGCGTAACTCTGGGTTGCCTCACGTGATTGCAATGGAACAGCTGCCTAGCACTTGGGGTTGAGATAATTGATAAAATACAGAGAAATAAATGTTCCCCATGACGAAATGAAAGCCAAGCTGCTAATTGTCTTCGAAATACATTTGGTTTGTTTAAATTTCGTTCCGTCACAGAATTTCCTTGTGAATCGATCATCATTTCTGATACATAAGAATTTCCAACTTGCAGCAAATATTCATGGAAAAATTACATGCATTTCTTTGAAGCAATACTCAAGATTGCAATACTAGAATATAATTTTGTTTCGCCAGGTATTAATTTATAAAAAGAAATTCGAATTATTTCATTTTATATTAATTCTTACCTTCCAATGCGTCTGCATTACGATCAGTTTTGCTTGAAAATTAATAGTTATTGCAGGAAGTATAACGACGACAGAACGCACCATAAAAAATGTTACAAATAAGATTTAGGGGCGTAGCTATTACCGTATCAATGATACGGGGGCCCCAGCATGCGTAACTACAGTACCACAACAGAGTACCAATAACAGAGCTTTCTATTCTAAAAAAAGTACCCTGAAGGAATTTTGATACGGGGCCCAATCAGAACTAGCTACGCCAGTGATAACATTTCATTTAAAACTCTTACGTTCATTATTAAAAAAAATATTAGAGAAAAAAGTTAAAATAAAAAAATTTCCCGTTAGGTTCAAAGTTACATTAAATAAAATAAAATAAAAAAATATATTTTCCCCGAAAGACAGAATTTCGAACGGTTTCAGAATAGTTTTCGAATTGAAGAAAAATTCTCACTTTGAGTGAATATTAACGTCACCCTATTCAGCTACTCGAGGGCTTTTGGCGACGGACCTCAGTTATTTTGAGCCATGGTCAAGTGAAGAAGACGACACCTGAGCTGGCACCCCCTCTCCTAACTTCCACACCAGCGGGAGGACTTTTGAGTCTCGAACATTGCACATTGCCACCTCGAAGCAAAACGAAATTTATAGGCGACGAACCACATATTACAGTTAAACTGAACTTAACGACAAAAACAACACCCGAGTAGGCATTCCATTCTTATTAACTATTGCCTTACACCAACTTAAGAACTTTCATTCTTCTCAACGCCCCTTTACGCGACGACGATTGGATTTGAATCAATGACTCGATTACAACAACCTCGGTCATGACTTCTCGATCATGACCTTTTGACTACCGCGGCCGCTTTTACACTTTGGATAAATACATTGATTATAAATAAGGTACATAAGATGCAAGTCGCAATTGAAACAAAAATTTAAGCCCGTATCTAGATATTAAGTTTACAGCTACTGTAACGATTCCAGCCACACAGCTGTGAATCGGCTTCTTAGTGGAAATAATCACCACACGTGCATTTTGCAGCAGCAACTTTTAAAGTTAATGCGTGGTACCACCTAGCATAGCCCCGGCAACCTTTGACATCACGAGGGACCCTTTTCCCGACTAGCAGGATGTAATTGGAAGCTAAAGAGAGACGCCGGCCGCTGATCCCCGAAGCAGAGAGAGGGAGAGATGATCTGAAACCTTCGAAGAGAGCGGACCCCGAAAGAGAACTCTTCTCTCACAAACCACATCATTTGAAATCTATTAATATTTTAACAAGTTTAACAACTTCAATTCATAATCTATAAATAATAGCTGTGACGTAAATAAACTAAATGTTGAAATTAATCAATATCACGTTACCGTTCTTTATCTCAAACGTCACACTACTAATAACAATTGACCAGAATTGCAATACTTCGAATATGCGACTTTAACTCGAATTTTTTTGTAGTTTCTCAAATTTATGCTTTTATCATGTGTTTGTCTAGTATATCATCTATTTTCTCGATTACTCATAGATTAAGTTTATAAAGAAACGTTAGAAAATCCATCCTTAGCCAATTACATAAACTTCGGAGAATGGACATGGACTTTCCAGAAGCAGCATGAAATCACGCTAAATGACGCAAGAAAAGCCGGGCGCAATCCTTACATAACGAATTAAGAACCAGACCTACATGATTGCCTTGTATCCTATTTCATTAGCCTTCCTGACACAAACCAAACACCCTGCAATCCATCTCATTTTTTTTCTTTTTCCATGGCAATGTTTGCCGCCATTGGCAGATTGATTTGCGCAAACATCCGCGATTGCTTCAGCTCCTACCGCTCCCATTTCCTCTGATTCCCGAAGTCTGAAAGAACATCTTTGATGTGCCCTAGCGCATCGGTGGATGTCAAAACACATCCCAGCTGTTTTGGTGTGGGGGTAAAAAACACCTCTTCAATCGGTTCACGGTCAAGAACGAGATAGCTTCATTCACCAGGAACCATCAAGGCGTTCCGTTTTGGCATCTTGCCGTTCTGGGTACGGTGTTCCTTCCTCCTCTTTTCCAACTGTTTCTCTGCGTGACAGAAACTGCACGTTTGCGTCACATTCATAAAGGTAAATATAGAATTATGACTGCTCTGAGAGATATCGCTCTTCGCAAGAGAGAATCTTTGAGGAGGCCATCAAGATGGATAAAAATGAGTTCCACTTGATCAAGAATGGGAAACACACTCTTGTGTTCTATAAATAAGATTATTGGCAGTCCACGTTCCAGAACTTTGTGTAGCGACAAGGTTTTTAGAATCTTAATGACGAGTGGAAATGAAAAGCCATTTTGTAATAAAATTATTTCTGAGGTTTAGACAGCGATGCATCATTTTCTTAGTCGACTCCGTTCGCCTGTTTGTCTAAACAAGAGACAACATACACAAGGATTCAGCCATTTCTTAATAACGATGATTCAATATGGTGTCGCAAAAGTTGAACCACGGCTGTTCCAACTGTAAGTTTGTATTTATTATATCTCCCGGAGCGTAAGTTGATGAATGCGTGTTTTACTGTCCTAAGAGTCAAATTTAGCCGAGTCGCGCGAAACAACTGTTTATTTATCCACAAGAACCGTCAGAGATGTTTTAAGGTATGGACCAACTGTGCCAGGGACCAGGGCCTCGGGAGGTCTCGTTTCATTCACGACTCCTCTTCATAGGATCTCATGATTCGAATACATTTAATCGTCAACTTGTAACGGGTACTATATATTCGGATTCTTCTATGATCCCTTGGAACGAATTCTTTAACTGTGGTTTCAGTTTAAAAACCATTTTCCGTAGAGATGACTTAATTTTATGCAAATGTAACTACTATTTAAACCCTGACGTTGAGTATGTAAGGTGTATGGTTAATCGTTGCTCGTTAATCGGGAAATCTAAGAATAAGAGAAGGTGAATTGCGACTGGGAAGTCACACGTCTTGAAATTAATAATATTAATCCTAGAAGCCATTAGGAGTTGAGGAGTGAGTGAATGAATATTAACGTCACACTGTTCAGCTTCCTGTGGGTTTTTGGCGACGGACCTCGTAATTTTTAACCATGGTCAAATGACGAGGACGACAACTGAGATGGCACCCCTCTCCTAACTACCATACCACACCAACGGGAGGACGTTTGAGCTCTCGATGTGCATCGCTCCCCCACACGGCGAGTCTTTAATGGTACTGCGCTCGAACTCGTGACAAGCCAGCCACGATCCGATGCCTTGACCACTAGGTTACCGAAACCACGATTCCGAACTAGTCGGATACTTTTAAGTTTGATAATAAACAACTAAAGCATAATTTTAAAATGTGAGTGACAAATTGTTTTTCTCTTAGGCATTCGAAATATCCAATTAAAATATTTCTTAAAAAATTCGCAAAAAAAGTTTGTTATTGATGCCACAGAATTTTAATCTAAAATTGTAAAAATGAAACGAAAAACCTAACAAGTTACTCAATAAGATGCTTTCTATACTTCCATTATATATTAATCATTATGAATTAGCAGTATACAGTAAGAGAATTAAGAAAATCATTTAATTTGGTAGGGAAAAAAGCTATAATTTTTTATAACCATGCTTGACATAGAAATTACATTGTAAAAATTCACATTCACAACGAAAGATAAAGCCGTTATATTTAAATTTCCAACATTAATCCATTAATTCATATCTCCACCCTATGCATTATTTTCTATCCTCGCTATATTTGCTTGACAAGTGCATTATGAGAAGATCCATGCTTTCGGACAGCATCAAAAAGCTTTCTCTTAATAGAGGACACACAGATAAGGTATCTCTGAAAGCTTTTGCTAATGTTTCTATAACAAGAATTATTTTCCGAGTGAGAATATCAATTCTTTTTGAATAAGAATAAAAGATAAGGAAGTTTAGGATACAGAAAAAATACTTTTCTTATTAAAAAGGTTTTGTAACAAGAAAAAATTCTGTATTCAAGGTTAAATAAGAATATTACCAAGAAGTATTCGTTCGGATATTTTCATATTCGACAAAATCAAGAACATGTAAGCGATACATATACACCTGCATAAACATATATTCGTAAACGCACACAATTTATCCATATTAAGTATTTTTTATTAAATTTTCCTGTTATATTTTATTTAATACACTGCTGGACAATTGCTAAGGACGGATAACACTATCATCCATAGCAACCACAAAATGAAAGGAAACAAAATGTGGAGAATTAGAATAAGTGCGGGATATTAGTAAGAAGAAGTATGAGTATGCAAATTTTTTTCCTCGTCTGTTCATCACGTGATAGCGTTCATAAGTGCTTTAAAGGTTTTGACGCGTGTGGACAGTTGTTGTTTCAAGTCAAAGTTTTACAGGAAAGATTTAATAGACGAACTTAAAATTTTTGGCATGTCTTCCCGACATCACATAGATGATTTTATGCGTGGCCGAATTATTGGAAAGATCGAAGAAGGGCGAAAAATAACAGATATTGCCAGGGAGTTCGACATCGCTCACAGCGTTGTTTCACGGCTGTGGAAGTCATTTAAAACTACTGGAATGTGTAGTAGACGGCACGGGGAGGTCGTGTTAGAAGTACGACGCCTGCAGAAGACAGATATATCGTCCTATCAGCAAAAAATAACAGGCGCACCACAGCTCAGCAGGTGACAAATCAGTTTCTTGCTGCCTCAGGAAAGCAGATCTCCCGAAAAACTGTTGCCAGACGTTTGAGGGGAGGAGGACTATACGCACGCAGACCTGTTGTGTGTGTCCCATTGACCAGACAGCACCGTACTGCCCGTTTGCAATGGTGTCGTGAGCATCACAATTGGACTGAACAGGACTGGGCATGCGTACTATTCTCAGATGAGAGTAGGTTTAGTCTGTCATCGGATTGTAGACGCCAACTGATCTGGCGTAAGAGTGGTACTGCTTATCGTACAGAAAATATCCAGGAAAAAGGACCGATATCCGACATGCAGTATCATGGTGTGGGCCGGCATCATGATCAATGGCCGCACGCGCCTACATGTGGTTGCGAATGGGACTATGACGGGCCAACGATACATTGATGAACTTCTACTTCTTCATGTTCGTCTTTTCCGTGGTGCTGTCGGTGATAAATTTGTTTTTATGGACGACAACGCAACATGTCATCGAACACTCGCTGCTCAGGATTGTCTAGACAGCGAGGGTATTCAACGTCTCGTATGGCCAGCGCGTTCTCCAGATCTAAACCCCATTGAAAATGTGTGGGATGCTTTGGGGAGGCAAGTTGCTGGTCGAAACTATCCTCCGACAAACAAGAACACCCTCATCCGTGCACTCACAGAGGAATGGGATAAATTGCCTCAACAGCTGCTGGATAATGTTGTGCAAAGTATGGTACGACGTGTGGAATGTTGCATCACACTCCACGGTGGACATATCCCGTACTGATACCTTTCTTTAAGGTGCCTGCTGACTTTTAGATGCATTGTTCCATTTCTCCGTACGCAGATCAAATGAACATTTTTTTTTCTTTCAGATGTTTCACAGCTTTTGTACTTTCCAGAACAATAAATATTCTTTATTCTAATGTCTGAACAGTGTGGCAACTATATTTTATCCTACTAGACTCATGTCTCGCTTAATGTTATCCTACATAGCAATTTGTGATCCGTCCTTAGCAATTGTCCAGCAGTGTATTAACATTAGGGTATTTTATTTTCTCATAATGACATATCTATAGTATCTCCTTTCCCTATAGCTCAGTAGTATAGGCAAATTACAGGTGAATGTTGGCTGGTCTCAAAACATTGTTTAAACCTGCATTCTTGGTTCCTAAGGCCAAGAGTTTGCTATTATACTACTGTGACAAACATTTCTTACCAGTAGCGTACAGAAGGGGGGCCCGGATCCGGACCCTCCCATTGCCCTTAATTTTTTTTCGATTGATTATAATCCTATGTATATAGTACGTAAAATTTAACTAAGTGTTTGTTATTGATAATTAATTTTATAAATTAATGCAATCGAAGTTCTTATTCAATAACTAATTTTTTACTGTTTTTTGTTCCCGAAAATCGACAAAATCAAAAGAATATGTTGAGTGGCGTATTGGAAAATGATATGTGAACGGTGGACTTTCAGCCCTCGACGCCCCTCTTTAAAAGTTCCTCTGTGTGCGCCAATGTTTTTACTATTCTGTCTAATTACACTTAGGATTATAACTACACTGCTGGACAATTGCTAAGGACGGATAACACTATCATCCATAGCAACCACAAAATGAAAGGAAGCAAAATGTGGAAAATTAGAATAAGTGCGGGATATTAGTAAGAAGAAGTATGGGTATGCAAATTTCTTTCCACGTCTGTTCATCACGTGATAGCGTTCATAAGAGCTTTAAAGGTTTTGACGCGTGTGGACAGTTGTTGTTTCAAGTCAAAGTTTTACAGGAAAGATTTAATAGACGAAATTAAAATTTTTGGCATGTCTTCCCGACATCACATAGATGATTTTATGCGTGGCCGAATTATTGGAAAGATCGAAGAAGGGCGAAAAATAACAGATGTTGCCAGGGAGTTCGACATCGCTCACAGCGTTGTTTCACGGCTGTGGTGGTCATTTAAAACTACTGGAATGTGTAGTAGACGGCACGGGGGAGGTCGCGTTAGAAGTACGACGTCTGCAGAAGACAGATATATCGTCCTATCAGCAAAAAGGAACAGGCGCACCACAGCTCAGCAGGTGGCAAATCAGTTTCTTGCTGCCTCAGGAAAGCAGATCTCCCGAAAAACTGTTGCCAGACGTTTGAGGGGAAAAGGACTATACGCACGCAGACCTGTTGTGTGTGTCCCATTGACCAGACAGCACCGTACTGCCCGTTTGCAATGGTGTCGTGAGCATCCCAATTGGACTGAACAGGACTGGACATGCGTACTATCCTCAAATGAGAGTAGGTTCAGTCTGTCATCGGATTGTAGACGCCTACTGATCTGGCGCGAGAGTGGTACTGCTGATCGTCCAGAAAATATCCAGGAAAAGGACCGATATCCGACATGCAGTATCATGGTGTGGGTCGGCATCATGATCAATGGCCGCACGCGCCTACATGTGGTTGCGAATGGGACTATGACGGGCCAACGATACACTGATGAAGTTCTACTTCCTCATGTTCGTCTTTTCCGTGGTGCTGTCGGTGATAAATTTGTTTTTATGGACGACAACGCAACATGTTATCGAACACTCGCTGTTCAGGATTGTCTAGACAGCGAGGGTATTCAACGTCTCGTATGGCCAGCGCGTTCTCCAGATCTAAACCCCATTGAAAATGTGTGGGATGCTTTGGGGAGGCAAGTTGCTGGTCGAAACTATCCTCCGACAAACAAGAACACCCTCATCTGTGCACTCACAGAGGAATGGGATAAATTGCCTCAACAGCTGGTGGATAATGTTGTGCAAAGTATGGTACGACGTGTGGAATGTTGCATCACACTCCACGGTGGACATATCCCGTACTGATATCTTTCTTTAAGGTGCCTGCTGACTTTTAGATGCATTGTTCCATTTCTCCGTACGCAGATCAAATGAACATTTTTTTTTCTTTCAGATGTTTCACAGCTTTTGTACTTTCCAGAACAATAAATATTCTTTATTCTAATGTCTGAACAGTGTGGCAACTATATTTTATCCTACTAGGCCTCATGTCTCGCTTAATGTTATGCTACATAGCAATTTGTGATCCGTCCTTAGCAATTGTCCAGCAGTGTATTAACATTAGGGTATTTTATTTTCTCATAATGACATATCTATAGTATCTCCTTTCCCTATAGCTCAGTAGTATAGGCAAATTACAGGTGAATGTTGGCTGGTCTCAAAACATTGTTTAAACCTGCATTCTTGGTTCCTAAGGCCAAGAGTTTGCTATTATACTACTGTGACAAACATTTCTTACCAGTAGCGTACAGAAGGGGGGCCCGGATCCGGACCCTCCCATTGCCTTTAATTTTTTTTTTTCGATTGATTATAATCCTATGTATATAGTACGTAAAATTTAACTAAGTGTTTGTTATTGATAATTAATTTTATAAATTAATGCTAAGTTCTTATTCAATAACTAATTTTTTACTGTTTTTGTTCCCGAAAATCGACAAAATCAAAAGAATATGTTGAGTGGCGTATTGGAAAATGATATGTGAACGGTGGACTTTCAGCCCTCGACGCCCCTCTTTAAAAGTTCCTCTGTGTGCGCCAATGTTTTTACTATTCTGTCTAATTACACTTAGGATTATAACTACACTGCTGGACAATTGCTAAGGACGGATAACACTATCATCCATAGCAACCACAAAATGAAAGGAAGCAAAATGTGGAAAATTAGAATAAGTGCGGGATATTAGTAAGAAGAAGTATGGGTATGCAAATTTCTTTCCACGTCTGTTCATCACGTGATAGTGTTCATAAGAGCTTTAAAGGTTTTGACGCGTGTGGACAGTTGTTGTTTCAAGTCAAAGTTTTACAGGAAAGATTTAATAGACGAAATTAAAATTTTTGGCATGTCTTTCCGACATCACATAGATGATTTTATGCGTGGCCGAATTATTGGAAAGATCGAAGAAGGGCGAAAAATAACAGATGTTGCCAGGAGTTCGACATCGCTCACAGCATTGTTTCACGGCTGTGGTGGTCATTTAAAACTACTGGAATGTGTAGTAGACGGCACGGGGAGGTCGCGTTAGAAGTACGACGCCTGCAGAAGACAGATATATCGTCCCTATCAGCAAAAAGGAACAGGCGCACCACAGCTCAGCAGGAGGCAAATCCGGTTTCTTGCTGCCTCAGGAAAGCAGATCTCCCGAAAAACTGTTGCCAGACGTTTGAGGGGAAAGGACTATACGCACGCAGACCTGTTGTGTGTGTCCCATTGACCAGACAGCACCGTACTGCCCGTTTGCAATGGTGTCGTGAGCATCACAATTGGACTGAACAGGACTGGACATGCGTACTATCCTCAAATGAGTAGGTTCAGTCTGTCATCGGATTGTAGACGCCTACTGATCTGGCGCGAGAGTGGTACTGCTGATCGTCCAGAAAATATCCAGGAAAAGGACCGATATCCGACATGCAGTATCATGGTGTGGGTCGGCATCATGATCAATGGCCGCACGCGCCTACATGTGGTTGCGAATGGGACTATGACGGGCCAACGATACACTGATGAAGTTCTACTTCCTCATGTTCGTCTTTTCCGTGGTGCTGTCGGTGATAAATTTGTTTTTATGGACGACAACGCAACATGTTATCGAACACTCGCTGTTCAGGATTGTCTAGACAGCGAGGGTATTAAACGTCTCGTATGGCCAGCGCGTTCTCCAGATCTAAACCCCATTGAAAATGTGTGGGATGCTTTGGGGAGGCAAGTTGCTGGTCGAAACTATCCTCCGACAAACAAGAACACCCTCATCTGTGCACTCACAGAGGAATGGGATAAATTGCCTCAACAGCTGGTGGATAATGTTGTGCAAAGTATGGTACGACGTGTGGAATGTTGCATCACACTCCACGGTGGACATATCCCGTACTGATATCTTTCTTTAAGGTGCCGGCTGACTTTTTGATGCATTGTTCCATTTCTCCGTTCGCAGATCAAATGAACATTTTTTTTTCTTCCAGATGTTTCACAGCTTTTGTACTTTCCAGAACAATAAATATTATTTATTCTAATGTCTGAACAGTGTGGCAACTATATTTTATCCTACTCGGCCTCATGTCTCGCTTAATGTTATGCTACATAGCAATTTGTGATCCGTCCTTAGCAATTGTCCAGCAGTGTATTTGCACATACTATTGTTGTGGATTTGATATTATATTACATACTATAAATATAACCACACCATTTTTTTTTATTTGTAATTCTTAACAATTCCAAAACTTTATAAAACCTCTTCATTTGTGAATGCAAGCATATTGATTTCGATCACGCTTCAATAAATACTATTCCTATTTTTCCACTCGTAATTTCAACACTATTTGCAGCGTTTTATGAACAATTTATTACTTTTTTCCTCCTGGTTTTGAGTATGAAGTCTTGAAAGGCTTGCAGAACGTGCATTTTTTCGTGGAGTTACTTTGTACCTTTACGAAATTTCAAGCATCGACAAACATTCATTTACGAAACGGCATTTCTAGCGAATCTCAGGTGCATTCAGCCATTTAATGTCAAAAAAATAGGTCAAAGAAGTTGTACAGAGAAAACCTCTACCACTTTCAACGAAATTCGCACGTTCAGTCCTTTTTTTCCTAAAAAAACTGTGCGAATGGTTTCGACAAGAACCGCCACGCTTTGTTCCCGAAAAAATTCTTCGCACGCGAATATAAAGCACTTTGAAAGGATAATATGCAAGCTGGCGCATGCGTTCACTTTGTAAACAAAGAGAAATTCTAAACTTCCATTTTTGCATTCAAATGGTTACAGTTAATGGAATTTGTAAGCGCGGAGACAAACGGATGATTCAATATATTTATGAAGTTACATCAGAAAAACGGGAAATGGAAGTAGATATCGAAAGTAGTTATAAAATAAATCTGGGAAAAGTGTCAATTTTTATTTCGAAAAAAAAAGAAGAGCTTTGCTATTCTCGCAAATGTTTGTTTTTGAACAAATGGTAAGCTTGAATATGTGATTCTTTTTATTGTGGAACGCTCACTTTTTTAGAATTACAATTTTTAACGTAGCATTTTAAGATAGGAAATTTATTTGAAATTATATGTAATTTAAAGTGATTGAGAGACTAATTTCGAGAAAGCGCAAAAATGGATTATTTTTTTGTATGTAGTATCAGATGAATTACAAATATTATTACGCAAAAAAAATTATTTAAATGTAATTTTTTGGTAAGAAATAAACAACTTTCTTCAAAACATTCTATTAAAAACGCTCTATAATAATAATTTGTCTACATATAGCTAAGACTTCTGTATTGGAGTTAAACACAAATTTTGAAATATATAATTTAGAAGAGAATTTATCCATATTTTATTATATTAGAGAAGAGAAATTTTAACAGAACACACCCGTTACTTCAATTGGTCGTAACTATAAAATCACGAGAATTTTTCAAAAAATGCTAATTTAACCCTGGTATAGAATAGAATATAGGCAAAATAAAAAATAGAAGAAAAGTTTACACAGGTAAAATATATTATTATAGAAATAAGCCTTTTTCATAAAAGAAGAATGTTTTGAAAATTTGTTATTTTTTCTACAATTTTGTCAAAAAAAATTGTATTTAAATCATTTTCTCTTGTAATTATGTTCTTAAAACAATTTTAAATGTATATTCTAATTCAACCGACACTAAATGTGAAAAAATTATCCATTTACACGATTTTTGAAAAACACAGTTCTGAACGTAATCGCCTTAATTCAGCTGAAATAGCATAATTATTCAAATATTAATTTTTAAGTATTGCTTTTATTTCGAATTCAAACGTATGCATGATTGAATTTCGGATATGTCTATTATTAATACATCGCTATGAATTCTAATTGTAAAATGTTCCACTTCGTTGAATTCTAACGCCAAAATTGAAAGTAAGAGTTCTAAAGAATTGAAAATAATAAAAAGTCTATGCAAGATCTGTGGAAATGTTCTTCAGGTAAAAAAAAAACGATTAAAGAAAAAAGGCAATGGCACAACGCGTCAAAAATAGGTTTGGTTTAAAAGATTAAATAAGGCTATATATCAATTGTGATAAGACATTTAATAATACACTTAAATTATGTATCTCATTAAAACCAGTCTTATAATTGACATACGCGTAACCAATCCTTTTATTATGTAATTTATTACTTTATTCTTTCACGATAGAATAGACACCGACTTATAAAAAGCATTCTATTTTAGAACCTATTTACGGAAATTATGAATGTCAATACAGAAGATATTTAAATTTATTAATACATATAAATGAAATAAGCTTTATTTCATTTATTGTAGACCGCAAGTTGTAATAAAATATGAGCATATTTACAGATATGTGATGTATAGTTACCTGTCCAACAAAAAAAATTTAAAAAAGGCTTGAGGTAGATTAGTAAAAAAAGAAAGAAAATTGAAAGTTTCCATAAAATTGTTATAGCCACAACTTATTTAGAATTTCTTTCCTGCATTGAATCCACGAAAATGAGTATTTTTTGCTTCTAATTTATCTGCACCATATATCTTTATATTCATTCACTAATTATATATAAACTAAAACTTGTATAAGATTTTAAGGAGGGAAAACAGCAGTAGAAAACGCTTTTATTTTGAGAATTGCTAACGAACAGAAAAATGGCCACTTGTGAAAGAGCAGTGAATCATATTCTCAAAAAGGGTTAAAAGAAAACAAAAACTTGCTGATTTCTCAAAAAATTCTATATTTAAATTTAAAAATATCCTTGCCCTATAAAAGTCACGCAACAGCATGAGAACAATATCTCATTAAAACAAATAAGTGAATTCAAAATTCATGCTATAAGCATTCTCCGGAATAGTAATACCGCTTTGAAATTTGAACAGCGATTTCAAAAGCTAAAATTCTAATATTTTTTTTAGAGAACGAGAAAAAGACGAACAACAAGAGTTGAGAAATCTCACGCGAACAAATTAATATTCTACCCGGTTAAATATTTTTATCGGCTGTGAAACAGAATTTGTTAAAATTAAGTTTTATAAGAAGGAAAATTAAAAACTCGCGGCAAAGGTTATCTCGTGAATTTTAAGAATAAAAGAGAAAAAAAAAAGTCGTGCATTTCTCAACTTCTAATCTAATAAGAAACAGGACGATGTTGCATCAAAAGAACGGTCAAAGTTAAATAGTTAAATAAGAGGTAATAAAATATTTCATTTGAAAAGTGGCAACGATAATTCTTGTTCCGATAGATTTTATTAAATCAACTGTGTGCTGTATTATCGTCTGCTTCGCTATTTTTTTTTTAAATTTGTATGTGTGTAATGTAACTGTTACTTTATTAAGCTCCGAAAAGGAAAAGAATTGTCATCGTTCCCAGTCTACTAAAGCAAGATCTGATGTCCAATTAGTCTGAGAGAGAACAACCAATATGTAATAATTCGCTTCTTCCATTGTATAATTCATTTTCGTCGTATTCGATAACAGATGGAAAGTAGTTCCAAATAAAGGAACACGGTGACCTAAAAGGATTGCGAAAGTTACAGTTTTAAATCTTTTTTTTAGGAGAAAACTTGATTACGAGAGATTACGAAAATCGGCTCTCAAAATATAAATACAATTTTTGTTTTTGTTGACACAAATAAGAAGCAGCTTACACAAAATAGGCTTCCAATTTTTTTAAAACGATTTTGTAATTTCTGTCAATATAGAAACTTTTGTTAAAAAAGTAAAAAATATTTCTATATCTAGATGTTGTATATCATAATTAAAAGCAAAGTTCTGAAGTAACGTCCAAATCATTAATTTATTTCAGGAAATGAGAATTTTTTTGAAACTGAATTGATTCTGGGAAATACACACACACACACACAAACAATTTTATTAATTAGATGCACAATAAAAATGACAATAAATTGAAAACGAAATTTGCCACATTAAATGAAGATTAAAATGCCTAATCGTTTTTTAGCTGATATTTAATATGTTGCGTTTATGTATATTTAAATAAAATAGAAATCAGGTTTCAATTAAGACATAATTAGGTTTTTATTTCTTTCATAGACGATTAATTATTTTTTATTTTACCATTAGCGAATGCATTATCTTATTTATCAACATGAATATTTTGAGGCTTAGTTTGATTTTATTTCATTAAGGCCACTGTCTCGCGAGGTATAGACACGGGCCTCGCAATTCTAAAACGTGATCAAGTAGCGTGGACGCGCCACCTAAACTTGTATTTCACTTTCTTATAGTTTTCACATCACACGATACTATTTTATGTATGAATTCCATTTGAAGAGGAACTGCTCACATTTTCCAATACGGCCAGTCGTCATAGGAATCAGGGCCACAAAATCTATTTTTACGTAATCAATAAGTAAAATTTTTCATGAAACAATTATTTAATAAGGGTTTGATAAAAACAAAATTATACTATTCTGACAATGTCATCGCATTGGCACTTAGTTATCTGCTTTTATCTTTAATCAATTGTGCAATTTTCTTTACGATCCACTTCATTAAAATAACAACGGATGTTATTCCAATTCCCTTCTCATATGAAATCCCAATTCAATAATTTTTTTTACAGTTATTAAATCGTAAAAAGGCTCTGTTAATAAGTCTATGGTACTAGCAACGGATGAAAAATATTCAAATTTTATTGGCACAGATAAGCGATTTATTGTAAAAATAGCATTCTTGCTATCTTGAAATTATTGCGTTTTAAAAACAAAGATTATAAACACCAAACTGTTTTTATGTTTAGTTGTGAACTTTACTTTAAGCCCACAGAGAGTTTATTTTAGTTAAAAGAACTATGAGTATTTTTTATGTGCTCAGAGGACCACATCGTGATCACGTGACAGTATTATACAAATGAGCTATATCATCACAATATTACCAACAGAGACACTGAGGTTGCTAGTCCTGATGGGCACTTTTTTAGGGCAGCTTAATATACTATGAATTTTTTGCTTACGCGTTTTGGGGCTCCTGAAGCTTTGCAGCCCCATATCAATGATACGGCGGTAGCTATGCCCCTGAGAACTCTGAATAGAGAGACCCTGAGAACTCTGAATATGTCCCTGAATAGAGAACTACGCTAGTATACTTAAAAAAAAGACGAGTTTTTGAGACATTAGCATTAATTAATTTTTGACGTGAAAACGAGATTTGAATGGGCTCGGATGCATGAAGAAAGTATTAGCGAAACTGCTGTATTTATATGACATGTTCTCCTGTAGCTGTAGTGAAAGTATATCAAGACGGGAGTGAGAGAGTGAGTATTAACCTCGCACTATTCAGCTACTCAAGGGCTTTATATCAAGACAGGAATATCAGGCAAAAAATTGAGTCTGAATGAACCAACTGCAATCGTCTTCGAAAGTTGAATGATCGAGCGGAACAGAGAATAGTGGAAAAAAGAACAGACAACAGTGCAGCAGATCTTACACACGGGAGTCCTTTCAAAGTACCTCTGAGCGCAGTGTTCGCCGTACCATTCATCGTATCGGCTATGAAAACACAAAGACTAATGCGAAGATCTTTTCAGCCTCAAAGAAAAATCAAGTCACAAATTTGGTCAGGCAAACTAGAATTGGGTGATGGGCATTTGGGGAAAAAATATACAATGGAATTCATCGGATCACCTTATGTTACATCAAACAGATAGGCGAGTTAGAATTTAGCAGAGACAGAAGGATAGCATGGCTCTAAAAGTATTGCTACAAGCAGGTGGAAATAACGTGATAGTTTGGGGTATATTTTCTTGGCATGCTTTGGCCCTTCTATTTCGTGTGCGTGGATGTTAGAATAAGACATCACAACTAACCATCATTGCTGACCAAGTACATCCTATGATGCAGGTTATTTGTAAAAATGGTAATGAGTGCAATCAACAGGGGGTAATGCATCCGGTCGCAGTATTGGCATTGTACAAGATTGAATTGAAGAACATGAGGAGGACTTCACTTTGTCGACTTGAGCCCCACAATCCTCACATTTCAAACCCATAGAGTGAATTGTGAGATGAACACTCTGAGCCCCATCCGATATCTCGATCCCAAGCCATCTGGTCATACACAACTGGAAAACGCCATTCTTCAAGCATGGTTCTTGATTTCACAAATGACCAATCATCATCTCGCAGAGTCCATTTCAAGAAGAATCAAGGTTGCATTAAAAGCAAAAGGTGAACTCTAAAGGATATTAAATGGGCGGTCGCAATAAAGTGGACATTCAGTTTTTGTGTGTATCAAACCTTCCCATCATCTTCTAAGTAATAAAACAACTGAATTTAAAACGGATTTAAATTGAGCATTGTTCTTATAATCACCAACATACTTAAAATAAAAAATAAATCATTTTCTCTCTCTCTCTCTCAGCTTTAACTATATTTTAATCAAATAAATATCAAATCACTGGAATTAAAGATTTAAATAAAGAAAAAATTTAAGATTTTCATTAGTTTTTTTTTTATTTAATTTCAGAGTAGTTCCGTTAAATCATTATATTATAGCAGCAGATAATAAGAAATGGAGATCAGCAAGTTAAAAAGTCAGATAAGGAAAACACACTAGAAAGTATAGTGTTCGTTTCACAGTAACGCACTAGAATTTAAAGCTGAGCAGCTTAAATTTTCACAAAAAAACAATTTTTTTATGAAATTATTTAAACTTTACAAATTTTCGATATTTAAGCAAAACACCGTTAGGTTGAAAAATTATTGTAACTTTAAGGGCATTTGAAAAACTAAAATCTTATTTTTTTTGACAATTTGAGATTTTTACATTTTCAAATTGTATAGATTTTAACCTTCCTAAAAATACCTTACTTCAACCTCTAGGGTAATTAGAAGTTCTTAAAACCAATTTTTAAATAATCGTTGAAACTGGGCCACGCCCATTTGAATGGCGAAAAATGTAAACAAAGTACTTCGTTTTTGCTTAAAAGTTGAACGTCTGAAATAAAACTAAACACGTATCTTTTATTGTAAATTGAGCCTTTTATTTTTTTATTTACTAGCCGATTAGAAGCATCACTGTATACATTAAATTTAATTTATCTCCAAATGTAAATTTTGATGTTCGATGTACCTTTCTGAGAAATTACTGTTCACAGGTATGTCAACTTTTTACGATATATTTATTATGATGGCTAATATACACTGAAATGAGCTTTTCGTAAAAACTCAAAAATTTATTTTTCACAAATTTTTTATGAGAAAAATGGGCCAAATTTCGCAATGTTTGATAAAATAATTAATAAATTATTCAAAAATTCAAAATGAGCTAAAAATTAATTTCAGTATAATGAGAAAGGTGTACTTTAATTGTATGAAGAATTTTAAGCATGTACATATACATCGAAGGTACATCGAAAACAGCCAATTTAACATTGTCAGTATAGGGGGAGAGAGAGAGAGAGAGGTTTCCAACTCCTCTTAAAAAAATACCCCAGCATACACCATCTCTTTTCGAGAATAATCCACTCGACTCCACTTTTTCTTCTATCCCACTGTCCAACTTTTTAACTAAATACTACTAATAAAAAATTCTCACTCTTAAAGTACGCTTCTTTCCAAATTTTTTCCCTTTCTCACAGAATCAAATGAAAACTAACTCTAAAATTAAGTTGCAAGGCCACAAATGAATTTTTTTACCATCAGAAGTAGATGGTTTGTTAATATATCTTGTTCAAATTTTCAATCCTTAATAAAATGCTTTTTATTCATCCACTCAAGTTCAAATACATTTTTTAAACTTGTAGTGGATGACATTTGATGCTAAAACAGTTCTTTCAAATATTAATTCATTCATTAAATTAAAAAATGAATAAATAGTAACAAAAATAGTAGTCCAACACCATATATAAATAGGAAAAGCGCCCGCTGTGTCCCTGCAGCGCAAAGGATAGCGCGTTGAACTTGTAATACAAAGGTCGTCGGTTCGAATCCCTCCTGGGATGGCCTAATTTCTGAGAATGTAATTTCTTTTTATCATACTATTTTATTGGAATATTTAAATTTAATTAATGAATAAATAGTAACAAACAAAAATAATAAACCAACACCACATATAGATAGGAAAATGGAAAATTGAAAGGAAAAACGCTTTCTATTTTGCCTATTTAATAGTGTGATTCTGTCCTATGTATATACATATTTATATTAAGGTGATGGCCTACCTTTGGACCCAATTTTGTTATTAAAAGAAATTTTTGAAACAAAGTGAGTGTTTTTAGGAATAAAAATTAAAAAAGTATGTAAATACCATCATATAAAATTTTTTAAATAAATATTGTACTTTTAGAAAAATTGGTTGTTTTCAAGGAAATTTTACCAATTTTTTACTAAAACGGGTAATACTGTATAAAAATTTCTAATGCAATTATCATATTTTTCTTTATACACAACATACACATATTATGGTGCTCTTCAAAATGAACCAAAAATCTAAGAGAAATATTAAAATACAAAAAAATTACAGACAATTATATATAATAATATCAAAATTTTGATATTTTTAAAGTTTTTTCTTTATAAAAACTACCCAAAATGAAAAAAAATATTTAACCTACAACAAAACTTGTGGTCCACTCTATGAAAAATAGTATAATAAGCATTCCCACAAAATTTCAAAACGTTATCTGGTTTGGTTCTTAAGACATCATGTATATGGTAAGAGATTCTTAGGAAAACATAATTTTGAGAAAAACTCATTTAAAATTTTATCTTACCGCCCTTTTGCGTAAAGTGATGTTTTTTAAAATCTCTACAACTTTATTTCTATTTCGCGTAAAGGAAAAAGAAAAGCTGTTTTGGAAAGAAAAAAATATTCAAACTAAAGATTTTAAAATAAAAAAAATGCCTTATGGAGACGAAAAATGACATTTTCAATGTAGGCAGTCACCTGAAGGTATCCGACTACGTTCGGAACCGTGGTCTTGCAAAAGCGTGTTAATGGATAATATTTATGATATTTAGTGTCATTAAGATTGGAAAATGTATATAAAATTGTTTTAAGAATAGTATTACAATAAAAAATTATTTAAGTACAATATTTTGACAAAAAATGAACATAGAATGACCCATTTTCAAAATATTCTCCTTTTGTGAAAAATTCTTCTTACAGAGGCTCAACTAGAATTTTTGAAATATATATTTTAGAAGTGAGTTTATTCACATTTTACGACAACAGAGGGGATCAATTTTAAGACCCTAAAAAACACCGATAATTTTTTCAATTGATGGTAACTGAAAAAAACGTGAATTTTTCAAAAATCCTAGTTCAGACTCTCTGGAGAAGTCATTTATTTTATATAAGCGAAATATTATTATTTTAGAAGCATTTTTTTATAAAAGGAGAACATTTTTTAAAAAAAGATTATTCTAAGTTATTTTTTTGCCAAAATGGTGAACTTAAATAATTTTTTTTTTGTCACAATGTCGTTAAAATAATTTTATACATGTATTCTAATCTAAGTGACACTAAATATCATAAAAAATTATCCATTTATACGCTTTTTTAAAATCATAGTCGGATACCTTAATTGTAACTATTTAATAAAAAGTATCTAAAATAAAATTTTCTTTGTTTTGACCTAAGTAGGAATTGACTTAATTTTTTTTTCATATTACTTGTTATAAAACAGCACTTACCAGCGGCCGAATACGGCCCGAAACTCTGCGAATCCCTCCTGGCATTCAGAAGTTGCCCCGGTGCGTACGGCGTACTGTGACTCCGCCGCATTCGTTTCACCGAATTGCCCGTCGGGCGATAACGGCTCATCACTTGATCAAAGCTGATCTTTCGTTCCATTGTGTGTGGTCCGGCGAGCTGATATAAAATGCGAAGCGATGCAACAAGTTTTGATCAACCCGAAAAGGAAGTATTCCAACTAGGAGTAAAGGAGGGGAAAATTCCACCGGAAAAAAAGGAATAAATTAAGCCTGTCGACGTAAAAATACATAAATTCGATGGAATGGCATTTGCGATGAACCCAGAACAACAACGATATTTGTGGGAAGAAAACAGATTAATGTATTGTACAGCCCCAACTAGACTGTTTACTTAGCTAGTTATAATTGTGATGGATTACCACAGCTCGGGTCATTCATGTAGGTCATGGTTTGTCTTTTTTTCAGAAAATATTATCTCTGAGTGAAAATGAATAGAAATTTATTGGGGAAATTAGTTAATCTGAAATGAAATTATAAGAGAGTTTTCTGCTCTTTTTTCATATTAATTTGTGGCTTGAAATGCTTTTTAAAATTTAATTTTCGGAAATGTAAGCACATGTTTTGCTTTTCAGCATCGTAAATAAAACCAAGCTAAATAATTAATCTGGAAATCAATTAAACACGAAGAACAAACAAGCCTTAATTGGTACGAATCGGTTCATCCGTAATCATGTCGTCTACATGATAAACAGGAACTGGCTTTCAACTTTAAAAACAAAGTAGTTTAACAGTTCCACCGCAGTGTGTACGAATGTTTTCTAGTTCTGAATTCCAAAAGCAATCACGATAAGAAATAAAATGTATACAAAAAATAGCAGTTATACAACGTCATTAGTATTCAATATTATTTTTCAATATTTATTTTTGGTCTGCTAAATGTGATCTTTTTTGAAATGAAAAACAAATACTGTATTACAGGGCAGACTTTATCATTTTTGAGATACGTTTCTGCGTTTAATATTTGTTCTTGTAAATAACAAAAAAATTATTCAGCATCTTTTACGATATATATATATATATATATATATATATATATATATATATATATATATATATATATATATATATATATATATATATATAGATAGATAGATAGATAGATAGATAGATAATAAGGGCAGTTCTCTCTATATATACTCGTATGATAGACAAACACTGTTCAGATGTTGATTGTCTGGTGAAAAAAGGAATACAATCAAAAACTATGAAAATTTCCACAGAGAGTCTTAATAAAATCAAAACTATAAGTAATAATTTGAAATTTAGAAAACATTTTTAGAACATTGAGGATACCTGTACGGTATCCTCACACACTAGGAACGATTTTTATAAAACGCGTATTTTCCCTTCAAAATATTAATTACTTCTATTTTTGAAAATTAACACCAGTTTTTCCCCTTTTATCTACGAACAAGGAAGTGTCAAAACCAAGAAAACGTTTGTTTGATATATATCATCAAAATCTTTCTAAAAAAAAATCAACTAAGTCAAAAGAATACAAAGTTTACAGACTCCATATAGCCTCGAACTCAGACTCGACCTACCAACCAAGCAGATAATCTTGACCCCAAAAGATAACAAATTGGATGTTTTCAAATGTACATTTTCAATACACAGCAACAAAAATAAAGGAATACTCTACATGTCTCTAACAAATCATGCAGGATATTAAAACAGAAATATTTCAATCTCTTATTAAACATATTTTTCCAATAGCGACAGACTGATAATGCAAACAGGAGATCCATTTCCGAAAGAATAATCACAACATTAAACGCGTCTAAGGACAGGTCTGTTTTGAATAAGTAACATAAGCATGCTATTACAAAACGCAGATCAACCGGTTGAGAAACTAGAGTTACTTCGACAGCAATAACAACGAAACTAATTCATTCAGATCACGTTTTTATTCTAATGAACTTGTTACGACAACTGTTGATAAAAACTTCTCTTTTTTCTCAAAAAGTGTGTGCATATTAATTATTACTCTCTTTTATAACGTTTAAATAAACTATTATCCAGAAATGATGAGATTATTCCGAAATAAACTTTGAAAGAGGAAATTTACTAATTCGAAGTACTTTTAAACTGGGTAAAAATTCGGGAATTTAATTTCTTTAAAAATAAAAATTTATAGAAATTTCATCTTAATCATTATTATTTGTTTTATTTAATGAATACCCACCTACCCCCAATTATTATGACGTTTTTATTTGACTGCATAATCTACGAAAATGGCACGCCTGAAAGACACACCAAAATACGATAATATCCATAATAATCATTTAGCATTATTTTCGCTACTTTTTTATACATAATCTATATTCTGCATGAAACTAAATGGTGGTATTACCTAATAGAAAGAAAAAACCAATGCACACACACACACACAATATAATTGATCTATTTATTTGCTTTTATTGAATTGCTATCGTACAAGTACAGTGACAGAGAATTTATAACTACCAAATTATTACTTTCTTATAAATTACAATACGTCAGATGACGATAATAAAACCCAAAATAGATTAAAAACATGCAGTAGTCTATATCAGCGGCTCTTCAACTTTTGATCACCACGGACACCCTTTTAGTATCAGACTGACATCGCGGACCCCCAAGATTTTGAACATCCCTCTCTAATATTCTTGATGAAATACATAATTTAGTGGAGTTTTTGCATTGGAGGGAATTTAGTGATCTAGTTTAGGATGACACATCTTTCAATTTTTCCACGAGGCTTTCCAGATTCTGTAAAAAAGGAAGTCTCAACGTCACATGAGAGTTCACGGACCCTCTAAAAAAACGCTGCGCGCCCCCAGGGGTCCACGGATCATAGTTTAAGAACCATTTTGGCCTATGTTATTCCATACAACGACATCGCAATCCACTCTCGAACTATTCGCTGAATATACCTCGTGTTCCGCTATTAGGATACTTCTAATTGGATTTGATTTTTTTTACACAATCTCAACAGAACTTCATAAGAGACCTTACAGTTTGAAACTAGAGTGGTCTTAGAAGTCTAGTAGTCATGGTCTCATAGCTGGCCCTTCATGAGTTGAGCCATGGAGCCACTTAAGGGCCACCGAGTAGAGGGGCCGATGTTCGTTTAATCTGTCGTAGCCAAAAATCGACGCGTTGGAGTGGTGTGGAAGTTAGAAGAGTCGAGTGCAAGCTTAGGTGTTGTCTTCTACACTCGAACTTGATTCAAGATGACGAGATCTGTCGTTGACAGACCTCGTATTGCTTTATAATGCGATGTTAATAAAATTTTAACTGTGTCTACATAAGCCAGTAACAGCCTCTAGACAGTGATGATGCCTTTTGCATAGTGGTCATGTTACTTGACTACGGATCTCAGCGTTGCGGGTTCTATCCTCGACATTGGCGACTTTGACTGAATTAAGTATAAAATCGCAATCTTCTGATTTGTCGTGGCGCCCTCAACCTGTAAAAAGAGCAACCAAAGTCATCAGCCTCACTTGACGCAGTAACCAAAGTCATCAGACTCACTTGATGCAGCAACTAAAGTCGTCAGACTCTCTTTTGACGCAGCAACAATTCACACGCTCGCCTTAACAAATGTATCGTTCGTTCGCCTATCCACCAACTCACTAGTGGGGGAGTACTGTAGTGGTGGTATTGTCATTAGCCAGTAACAGCCTCCGGATAGGAGTGATTACTTTTGTCTAGTGGACATGTTACCCGGCTGCGGATCCATAGGTCGCGGGATCTGACCTCCGGATAAGCGCCACTACAAAACACTAATTTGAAAGTAGGTGATATGACGACAACATATTATATCTATTTTTGAGCACTCTAGGAAATGAAATTTAATTAGATAGGTTCAATGTCTGGAATTTTCTACCATTATGCATATCTCTTGTGGGAAGTTAAGAATTGAATACAAGTTAAGATCGCGAGATTTTTCTATCAGGAATCTCCAACAATTTTAAAAACCTTTAACTATGATTATGCTGTAATAATGTATCTCCATTTAGTTAAGAGAAAAGTATTTAAATACTGGGTGAGCACAAAAAGTCCGTACAAATTTTAAAAACTTATAAGACCTGGAAAATTAAAATAAAAAACGGTTTGCAGGTAAGGTAAGGCATCGATAAGGGGAAAAAACTTGCCGACAGATGGCGCTGGTACAAACGACTGAGTTGGAAATATGCAAATGAGACAGTCTATTACAAATACAGGATTATTACAGCCTTGATCCAGATCTAATTCTCCGTTGCATGCCAACAAAGTAAACAAGGATGCTGAGTGAGAAAGACAAAGCTTTGCTGGTGAAGCTGTTTCTCATGAACAAGGAATCAGTGACTATTGTACAGCGTAAATTCCGACTTTAGAAAAGTGACCTTCAACGGCCTTCAACAGTGGTACTCCTCATAAAGCTTGTTGTTATTTGAGGAAACTGGATCGTTCGAGGATCGTGTAAGATCCGGACGATCAAGTATAAGAATCATTAGCAAACGTTGCAAGTTTACATGTCCTCATCGGTCTCCAGATCTGATTCCAGTAGACTTTTGGCTGTGACGATATTAAAATTCCCGGGTGTATTAATCCTGTTGATCCATTTTGTCGGAATTGAAAGATGTGATCCACCGAGAGCTGTCATGTATACAGACAGACATTCTGCACTCTGTAGTTGTTGTATTTGTGACACGCTTGGAATGTGTCATCCCTTGTGGTGGCGGATATGTGGAACACATGCTGCTGTAATAGATTAATTGGTGACGTTATTTCTGTTATTTGCGAGTCTTTTCTTTCACTTATAGACAAAACGCCACCTATCGGTTGTTTCTGAATTTTTTCTTTTTCTTATCTTAAAAAAATCCTGTGACTCATCGATGCTAAACCTGCAAACCGTTTTTTATTTGTTTAATTTTCTAGGTTTTATAAATTTTTAAAGTTTTTACGGACTTTTTGCCTTTCCGCTATATATAAAAACTACTCCTTAAAATTTATAATGTTTATTTTATCACTCGCATAATACTACCTATGTTTCATCACTATTTCTGCAAACGATATTTTCTGTGTGTGACGCTTATTCTAAATCTCTCCTCTTCACTCTCTGCAATAGTATCAGAGACCGTTCTTGACCCAGATCAAAAATCGAACAACAACCTTTCCGTAAAAAGTGATGTTCTCACCACCCCTGGCTTCATTCATTTACGAGTTAATGTATCACCACTTACGGAGGAATATGTTTGGTTTTTTCCCTTTTATACATATATTGCGATCATTTCAGTGAATTTACGACCTGCCGATGTCTCCACTTACGTCATCACAAATCTCACATAAAAGATTCGCTTTCTCTTTCCCAAGCAGTTTTTATTAAGGGAGGAAAAACATCTGCTCTTGGCTTGAGATTATTCAGGTGGGTGTAGAGCCGACCCACCTGTAGGGGGGGGAGGAACAAACAAAGGGTGCAGAGTACTTGGATGTGAAATCTTTGGAATTCTTTGCGATGGAAGACAGCTGCATTTTCAAAAGCGATTGTGACGGACGACACTAGTAAAGTGAAGTAAAGGAGGGATTCTTGTTTTCAAATAATAGTGTAGGTGAAATGTATTTCATAACAATTAAAATTTATTTTCCCGCGAGAATGAACAAACATGATACAAATACTATAATATTATTTAAAAATATAGAAAAAATTATTTATTAGTTTATTTCTGATAAAAATAAAATAAAAAAATTCAGAATGTAATGTATTCAACGGCAAACATTTAAGCACACTATATTTTAAATTAATTAAATTTCAATGTATTCTAACTCTATACTAAAGTTATTTATTATTTTAAAAATGATCATTTTACACGAAATCATTTTTCATGATCAATAAAAATTGATCATCTATTCCAGATGAATTTCAATAATTTAAACAAGAAATTAATAACTACAACACATACTGATGGCAAATCTTGTCAATTCGATTGACACACGAATTCGAAAAAAAAAAAAAAATACAAGGCTTCATTCACCAAATTTCCACATAGCTCCATGAGAGAATTTTGAAGAGAGTACACATCCAGGAGAGAGATTTACCATACAATGCTTGCCCAAATTCTTATTATAAATCACCTCTGGGAGAATATAGTCTTGAATTTTAAGACAATTTTATCATTAAGCTACTAGTCACGATTTTTTTTTTTTTTGTGATTCCTTTATAAACCAAAGGAATGGTTACAGTCGAAGTTACAACTTTTTATTTTTATTGGTTACAGTCGAAGTTACAACTTTTTATTTTTATATCTAAATTTTTTTTCATTGTCAATAAGTAAATGCAGTCTAACAAATCAAGTTAAAATTTTATAATATTTAGTTCTACATTTGTGTAATGCTGTATTTCTTTTCTTAAAATATAGTATTCATATTCTTTTTCAATTAGAAAATCAATTTTTGAGATTTCCTTTTAATTAAAACTAATAATTATTAAAAATTTAAATCTTGTCAAATGAAAATATCATTATTTCTTGAATGTAATATTACATATATTTTACCATTTATCATGCCGTCGCTTGAACATAGAAAAATATTTCACATTAAATGGTTTTCTCTTCTAAAAGAATTGTCACACAGTCATGCTAAAATTTTACAACCTCATTTTAGAATATTTTTTTTAAGAAACAATTCTTTTGAGCACATAAAAACCAACATGGCATAAACATAATTAATATTTTTAAAATATCAACGATAAATTAAATTATTTCCCTGTATGTAAGTAATTAAATTCGTTGTTCTCTTAGATGATATTATAAATAAATAAGCATTATTAATTGTGTGTGCTTTATTCAAATCTATCAAAAAAATATCGTCTTAAAAATGATTGTACATTAAAACAATATTTCTTGCGTAAAATTAATAACTATTACTTTTTCGCAGTCCTTTTCAAATTATAATTGAATGTGATTTCATATTACAATTTTTAAAAAATCGTTGAAAAAATTTCTGCATACTTTTTATTTTAATTAATACTATTTTAACTTAAACTTCGTGTTTAGATTTCAGACGGTAAATAATAATTAACAGAGAAAATAATAGCACATTCGAATTCGGAATATTACCTTCAAACAAACCTAAGTATCTATGTGCGTTTTTTATTTATAAATTCTTGAAATTATGTCGTATGATTTAAAGAGTAAAACTGTCATTTTGAAAAATATCTAAAAATCTTCAATATCTTTTTTTAAAAAAAATCAACAGATATTGCAAATTATTAAGCCTACTATTTATTCGACTTCTTATTTTCCTATGGCAACGAGACATATAAAAAAACAAGTTTCCTAGAACGTTGAAAAAATATCTGAAATTTTTCAATATCCTTTTTTTTTTAAATTAACAGTTATTGCAAATCATTAAGCCTACTATTTATTCGACTTTTCTTATTTTCCTATGGCAACAAGACACATAAAAAACAAGTAAGTTTTCTCGAACGTTAAAAGAGACCAGCAAATTCTTTTTTTCTTTCATTGTAGGTGTTAGCTGGCGAGGTGGTCAGTCAATAATACACAGTGAAGGGGAAAAATAAAAAAAAAACGAAGAGAGGAAGGCAAACTGCCTCTGCTGTTACTAGGTGGAAACAGAGCAGCGAAATCTTCACTGCAGTACTTCCGTTGAGGGAATATTCATCAGGTTAACGGAACTGACGTCACGAATCTGGCTCTACAAATCGATCCTTTTGTCAAAGCAGGAGGGAAACCCCTCTCTTTAGCTCTTCCAATGCCGGTCGAAAGGGGTTTCCCCTGTTCAGTTTTCCCCTTGCGCTGTCTCTCCAATGGAAAAAAATTGCTCAAAAGCATTTCAGTTATGAAAAGATTTTTTGCTCTTTTTTTCTTTTATTATTTGGGGGAAGAACGATTTTTAGAATGTCGGTATTCATTTTCCCCCAGCAGAGAAAAGGGGCATAAAATTCTTTAAGAGTTTACGATGTCATTTACCTTTAGAGTATTTTTTACAGCATTTCATCGAATGGATTTGAGTGTGGTGGAAGTATATGCATTATAAACTGATCATCTGAATGGTTAGTTAATGTTTATACATAATTGTATTAGGTTTTGTAAAACTGAGCATGATTTAAATAAAATTTTAGGAAGCAAATACAAGAAAGAATACAGTAACTGTTTAAAACACTAGTTCATTTTTGCGTAGCTAAAATTTGCAATATATTCAAAAATTAAAAAATATTTATTTACAAAGCTATTATTTTAATTCGTGTCTCAATATATTTATAAATTCACATATAGCAAGAAAGAAACATTTTAATTCACACCTTGTCTCTCATTTCAGTCAATTTGTGTCAGCCTCATTTGTGTTTTTGTGAGAAATTTTATACATTAGTGAAAAAAAAATGCGCTGAAAATAAATCTAAACAGGCTTCTTATCAAACAACTACATACGAAATTCCATTACCAAAAATAACGAAAACAAAATATTTTTAAAAACGGAAAATTTTAAAAAGACTCAAACGGCATGCAAATACTTTCTTCGAATAAAATATTATAAAATAAAATTGAATTTTTTAAAACATGAATGAGAGATTAAAATTAAAATATATAAATAATGTTTCATGATTATGATTTGAATATTAAACAGTAGCCAATAAAAAATAATGATTCTCCAAACCATTGTTAACTATTATCGCAAATATTAAGCGAAATGAATTTTTTTTGCCACACACACACACATTTAACAAAAAAATATTCGAATTTCTTAACTCGATTTCGAAACATATATTAAACAATTAAAAAATATAACTTTAATGCATAGTAAATTATTTAAAAGAATTCATATAGTAAAAATTATATTTTTAATAGCATATGTGAAATCTATTTCATTTAATTAACTTAAAACTTAATCATTGCAAAATACGATTAAATTGTTGAAGAATTTGCAATTTAGAATAAGGAAAAAAGGCTTAAGATTGGTTTTGAAAATATATTGTATATACATATGTATAACCATCTCATTCTTCTGATTTTTAGAAGTTTAGTTGTAGACAATTATTTGAATTAATGACAAATTTTTATAGATAACTAAAATTATTTATCTCTCGTATTGAATTTTACTAAGTAATATGCATAATATAAATTAAGACTTTAAGCGTAAGTAGTTCTATGAAAAACACTTAAAAAACTAATGACGTCTACTAATAAGATCTTAATTCATGATTTCGTGCATGACATTTAAAACAGTATTGAAATATACAATATAAAAGTAACATCACGTGTTTTTTCACACGATTAATGATATTCCTGCACATCCAATTAACCCAATGGTGAAATTTGAAACAAAGAATCTGATTAGAGTTTTAAGATGCATTTTTATTTTTACTTCTTCCAACCAGTTCCATTAACTGCTTTTGACCAAGGTTACATTGTGCATTAACGATGAGAACTTCTTGGAGTTCTCAGAAACCTTTTCAAATTCCAGTTTCACAGACACAAATAAATTTTCAGCGGCATTTCTTTTATCTATTACGTTCTCTGAAAAAGAAAAAAACCCCACTAATTTGACTCTAAATTAACACTTGAGCAAATGAGTCACAAATTAGAATTAAAAATTGCAATAAGAGTATGTGTGTGTGATTTACAATCACCCAAACTAAAATATCTACAATGCAGTAATAGATTCAAATTATAAGTAAGCAAATTGTGTTTTAAAATATATTATGAATTATATTTACCTTTTTTATCTTTCATAATACTCTTTTACTCTTTTAGTTGTTGTTTTTTTTTGTCACAAAAACGAATTTAGTTCCTTGAATTTTACTAACGTATGTATATGTATTTGTGATATCATTGTGCATAAAAAAAATCCAATTTTTCACAATATTCGAATTACTTGCAGAAAAGGATTTTATACACAAATCAAGAACATAAATTTTTTTTTATAAATGTAGAATTTCTGATGCATCAATATTAGCAATATTAACTATTTTTGTAAAAAAAAAAGATATATTTTAATAAATTATATAAAGTCATCAAATTACAGAACACTTTATTTACGTATACTACTTTATTATAGAGAAATATAACTATTTAAGCTAAACAGAGATAGAGAGATTTTATATTTCCAAAAAATTTCCAACAAGTCTAGCATTTCCAATATATAGTTCTGGATTCATATTTCTTATTTTCTGTTTTAAATATATTTTTTCCTAATATTTATTAACCGGAATTTAGAACGAACTTATTTGTCGCCAGTAGTTTAAAATTCTTAGCGCTTCAATTTAAATGCCAAGAGAGAAATCAATAAATCGACTGCGTACAAAATGCGAATGATATCAAATTTAAGCCGCAGCTGAAATGTGGATGCCGATTTAAAAGCAAAAATCATCAATAATCAATTCGAATACAAAGAGCATATTTGATAGAAATATTGTTAGGGTTACGTCAAGATCATAAATTGTGCCCCAAACAAAGACCATAAAATGTCGTTAATTCGATAGATAGTCAACAAAAGTTAAATTTGTCCACACTACTCAAGAATTTCATTTGAAGTCATACGAATATAAAAAAAGTACTAAGGATTTTTACAATGTTAGGCTTAGAAGAGGAGAAAATTTCTGTATTGAATTTGTACAAAACTTTTGTTACTAAGGATCGCGATGAATTTTAAATGTACTTCAGGTATCCGACTACGTTCGGAACCGTGATTTTAAAAAAAAAGCGCATAAATGAGATAATTTTCATATTTAGTGTCACTTAGATTAGAATACACGTATAAAATTGTTTTAAGGACATTTTGATAAAATTTTTTTATTTAAATACAATATTTTGGCAAAAAATTAACTTAGAATAACCTTTATTCAAAATGTTCTCCTTTTGTGAAAAATGCTTCCATTATAATAATATTTTGCCTGTATATAGCTCAGACTTATATATAGCCTGTATATAGCTCTGTACAGAGGCTCAACTATGATTTTTGAAAAATTCACGTTTTCAGAGTTACAACCATTTGAAATAATTGTTGGCGTTTTTTTCTTGAAATATATATTTCTCCCCTCTGTTGTCGTAAAACAGGGACAAATCCACTTCTAAGTAATATATTTCAAAAACTCTAGTTGAGCTTCTGTACAAAGGTCTGAGCTATATACTGGCAAAATATTATTATAATGGAAGCATTTTTCACAAAAGGAGAATATTTTGAAAATGGGACATTCTATGTTCATTTTTTGTCAAAATAGTGTACTTAAATAATTTTTTTATTGTAATAATATTCTTAAAACAATTTTATATACATTTTCTAATCTTAATGACACTAAATATCATAAATATTATCCATTAACACGCTTTTGCAAGACCACGGTTCCGAACGTAGTCGGATACCTTAATAAAATTTCACTTAATACTGTAAGGAATACAATAAAAGAACACGGCAATAATTTTTTATTTAAATTGAAAGAAAATTAAGCTGAACCAAATCTGAGTATTTTTTGCCGAAATAGTTTTACATAATTTTCCTTTTAACATTATGCATTGTCATTTTTCACGTGAATTCTACTTTTCCCAGAACTTTCGCTCCAGTTGCAACGGAAAGCATTTTTATTTGTGAACATGAAACTCCCATAAACACACTATTACTGAATTTTATTTATTCGATGAAGAGTTCCAACGCGCGGTTTGTTAAGATGACGTCTTGCTTATCGAGCCATACCGCCGCATTGTTCTATTCGAAAACGATCATTCCTTTCCTGGGAAAAATGAGCGGAATAGATTCCAAAATTCGTCTTTTCCAAGAGATAATCGTAGAAAGAATGAAAACATGAATTTTGCATTTGCCCGCTGTTTGCCTTTTGAGATAATGATCGTGATGAATGAGTTCTTTTGTCGAGTTTATAATGTTACGAAGAATTGCATTCTTTTTTCAATTTGTTATCTAAAGTTAGGCTCTGAGTTTTAAAAATTATGAATTCATCAATACCAAATTCAACCGATTATGAGAAAATATACATACGCGTTAAGAATATTATACGATTTAAAATTTTACTAAACTATCTCAAAATAAAAGAACTCAAGCTGCTAAATAAATCGAAGTAGAACCTTTATTTTGTTATTTCATTAAAACAGTGTTTCTCAAAGTGTGGGGCGCGCCCCCTAGGGGGCGAGAGCATATCGAAAATTTAAAGATTTTTTTTTTAAAAAAAAATAACCAGAAAGAGAAGTAAAACAAAATGCTTTCTTCCATAATAAAAAAAATACACACAGCAACAACACTGACATAATTTATGTTTATCATCTGGCTTTTTTTCCGTCATCAAATAGCTATCTTTGATCCCAAAACCAAACTAAAGAAAAAAACATTTTGTTTAATTTGCTCTATTCCCTCAATGAAAGATTTTTTTATTACGTTTTAACATAAAATATTACTCGTTAAAAAAAAACGAAACCCAGACCCTGAGAAAATTCTAAGAAGATAAACAATTCATCACTGTAGTTATTATTGAAATACATTAGTTGTAGAAAAGGAAGACATGATTCACTTTTCAGCCAGGCTGCATAATACATTTGCTAATCATTTGATTGACCTTCAAACTTATGGTATGGTTAGTTCAATATTAGTTCCGTCCCATCTTTTTTGCGTTTGCTTTTCGCTTAATGAAATTGTAAATAATAGAGTTTTACGATATTTGGGAAAGAATTGATTGATTTAACATTTCTGTAATATTAGTGAAAAATGTCTCTGATTTGCGTCCTTTATTATGGTCTTGTACTTTTGAATCATTTTAGTTCAGTTTTATTGGATTTTTTCTCAAATCATCAAAGAATTGAATAGTCCTTGAAAGAAGGTAAGTATACTTTCTATAAATTAAATTATTCACTGGAATTCCAATTTGTATCGTGTACAGCAAAAATAATTATAAACAAATGAAAGGGGTGACTGAGTCCCCCCGCACTACCATTAGCGTTAGTATCGAGTACGCGCCTGCTCCCGGGTTAAAACATTTTGAAGTCTTCTCGCTTTAAATGTTAAAAAGTAACACAATTATTCTTCATCGGAATTTTATATTCTTTTTCATTATTTATAACATTAATTCTAAATGCTAATTATTTGAGGTTTAAAAAGTCACAGTTCTTTTAAACAATTATTTACAATTATAGCATTTATCTAAAAAAATCATTTTACATGTTTGTATACAATGTCGTGTGTGTGTGCACGCAGTTTTACTCTCCTTACAGTTCAGTTATTATATCAAGAATAATGTTTTATTTTTTTAAAAAATGAACTCGTGCGAAGAGTCGGTGTTTCAGCCAGTATACGTTTAATGTATCAGTACTTCATAAATAATTTCTTATTACTAAATTAAGAGCAATTTTAATAATTATTAGGGACTTCCATGGGCTTGTCTTGTAGAGGAAAGTTTTTCATAGGAAGGTTTAATATCAGAAATTGACACTTTGAGTTATTTTTCTATATTTAGCTGAGATCTATATTTTGTCTTCAAAGCATCCACCGCAGAAAATCCGGTTTAACAAAGGTAGGATGTTGAAAATGGTAATAGTATACGAAGTGCTTTTGCTTTCAGTACAGATAATTCCTCATCCACCTCTACCCAAAATTCAAAGAGGGATTTATTACAAAATTGCCTTTTAATTTTTCACTGGATGTGAAATCTATGAAGATTTCTTCTTCGGAAGTTGAGAGCCCTTCTGGAGTATCTTGAAATAGATCCCTAATACACTCGTAACTTGCTACCAAGCTGTCCTCATCCAGAAAATACTTTTTAAAATTCTTTGGCAACTTAGCCAAATGATTTTACATGTTTTAAAAACAACTTTCACATGTTGTTCTACAGATTTGTAAGTTTTAACACATATCGAGCTGGGGCTTTTTTTCCCATCATTTACTTCAGTAATGGTGAATCCAAAATTTAAGTATTTTTGAGAATATCGCCTTGATTTAATTTTCCATGCTCGTCTGTGTACTTGTTGATTCTTTATTATCATCGAATGTTTGCTTACGACTTAAAAATGTATGTATGATTTTGTTTTAATCTACTGCCGTAAATACTTAATTACCGTGAATTACAATTAACGCGTAAATTAAAAAAATGTACATTCAAGCTAGATTTGATTGCTATAGGAGTATCGAGTCGACCAAAACTGAATGGAATTGTACGAGGAAAAGCATTTTTACATGTTTTGCGCAGACGTCCGATAGGATGCCCAGACTCACGCAAACGTACCCTATATTTAATGCCAGATGTGATGGATATGATAAAGAGCAGCATAGACTAGACTATTTTTCTAATGACATTTGTACTTTGAGAAATGAATGCTGAGAAGGAAATAAATCTTTAATTAAATATATCACTTTGCGATGTTCCAATTTAAAAATTAGAGAAAGAAAAATAACATAATAATAAGTACGTAATATATATTTTAAGTAATTTTCTTAAAATATATATATATTACTTAAAAGTTACATATACACAAAATTAATATACTTGTCGTATTAATTTGTACGGTTTATAATTAAGATCGTATTGTAACTTTAGCGTCTCTCTCTCAAAGTGCATTTTTATTGCAGTAAATACATTATTGTTGTACGGGGGGGGCACGACAAAAACAAAAATTATGATTGAAAATTGGGTCGCCAGTATTGAAAGTTTGAGAAGCACTGCATTAAGTATTCTTATTATATTTTACAAATATTTAATTTTTTATAATACATCTCGATATAATATCTAGTTCTCTCAAACAAAATATATTGCACTCCTTTTTTTTATTTTCTTTAATTTTGGATTTGTTGTCTCGCATAGATTTTTTATCCTTTTCTTTAAAACTCTAAATAACTGAACCTCAATCAATGCTACTCTGTGATTAACCATTCGACTTTTTTAAAATACAAATTAAAAACAAGTATTATAACATTTGAACTTTTTAAAAAATAGAAAGGGAGTAAAATGAGCGTTTTAATGACACACATTTAACTGGTCTACAGGAGCGAGATATTGGAATTTAATACTGCCATCAAAATTTCTATTCACGCGCAAGCACACGTGAGTGATGTAAATTCGATATTTATTGAATAAAAAAAGAGACTAATGAGCCATTGTTGTTAAATTTTCGATCAGTTTGATTCAGAGTCTTGACGAATGCGGAATTAAATTTGACACTTCGAAATTTAAATTAGCTTTTCATTTCTAAACAAGATTTTGTGAATAGAGCTTTAATGTCACCCATACAGTATAGTGGTTAGTGACACTGACTGCGGTGCCGTAGGGTCTGGGTTCGAATCCCGGGTAAGACATGGATGTTTGTATTGTAATCCTTCTCTTCTTAGTGATGTGTGCTTCACGCTTACTTCTATGTAAGCCCCTGTGTGATACTTTGTGGTGCACGGGGGTTATAAATGTTCTCAATAAAAAAACATAGCTTTAATTTAATTGCAATAATTCCGGTTTAAAGATATAAAATATAGTTTCATCGCAACTTCTCCGCACAAAATGAAGTTATAGACATAACATATTTCTTCGATGAAAGTGAGAGTTAGTGAGTGAATACTAGCTGTCGCGTATTCAAAATATTAGTCCTTGTTTCCAGGTTTTTTTAAATATTTATTATGACGACACACACAAACAATTAAACATAAATTGAAAACTATTATTTTGTGGGTAGGCACACCCGCCGATTTCGGGGTTCTGTTATCAGCCAAAGTTGGTAACAGACTAACTGAATCGATATTACTGATCGCAGGCGATATTTAAGAGAGTTGTGACATGAAAGACAGGTGGTTTCACATGTTTCGTAGAAAGGAGGCTGACTTGGCTTTGAAATATCCTTGGAACAGCCTGTGACACGAGCCAATTTTGTTTATCTAAGTTACTTTCATCCTCCAACTCTACAAACGCCACACAAAAACATCTCAACTTTCATCAGAATTCGGTAACGAATACATCACAGTGTTAGTTAAAATCAGTGATTTTTTGATTCGAGTCTTTATTTCCTTCGATTTTAGAATAATTTTTTTACGAGCAGAATGGCAAAGAACTCGGTTGGTGGGGGTGGAGCAGACTGCTAATTCGCTTAAAATGAAGAGGGAGCTTCTCAAGGCTATTGATCAAAATCAGAAGACGAAAACGGAAATCTGTTAAGATTTTGGTATTGTCAACTCTACATTATCAACAGTAATTAAAAAAAGGAAGCAAATTATGGGTATGCTTTATAATACGCAACTATATAAGTATAAAATGTACTCTAATAAACTTAATTTTTTTTAAATATATGGTTTTTTTTCAATATCCTTTAACACGAAAAAATATTTCAGCCCCCCTCAGTTTCGTGTTAACTTATTTTCACTGTATATAAAGAAGAAAGTATTCTTCAACTTTCATTGCAACTGATGCAATCTCGCAGCGTTGTATTATCATTATAATATTCAAATTAATTTTTTTACTAGTTACTTTCACCTTCGATTTTTGGCACCATACATGATTTGTTATTTTTTTAACACCGTCATACACCCATTTGTCAAAGTGTCACGCAGTAGAAAACAAAGAAAACTAAAATCAACTTCAATATACTAACTCCCGTTCCAAGGTTTAAAAAAATCTTTAGTTTTCTTTGCAATTACGAGTTGACCTAGAAACCCGGAGTTTAAAAACGATCCTGGCATAACAAACTATAGATAAGGAATGTGAACAGATAGTATTTTTCAACGTCACTTTCTTCTTCATCTAACCAGTTTTCTCGTTCGCGGTTATAAACTCTTGACATTTTAAAACTAGCGATCCGTTTGGTAAAAAAGCTGAAGTGTGTATTTACATTTAAAAAAGGTTTTTCATCTTACTGGCTACTATGTGTTCTAGTTTTTGCGAAATAATATTTGGTCAAAATGCGAAATAAAACTTGAATACAAATGATTTGACTTCTCTGTGAAAAACAATATTTTTGGCATGATTTCAAAGTAAACGCGGTACGTATTAAGCAAAAAAAAAAGAATATATGATGACGTATATTATCTTTTAGTTTGAAAGTTGACGGCGAAGGATTAAAGGCTAATGGTGCGGTGAGATGTTCCCTTATGCCAAGAAATAGGAATATATCTCGTGCTTTGAGTTGCAATCTAAAACATTTACATTCGATCCAGACAATCGTAGGCGAGATGCCAAAATCAAAAAACAACTTCATTTTGAGAAGAACTTCACAATAGTCTTTAAATACTACTTAATATGAATCACAGAGATGTACATATATCAGAAAATTCTAAAGCCCCGATTAAGTCTATAATATTTATACAAAATATTGTCACTGAAGTGATGCGTACACCAGTAATCAAATTTGTTGGGTTTGATACAGGAATATCGATGAAATATTAAAAACGCATTTTAGATTACCACAGTGGTTCTAATTAATTATGAGAATTCCAGAATTCTGAGCCATTATCAAGAATTGAGGATGTCACCTTGTAATTCATGTTATAAATTTTTACAGTACATCTGATGATTTTTCTCATGCTTTATCGGATGTAGTGACCATCTAAATTATGTAATATAAACAAAACAGTGGCACACACAAGGGAGGTCCTGGGGTCCGGACCCCCTAAAGCCCTTGATTTTTTTCCGATTGATTATAATTCTAAGTATATAGTACGTAAAATTTAATTAAGTATTTGTTTAATGATTAATTTTATTAATTAATGCTAATTATTTATTTAATGCTAATTATTTATTATTCTAATTATTTATTATTAATTATTTTTTACCGAAAATCGACGAAATCAAAAGGAGCATGATACAATAATGATGAACTTTCGACCCCGGATCCCCCCTTGAAAAATTCCTGTGTGCACTACTGAAACAAAACCATTTTGGATGAGGCATTTCTATTTCGCTTGCTACCATGTCTTTTCACATAGAATTGTACCAATCCTAAAGAATATTGCACAATTTTTTAAATTTCTTTTTCAGTACTTTGATTTGATTTATATACGTAGAACTCTGAAGTAACACGAAGGTTATAGGGTGAGAGTTATATTTACGTCGCATGGGAGGACGTCTGAGCCTCGACATATTGAAAGTGTATCGAATCTCTATGCATGGCGGATCTTCAGCGGTACTTGGCTCAAACTTATGACATGCCTGCTACGAGTCCGTGACCTTGAACACTAAGCTACCGCGGTCCATACCTATAGCTGCCGCGGCTGTAGGCGTTGAAAATCGTAATTTATAACCTCGACAAAAGACGAGGACGACACCTGAGCTAGAGTCCTATTCTGCATACTCCCACACCAATCAGCTCCTTTACACATTAGGTCTTCAGTGACAGCAGGACTCGAAAACGCCATCTACAACTCCGTGACCACGACCACCTGGTTATTGTGGCCATGACCTTTAGAGGAATCAGTAAACAACTTGCTGTAGTAACTTACTTTCTCCTAAATTTAACACTTCGTAAGAACTTAGACTCTTGAAACTCACTGACCCTCCAGCTACTGTGGTAACATACACTTGACTCCGAAAGTCTGCGTACAAGCGATTCTATTTCATATTCATGCAAAGATCGCTAATTATAAATGAAGTGTTCCTGAATCAATACTATTTTTTTATTGATTCCTCTAACGTTGTAAATTCAAATAGACAACAATCACCTATAAATATTACATAAAATAATACAAATATTCATAACTTGGAAACGACACAAATTGAGTGTGTCAAAAGTTTGCGTACACTGGAAAAAACCTTTACAATAATGGATTGTAGCAAAAAGTTAACACTTCTTAAACTATATTCCGTTCTTTCTATAACTCTCTCAACATATATTTGGCAGGGATTTAACTAGCTTAGTTGTTTCATCTGAGGATATTTCGTTCAATTCTTCTACTATGACAGATTTGAGCATTTCCTTGGATGTTATTACGTTTTCCCTGATTATTCACTCGAGTAAATCCCACAAATGCTATATTGTGCTGAGGTTTGGGGACTAGAATGGCTTACGGAATTGGTTTGGGACACATCAGAGCAGCCTTGGTTTCACAATGACTTCACAATGTGAGCCATTTGCTTGGTACCTTAGTGCAGCTGAAAGTAAAAATAATCACTCAGCTTAAGTTTCTTGGCATCGGCCCGGATATTTTACTTGAATAAGTTCAAGTAACGAATTTTGTACATTGTTGATTCAATAAATTCGACATTACCAGCCAATAGGCTTCCGATGCACCCCCAAACATTATGCCACCTCCTCCATGCTTGATAGTCGAGAAAGGGTTCTCTTGTTTAAGATCTGTCCATGAATTTTTGCAGGCATATTTTTATTCTTTTTGATGCCGAATTTCAAAAATTACTTTCAATTGAATATATTAGTTTTCAAATAATTATGTGTTCTATTTAGATTTTTTTTTGGCAGAGGTTATTCTCTTAGCTCTGTTCACTGGAGAGAGAATGGTTTCTTGAGTTTAACTCGACCATGATAGTCATCCTTTTTCAATTGTCTTCGAATTGTGGCTAAAGTTCACACTTTTTTTGTAAGATCTTAGCCACACTTTTAGCTATTTGTGAAGCTTATAGTGTTGGTATTATTTTCATAGAGTGTATTACAAAGCAAGATTCTCGAAGTGGTACTAAAAACGGGTGGCTGGATCTTGGCTTGGATGCTAAAATTTTAGTTATTTGTAAAAGTGTTTATCTATAAACACTTTTTGAATCGATGAATGTCTCCTATTAGCAGTTTCAACAATTGCTTAAAAAATTTCCCCCTTTTCTGGAGATAAAAAAAAATATGATGGTTTTTTTCTTTCAAAATATATCGATCTCTATTCCGTTGCATGCCATGGAACCACAAAGCTTTCAAATCTTCTATCCTAAATAAATCGTAAAAGAATCTTATAATTATTTAAAAACACCATTTAGTGCAATTATTTTACAATAAAAGGTCTTTATTTTGTAAGTGTACGCAGACTTTTGGCGCGGATGATTGGTAATTATTTGATGGTCTCATTCTTGTTAAGGTGAATTTTGTTGCTGTTGTTTAAATAAATTTTGAAGAATCCCTGACAAGTATTTTGATTTTCTAAAGCGAGATTTTAATAGTAATTATAGCATAAACACGTAAAATGATTGCCTGCACGCAGACTTTCGGAGGCAAGTTATATCACGTCGAACCTTTTCTTCGCAGTCTCGTGGATCACCTTATTGTTGCGTAATACATTAATATAAAATAAAATATAAAAAAAAAATACCCGTGGTTGTGGGGATTTAATGTGCTCAACTGACGTCATTTAACACGACGCTTTAGGGGTAAATGAGCCCAAGACCTTTCGGGTCTACTGATCGGACCTATTCCAGTCTTGTGTGGCGAAAAAGGAGAAAACTTAAACTTGTTAGTTGTGGTGTCACTCTAAAGCAGCTATACTCACCCTGCGGCCCCCCGAGCCTTTTTAAGGGGCCCGGTCGTGGCTCATGGCTCTGAGAAATTTACTTATTTAAGAACAATGTATTAAAAGTTTGGTGGGAAATTCTTTGTCAAGAAATCAAATGTATCAATTTTGCTTTTTGCTGTCGGTGTCATACGGGTACGAATTGATATTCTTTTTTTATTTGAAACGGTTACGGTTAGCGATAACAGATTGTGACGGGCTCACGCGTCTTTTCTTTAACATGTCCTTTGGGTTCTTCGGGGCCAGAATTAATGGCAACTCTTTTCTAACCAAATCCAAGAAGTGAAGGTGGCCGCGGTAGCCGAGTGGTATAGGTATCGGACTGTGGCTTGCTTTGTCACAGGTTCGAGCCCAGTACCACTAAAGACCCGCCGTGTAGGGCAGCGATGCACGTTAAATCTGTCGAGAGCTGAAACGTCCTCCCGTTGGTGTGGTGTGGTAGTTAGGAGAGGGGGGGGCAGCTCAGGTGTCGTCCACGTCACTTGACCATGGTTCAAAATTACGTGATCCGTCGCCAAAAGCCCTCGTGTAGCTGAACAGTGCGACGTTAATATTCAATCAATCAATCAACCAAGAAGTGAAGTGTGAAAGAAAGATGCAAATTAGGAAGCTTTTAAATATCAGAAGTTAGAGTAAGCAGGATGGCAATTAGAGGAATGTAAACAGTTCGTGGTTCTAGATTGAAGAAGTTGTAGATAACGTTACGTGGCGAATAGTAGGATTTATACGTGAAGAGATCTATCGAATCAAGGTGCATACTATTGCACTCGAGTCATTGTACGGCTTCATCTGGGGGTTATAATCGTTACTGCAAGCTACAGCAAGGTAGGGTTGATTAGTTAATATTAGTATCGGAGTTATTATTGGAATTAAGTTTAGGAGTCAGTTATTGATAGTGGTCTATCACAAGACAACAGTGGAGAAGCGACAATTTTATGGGTGAAACTAATTTTTAACAATCTTGTATATCTTGTAAGCGAAAAATATTCGAAGAAAGTATATCGTTTCAAAAAACGATTGGGAGGTTGACTATTTTGTAGTGAAAAAAACAAGCATGGATCAGTAGTTTGATTTGTCCAGAAAGTGCTGTATTTAAAAAAATTCCAAAAGAACAGGAATCATTCAATAACACTTTTACTCGAAGATTTTCAAGAGGTGATAAGCAGGCTTTCTTGGACAGTCTTTGCAACAGCAACAAAGTGTTTTGCCAGGGGTAATATTACTGCGGTAACAAAGATATCTTATGAAGTTTAATACATTATTGATAATCATATGAAACCTTTTACTGATGCAGAAATTATGAAGGAGTGTGTGTTAACGACGAAAATAAAAAATAATAATTAAAAAAAGCAAAATAGAAGTTATAATATTTTGGTAAATTTTCCACATTTTAAATTACCTATGTTATGTTGGGTTGTTAAAGCACCCCCCCTCCATCATTTATCCTCATGTTGAGGCCGGCGTGAAATAACTAACATACGTATGCGGCCTGCTTGAAATAGCTGACATATATATGCGGCCCATCAGAAAAAAAGGTTGAGTACCCCTGCTCTAAATGGTCTGTTGGTGACGGATTCATAAGTTTATAATCCTAGATTAAGTAAAAGATTAGTAATTCTAAAGGGGTTGTCTCTTCTGAATTTTTCTCCCTGCAAAAATAAAAGACAAAAAGAAGGGGGAGGGGAGAATTATTTATAAACATATGATTAATTACAGGGCATCAGCCGATAAGGAAAATGCATTGCAATATAGTTTTCATAACAGATAAAAAAAACCTACGCATTTCCATTTAAACAGGAAATTCTTTATCACGTGCTTTTCGAGATGTTTTTCTTTGATACTTTTACTTTCGATTTTGCGATCTGAGTGAAAAAACTATCAAGGGAAATCCAGGAAGGGAAATAAAATATTTAAATATATTTCACACCATATTTTTTTAACGCTGAAGATCACCAAAAAGGTAAAACATATTTCTGTGTAGAGCAGTTTAAAAGAATTTCAATTAAAAAAAATATATGTAAGAATGGAATGCCATTTTAAATGCTTATATCTTAAAAGTTGTTCAGAGCAAATAATTTGATTTAAAGAATTTCAGTATTAGCAATGACATATTAGAGAAACCAAATTCGAAGCGATTACGGATTTTAATGGATGAAAAATGTAGTAATGTGATCTAGCAGGAAAAAATGATGCCGATACTTTGGAGAGAATAATTTGTTCGTGTTAAATATCCGAATCAAAGACGATTTGATGAGACCTTCAGACAACGCAGCTGACTTCTAGCCATTCGCGGCGACGTGAAAAAGTCGCACTGTACAGCAACACAAGGGGTACCGGTGACGGACTTCGTAATTTTGGGCTTTGGCCAAGTGACGAGGACGAAATCTGAGCTGACACCTCCTTTTGTGAGCTTCTGCATCACATCAACGGGAGGACATTGAACCTCGACAGATTTAACTTGCATCGGCTTCTTTAAGTGACTTCAGTAGCACCAGGACTTGAACCCGAGACACTCCGGCTACGAGTTTGATACCATACCCACTAGGCTACCGTGACCACAGCCATTCGAGTGAGTGAGCAAGTGTTAAACAACGTCGCATTGTAAAGCAACACGTGGGCTATTGGCGACGGACCTCGTAATTTGAAACATCGATCAAGTGACGAGGACACTTGAGTTGGCCTTTCCGAAACTACCGCAACACGCCAACGGTAGAACAATGAGCCTCGACAGACTTAACGAGTCTCACCTGTCTACACGGAGGGCAGTGGCTTGATTGATTGATTGAATATTAACGTCGCACTTTTCAGCTACACGAGGGCTTTTGGCGACGGACCACGTAATTTTGAACCATGGTCAAGTGACGTGGACGACACCTGAGCTGGCACCCCCCTCTCCTAACTACCACACCACACCAACGGGAGGACGTTTCAGCTCTCGACAGATTTAACGTGCCTCGCTACCCTACACGGCGGGTCTTTAGTGGTACTGGGCTCGAACCCGTGACAAAGCAAGCCACGGTCCGATACCTATACCACTCGGCTACCGCGGCCGCCGGAGGGCAGTGGCACCAGTGAGTGAGTGAGTGAATATTAACGTCATACTGTTTATCTACATGAGGGCTTTTGGCAACGAACCTCGTAATTTTGAACCAAGGTCAAGTGACGAGGACGACACCTGAGGTGTTACCCCCTCTCCTAACTTCCTCAACACACCAATGGGAGGACATGTGATCCTCGACAGATTTAACGAGCATTCCCTCCCTGCACGGCGTCTTCAGCGGTACTAGGCTTGAACTCATGACACGCCGGCCTCGAGTCCGTTACCTTGACCACTAGGTTACCACGGCCTCAGTGGAACCAGGGATCGAACAAATAACATGTTGTCTACAAGTTCGTAGCCATAAGCACTAGGCGACCACTTTATAATTGAGAAACTGTAGATATTTTAAATTTCTTGAGAAGAATAAAGTCCTTTCCTAAAATTTCACTTGTAGTGAAACCCCAAAGTATTTATATGAACCAATAAATGGATACTTCAAATTTATACAAATCGTTCCTCTCGTGTAAGTTTTATTTCGTTTTATTTCTCACCATTTCATCTTTCTCCACTCCTCACTTGAGTAATGATAAGAGATGTTCATGACGTTTCTCTTCCCGAGAGAACTGCCTTTTCCTGTCATGCTATTCATTTCAACGGACGCCAAAGGGAAGAAATAATTGGCGAAAAGGAGACGAAAATATGATTCGTGTCATTATGAGGATGACGAATCCTTCGCCAATCTCTCGTATAATATCCCGAGTCGAAATCACTTTCTCACCCGACATATGGATGGGAATTCCTCCAGAATATTTTAGTAAAGAAATCAGTAAACATTCAAGTGATTTTGACGATCTGGACATCAACATCGACGGTGAATTCGTGACTCTGTCCAATCTACAGTCATTGATCTTTTCAAGGTTAATAAAAGCGAAAGGAATTTATATATATTCGGTTTTTTTTAATGAAATTTTTTAATTGCTCATATGAAAAGACGCAATGAATAAGCCTTCGAAAGCTTATTAAGCTACAGATATATCAAAAATTTCTTCACAAAATATTCTGGAAAGCTTCTACAATGAAAAAAAACATTTTAATTGCAATGTAGTGAACGAGTTCTAAATTAAGTTAATATTTGCTCTCCAAATAGTTTTTACATTTTCATCCACATGATAAAGACTAATGTCGGTCGAGTTCTTTTATAGAAATAACAGGGAAATAATAATATAATAATAATGATAATAATAAATGATTGAGTCAACAGCAGCTGACGGCTGTTTTACTTTCCTAATATACACATTATCATTAACTCGACAGTAATTATCGAAAGTGACTCATTGGGAAGCATTAAGCCATCAAAACAAATACACTGATTGCGCTAAATCGAGCGGTTATTTTTTTTTAAAGAAAAGAGTCAAGGGTTAATGGAACTAACACGTGTGCGAAAACGAAGTCAAACTGGAAATTTCTTTGTACTTGAACTTTATATTTATAATTTTTTCAATCAACACATTGCGGCCTAAAAGAAAGAATCTGTATTGAATTAATAAAGAAACGAAAGTGTTTTTAAGACGTTTAAAGAGAATGAATTTCATTGCATTTTATTTGGATTGCAGTCTAACTTTACCATAAGTTACAGAAAGTAATAATCACACTTCTGAACCACATTTATACTATGAGGACGTCACCAGAGCTAGTATACCTTTCCTTCCGATTTCCATACATATCATAAAGTGTGTAGTGACTGGCTATTGTTGAAAGTAGATTTTTTAGTGTTTAACACCCTTTCTCCGTACCTGCGGGAAGGTTGCTATTATAGTAGGGAGAAAGGCGTTGGCCTAGGAACGGGGCGGACAGAGGAAAGGGGATCCCTTGGTTTCTGAGCTGGAAGTGCTAGACTCAATACTGTATCAAGAAAAGAGTTTCTTGGATTTTTTTTGGAGCACGAAGCGCTGTATTGACTTTTGTATAAAGGAAAGAGAATCCCTTCGGTTTTAGCCTAACAGGCAGGGCTTGGTTTTGCTACATTTAGAAAAGATAAGAGTTCTGCGCGCTCCTTTTGGTACAACGTATTGAGCTGCGAAGTATTTAGGAAAGTAATGTAGATGATATCACAAAGCGAGATGCTACGATCCAAGAATCAGGAGCATAATCTGTTGGATGCAACAATTATTTTTATTTCACAAGATGGTTTCTATTGAAGAGTAATTGTGAACTATGATCTAGTTACTAAGTAGATAAATAAGTTAAACCCCACATTTCCACATCCAATCTCGGGTAACGGGGACGATTTAAAGTGCCTCATCTCCACTGCATGGCATTCTTTGGAAACAGATCTCATGAGGGATTGATTATTTATCACTCTGTGAACCTAAAAGAGGGCTATTGGCGACGAGCCTCCACTTTTTGAGCCAAGTGAGTGAATATTAACGTCGCACTGTTCAGCTACAAGAGGGCTTTTGGCAACGAACCGCGTAATTTTGAACCATGGTCAAGTGACGTGAACGACACCTGAGATGGCATCCCCTCTCCTAACTACCACACCACATCAACGGTAGGACATTTCAGCTCTCGACAGATTTAACGTGCATCGCTGACCTTCACGGCGGGTATTTAGTGGCACTGGGCTCGAACTCGTGACAAGGCCAGCCACGCTCCGACACCTTGACCACTCGGCTACCGCGGCCACACTTTCTGAGTCAAAGGATGAAGACTACACCTAAGCGGGCTACCCACTCGCCAAAGGAAATAGACCCCCAATCCATTCTCAATGGTTATAAATACGTTATCTTAAAACCAAGCTAGCGCAGAACCCTCCCTACGTGGCAAGATCCCTCTAAAATATCAAGAACTATCGCCAATTTAATGTATATGATTTCTTTTTACTAAAATTTTCGTTAGGATAGGGGTGCGAATATTACGCTCTCAGAGTTTTTCGAGACAGCCAAGACAGTCAGAAACCCAAATATAAAGAAAATGTGCTCTACATTTGAGTCGACATAAATTTGTGAGCAAATGTTTCCTTGTACGAAGATCAAGATTAAATGTAGATGCAAGATGGCTGACATGAACTTGTACGCTTTATTGAGAATTCCAACGAGCACAATCTCAGTCCTGATTTAAAATAAGTAACATAAATTTTTTTAAAAAGTCAATCCCCCTACTTCTTTAGAAAATCTTACTGGCGTCATCTGTTGCAGATAAATCTAACTTCATCAGAAACAACGTAGAAAAATTTTAAAATTTTAAATTAAAATTTAATCAATGAATTTAATACTTGAAATAGCTGTATTGTCATCAAGTGTCATTCACTACAAGTTTAAAAAATATATTTGAGATTCAGTGGATGAATAAAAAGTATTTTATTAACGATCGAAAATTTGAACAAGATATATAAATCAATATATATATATATATATATATATATAAATCAATATATATATATATATATATATATAAATCAATATATATATATATATATATATAAATCAATATATATATATATATATATATAAATCAATATATATATATATATATTATATAAATCAATATATATATATATATATATATAAATCAATATATATATATATATATATATAAATCAATATATATAAATCAATATATATATATATATATATATATAAATCAATATATATATATATATATATATATATATATATATATATATATTATATATATATATATATATATATATATAGGGAAGAGAGTGAACTCTATAATAGTAGAATTTGAAAAATTGCAGAAATTGTAAAATTAAATACGCTTACATCTGTAGATGAAAGGAAATTAGAAGAATAAATAAATTGAATAAAACTACCAATATTTTATTTAACGTATTTTTTACTTTTCATGGTACACAATTTATACCTTTTCTGAATATTCAAATTTATCTAATGAATGTCATCCCATTTTAAAAAGCTTTTAAAAGCATCTTCCTCTACCACATTGTGGCCTCAGAGCCTAGCAAAAAAAATTGCCTTTACTCTAAGAGTTATAGGAGGATTATTGGCGAAGTTTTTGTTCGAAGACAGTCAAATAATTAGGAAATATATTTGGTTTATTACTAATCACGTTTCCCTACGGCATGTGAGGAATTTTAACTCAAGTTAAAAATGAAATATGATACATATTGATATTTGGCCGAACCTATAAACCCATTGTATATAGCATTACTGCGATAGTAATTAATCTACCAAGTGAGACTGAATGTACGAAAAGGAAAATATATAAATTCTCCTTTTATACAATAAACTGAAATTTTAGAGTGCCTTTTCCCTAATGCAATTAAATGTTATGGCAAACTACAAATTAAAAACTTCTATATATTAGAAGCTCATATTTTTTTAAACAAAATAACAGCCCAAATAAGGCTTTTGGTGTCATTTGCATCAGATTTCTTCTCTGACATTAGATCTAAAAACCCACTCCCTAACAAAAAAAATCTGAACGCAACTTTCAGTCTAAACGAGAAATTATTTTCCAAAAATAACTCATCTGTGATGTAACATTCAATATGATCTTGTTTTTTATGCCTCATTAGGAAAGCAAAAAATAAACAACTGCTCAGAAGTGACGCAATCGTCTGTTTACCAAACCGGAAGTGGCGCGGAAGCACCCATTTCCCGGCAGAAAACAAAGGAATTGACATAATCTTATGCAACTCCTTCCCTCTTAAAGAAATAAACAATGTCTAATTAGAGAAATTCTTACTCAGCCAACACACATCATTCATTCATCCTTTGCTCTGATCTCGACCCTTAAATACCATCCTTAACTTTTTACTCTCAGTTCTGATATCAGACCATTACAACATGCTGTTGGGAAATGAATACACTTTGAAAATATCGTACTGCAATAATGAAAGGCCACGAAAGAGGTGCTTCATAACTTTAAGTCACGGTCAGGTGGCGAGGAAGACACAAGAACTGGCACCCTACTCTTCAAACTACCACACCCCGCCAGTGGGGATGATTTTGAGTCTCGACGGAATTGAAGTGCATCAGCCCCTCTACATGGCAGATTTTCCAGTGGCAAAGTCTTGAACTCATGCGAAGCCGGACAGGAGTTCACAACTGACCTTAACTGTTAAGTTACAGTGACCGGGTAACATGATAAGGACGTTATTTCAACCCCTTCTCGTGGCCGCGATAGCCGAGTGGTATAGGTATCGGACCGTGGCTTGCTTTGTCACGGGTTCGAATCCTGTACCACTAAAGACCCACCGTGTAGGGCAGCGATGCACGTTAAATCTGTCGAGAGCTGAAACGTCCTCCCGTTGGTGTGGTGTGGTAGTTAGGAGAGGGGGTGCCAGCTCAGGTGTCGTCCACGTCACTTGACCATGGTTCAAAATTACGTGGTCCGTCGCCAAAAGCCCTCGTGTAGCTGAACAGTGCGACGTTAGTATTCAATCAATCAATCAATCAACCCCTTCTCTGTCTGCGTTGCGTGGCCACGGTAGCCTAGTGGTCAAGGTATCGGATCGTGGCTGGCTTGTTACGAGTTCGAACCCAGTACCACTAAAGACCCGCCGTATAGGGAAGCGATGCACGTTAAATATGTCGAGAGCTGAAACGTCCTCTCGTTGGTGTGGTGTGGTGGTTAGGAGAGGGGTGTGCCAGCTCAGGTGTTGTCCTAGTCCCTTGACCATGGTTCAAAATGACGAGGTCCGTCACCAAAAGCCCTCGTGTAGCTGAACAACGAGACGTTACTATTCACTCACCCGATTAGATGGTCAGTCGGAAGAGAGACGAAGGGGTTGATGCCATTCCGTATTCCCATTCTAATATTCATTAAGTCTCAACAGGTTTAACGTGTATTATACGAGGGATCTTAAGTAGCATCAGGACTTGACTAAAAAACACCTGCCATAAGCTTGCGACCGTAACCACTTGGCTATCACGGTCGATACGATCATGCCTAGTGGTTGGAGCATCGGACTCCAGACCGGAAGGCCTGGGTTCGATGCCACCAAATACCCTTCGAGTACACACGGAGTACGTGCTCGTTAAATCAGTAGGTCCGAAGTCTTGTGGGTTGAGTCACGAGCGCAGGGACTGGAGAATATTTCCCTCCTCTTCACTTCCATGCAGAAATTGTGGAGGTGAGGATAGGTGGTGTCGCCATCTATCGTTATTTCGGAGAATTTCGCCGAGCTAAATAGTACTGTCACCTGTATGGTGCTCAAGGCCAACGACAGGCGTACTTCTAGCCCCTTGCCACGATGAATTTCATGGGCCTCGATCTGACTACGTCAGACAAGTGGCGTTAGAAACAACACAACGACATGATTTTATTTATTTTTTTTATTTACCTCAGACTATTAAGTATTGAGAGGGCTGTTGGAGACGGACCTTATAATCTGGAATCTCGATCCAGTGACAAAGACGGCTACTCAAATAACACCCAACTCTCCAAATTTTCACATCCGGCACACGCGAGGGCTTGGAATCTCAACAAAGTTAACGAGCATCAGTAACTATCGCGATCATTCTCCAGATAAGGATACTTCAATTCTGTCTGCATAAAGGAAGTATTTAAATTCTGATTTTTCGTCAACGATGAACTGAGTCTAGATATAAATTTCGATTGTTGCAGACAATAATCAATCAATTGATGACTATTGTTGTATGATTAATCAACTATCGTGTCTGCATCATTCAAGTGAAGTGCTAGATTTGCAATCTGAATCGTCACTTTAAAATACATATATTATAAAAAAAATTTAATTCTCTCCGAAAAATAAAATATAGTTTTAAAAAACTAAAATACACGCTTTTATGGTTTTAATCGAACTAAAAAGTAAAAAAATAATTCTTAATATAAGACTAAAATGATTAACGAGAAAATCAATGTCATTGTGGTTAAAGCGTGAGGTGCTCCAGATAAATTATTATTTCTTACTAGTTCTATTCCGAAATGCTGAGACAGCCGCGGAAGCCGAGTGGTATAGGTATCGGATCATGGCTGGCCTTGTCACGAGTTCGAACCCAGTACCACTAAAGACCCGCCGTATAGGGAAGCGATGCACGTTAAATCTGTCGAGAGCTGAAACGTCCTCCCGTTGGTGTGGTGTGGAAGTTAGGAGAGGGGGTGCCAGCTCAGGTGTCGTCCACGTCACTTGACCATGGTTCAAAATTACGTGGTCCCTTGCCAAAAGCAATCCTGTAGCTGAACAGTGCGACGTTAATATTCAATCAATCAATCAATCCGAAATGCTGAAATAGCGTAAAAATGTAGTGCAAAGCACCCCATGCTTTTACCACAATGACATGGGGCTGCGGTAGCCCAGTGATCAAGGAATCGGATCATGGCAGGCATGTCATGAGTTCAAACCCAGTATCACTACAGACTAGCCGTGTAGGGCAGCGATACACGTTAAATCTGTCGAAAGCTGAAACGTCCTCCCGTTGGTGTGGTGTGGTAGTTAGGAGAGAGGGGGTGCCAGCTCAAGTGCCGTCCACGTCACTTGACCATGGTTCAAAATTGCGTGGTCCGTCGCCAAAAGCCCTTGTGTAGCTGAACAGTGCGACGTTGACATTCACTCACTTACCACAATGACATGAATTTTCTCGCGGGTGTGCGTCAGCCATTTTATTCTTGTATTAAGAATTATATTTTACTTTTTCGATTAACCATAAAAGCGGGGTTTTTTGGGGGAGGGTTTAAACTATAATTTTTTTTCAGTTTTTTTTGTTGTTCGATCTACAATAAAAAAAAAGCGTGTTTATATTTTAGTTTTTTAAACTATCATTTATTCACTGATGAATTAATTTTAAATGCGTATCATTTTTTAGAACCTGGAATACAAATTGGCATCTTATCAGTGCGTCGATACGACCTGGTTTGCAAAATGTAGGATCAGCCAACTGAAGGAATTTGGAAGAGCTAAATTTGAAATATTTCATGCGGAAGGTGTAAAGTCAGCCCTAAAAAAAGCTCAATATTCTCTCTGAAACTTGGATCAGCATTAGATATAGAAGTACACGATTTGAATCGAAGAGTTTGTGAGAAATTATTTAATCCGGTGACCTCTGAATCAATTCTCAGCTGTTTTGGTAAAATGAATATTTTTTTTTCGCAAGTCGATTTTTTTTATATCCATTTTCAGAAAAACTGGGCGGTTGTTTACATTACGGTAAAAAAGAAATTGCTATTGCACTTTTCCACATAAAGAACACTTGTTTTGTTTGTTCTATTTGGATTAACCATGAACCTTTTTGTTTTAGGATTGTAACTTAGTCTTTAAGTCGCCAAATCTAGAAATGGGATCTGGAAATAGTCGCCAAATCTGGAAATGGGAAATTATTAATCCTGATGATCCTCATCAGGACAATGGAACAAAATTGTTAAATTATTGAACTGTCATTGCGCGCGGCTCTTTACAAGTGTGCAAAATTTCGAATTAATCTGACCTTTTTAAGTGGGTAAAAATCTAGTTCAAAGATTTCGTTACATACATATGAAGCTAATATAAGCGTGTTAAAAAAACTTTAATTCTCTCCAAAAAAGAATTTCAATTCTTTAACTAAGCTTATCAGGATATGGATTGGATGTACAAACACTCATAAGAAAACCGTAATTTTTTAAATATATTTTTAAAAATGACATTAATTCAGACTTAATAAGTTAGTTACCAAGGGAAACGCGTATTCATTTTGATCCCAAAATATCACTCGCTGTTACCTGCAAATAGTTTTCAGCCCCCGTGTCTTGTACAGATTCCAAAAAAATCCAAGGTTTCGTTTACGTAAGTTAATTAACAAAAATGTAACTATTTCCTAACCCATTATTTTGCATTCCGCCTCTTTTGTTGGAATGATCTCACAACCACTTCATTAAAAGGCATATTTTTCCATCCGCACAATTCAAAAGCACACGTGAAGGATTTATCTGTTTATCGTATAATTTTTTAAAAAAATTATTTGTTGTTGTGAAAAACATACAATATATTATCATACAATTTTTACTATTAGTTCATTCTCTCTCATATATATATATATATATATATATATATATATATATATATATATATATATATACACTGCTGGACAATTGCTAAGGACGGATCACAAATTGCTATGTAGCATAACATTAAGCGAGACATGAGGCCTAGTAGGATAAAATATAGTTGCCACACTGTTCAGACATTAGAATAAAGAATATTTATTATTCTGGAAAGTACAAAAGCTGAGAAACATCTGAAAGAAAAAAAATGTTCATTTGATCTGCGTACGGAGAAATGGAACAATGCATCTAAAAGTCAGCAGGCACCTTAAAGAAAGGTATCAGTACGGGATATGTCCACCGTGGAGTGTGATGCAACATTCAACACGTCGAACCATACTTTGCACAACATTATCCAGCAGCTGTTGAGGCACTTTATCCCATTCCTCTCTGAGTGCACGGATGAGGGTGTTCTTGTTTGTCGGAGGATAGATTAGACCAGCAACTTGCCTCCCCAAAGCATCCCACACATTTTCAATGGGGTTTAGATCTGGAGAACGCGCTGGCCATACGAGACGTTGAATACCCTCGCTGTATAGACAATCCTGAACAGTGAGTGTTCGATGACATGTTGCGTTGTCGTCCATAAAAACAAATTTATCACCGACAGCACCACGGAAAAGACGAACAGGAGGAAGTAGAACTTCATCAATTTATCGTTGGCCCGTCATAATCCCATTCACAACCACATGTAGGCGCGTGCGGTCATTGATCATGATGCCGGACCACACCATGATACTGCATGTCGGATATCGGTCCTTTTCCTGGATATTTTCTGGATGATAAGCAGTACCAATCTCGCGCCAGATCAGTTGGCGTCTACAATCCGATGACAGACTGAACCTAACTCATCTGAGAATAGTACGCATTCCCAGTCCTGTTCAGTCCAATTGTGGTGCTCACGACACCATTTCAAACGGGCAGTACGGTGCTGTCTGGTCAATGGGATACACACAACAGGTCTGCGTGCGTATAGTCCTCCTCCCCTCAAACGTCTGGCAACAGTGTTTCGGGAGATCTGCTTTCCTGAGGCAGCAAGAAACTGATTTGCCACCTGCTGAGCTGTGGTGCGCCTGTTTCTTTTTGCTGATAGGACGATATATCTGTCTTCTTCAGGCGTCGTACTTCTAACTCGACCTCCCCCGTGCCGTCTACTACACATTCCAATAGTTTTAAATGACTTCCACAGCCGTGAAACAACGCTGTAAGCGATGTCGAACTCCCTGGCAACATCTGTTATTTTTCGCCCTTCTTCGATCTTTCCAATAATTCGGCCACGCATAAAATCATCTATATGATGTCGGGAAGACATGCCAAAAATTTTAAGTTCGTTTATTAAATCTTTCCTGTAAAACTTTGACTTGAAACTTTGACATCTGTTATTTTTCGCCCTTCTTCGATCTTTCCAATAATTCGGCCACGCATAAAATCATCTATATGATGTCGGGAAGACATGCCAAAAATTTTAAGTTCGTTTATTAAATCTTTCCTGTAAAATTTTGACTTGAAACAACAACTGTCCACACGCGTCGAAACCTTTAAAGCTCTTTTGAACGCTATCATGTGATGAACAGACGTGGAAAAAAATTTGCATACTCATACTTCTTTATACTAATATCCCGCACTTATTCTAATTTTCCACAGTTTGCTTCCTTTCATTTTGTGGTTGCTATGGATGATAGTGTTATCCGTCCTTAGCAATTGTCCAGCAGTGTATATATATATATATATATATATATATATATATATATATATATATATAATCTTGTTCAAATTTTCAATCACTAATAAAATACTTTTTATTCATCCACTGAAATTTGAATACATTTTTTAAAACTTTTAGTGGATGACACTTGATGCTAATACAGTTTTTTCAAATATTAATTCATTAATTAAATTTACTTTTTGATTTTAAATTTATTCTGCGTTGTTTCTGCCGAAATTAGAACTAGTACCAGAAGATGGCGCCAGTAAGTTTTTCTAACGAATTTTTACTTGGCTTCAAATATATTTTTTAAAACTTGTAGTGTATGAGGGCGTGGCAGCCTAATAGTAATGGACAGTGTATCATGAGTTTGAGCCCTTGTGCCCCTGTAGACCTGCATGAAGAGGGGCTAATGTACGTTAAATCTGTTGAGGTTCAACGTCCTCAAGTTTACGAAGTGTAGAAGTTTGAAGAGTAGGGTGCCAGCTCAAATGTCTTTCAAGTCACTTGCCCATAACTTGAAACAACGTGAGTGAATATTAACGTCGCACTGTTCAGCTACTCGAGGGCTGTTGGAGAAGGATCTTGTAATTATACCATGGTCAAGTAACGAGGATGACACCCCTTTCTCTTAACTACCACATCACATCAAAGGGAGGACGTTTGAGCTCTCGACAGATGAAACGTGCATCGTACCTCTACACGGCAGGTCTTCAGCGGTACTAGGCTTTAACTCTTGAAACGCCAGCTACAAGTCAGTTACCTTAATCACTAGGCTACCGCGACCACTTGACTGTCACCACCAGCCCTCGTGTTTCTTTCTGTGCAACGTTAATAGACATTCATTTACTCTATTAACTAGCATAAAATAATTAATAGCGAAATTCTGAGTATTACATAATTTAGAAATACGTAAACTATTTATTACTCATTTCACGCAGTTACATAATATAGAATGTTTATATTTTTAGTGTAAGAGCCATAGTTAAACTGCGCTGAAAGTACTCATTAATTTATCGAAAAAATATCCGATTAAAATATCTCTGTAAATGAAACAAGTAATATAAAAAAATTAAGTCAATTCCTACTTAAATCAACAAGGTAAAATTTTATTTTAGCTACTTTTTATTAAATAGTTACAATTAATATAAATATGTATATACATATGACACTGTAGCACACACAGGAATTTTTCAAGGGGGGCGGGGTCGAAAGTTCACCATTCTTGTATCATGCTCCTTTTGATTTTGTCGATTTTCGGGAACAAAACACAGTAAAAAACTAATTTTTGAATAAATAATTAGCATTAATTAATAAAATTAATCATTAATAACAAGTAATTAATAAAATTTTACGTACTATATACTTAGAATTATAATCAATCTGAAAAAAAGTCAAGGGCTTTGTGGGGGGGGTCCGGACCCCAGGACAGCCCCATCCCCTTGTGTGCGCCACTGATGACAGAATCTCAACATTTTGTGGTAATTAATTTTTATTTATTATCATTAAAGGATCGTATTGTCATCAAAACAATCGTGTATATAAAATTTCAGTTCAACTGAATACTTTAAAACGTGAGAAAAAAAACCTTTTCAATTTTTGACACAAGTCGCCAAAATGGTCGCTAAGTCGTCAACGTGGCTGTATTTGTAATTCTTTGAATAATTAGTTTTAATCAATTAATTTTTATTAATTATAATTAAATTATTGTAATGTCATTCAAAATAATCCCGTATATTAAATTTCAGCTCAATGGAGCGTTTAAAATGTATTTTATTAACGATTGAAAATTCCACCAAGATAAATAATAAAATAAATAAATAAAAAAACAAACAAATAAATATATAGAGAAAATGTGAGTTAATAGTAGGAATTGAAAAAAAAAAGGAAACTAAGATGGAATGACAGTGAAAAGTGACAAAAATGGATAAAAATTGATATGGAATCCTGGGTAAGAGATGCCCGTGTTTACGAGGCACAGTAAACCCTACAGCAATGCTTAAAAATTTGCTACCCAATTTTCAATCATAATCGTCATCCCCCCCCGTACAATAACAATGTATTGAATGTATTGGACGTACAAATAAATACGACCTTAATTATAAACCGTATAAATTAAGATAAATATTAAACTCTTTGTACATATTACTTTTAAGTCACTAAGTTACTTTAAAGTAATAGGATAAGTATCTAGTAGCTTGCGATCGATGGTTTGATGATCACTGCTCTAGAATGATGCGTTGCTTCAAAACCATTCCTTTCAAACAAGACTTATCTCTTCCCCTTATCAAATTGATGCACACGCAAATTCTTTATAATTCAGAAGAAAAAAACATAGAAAGAAACTGAATAAATATAATTGATACGCAAGATTAATTAAAATTATTTAACACATATTTCGGATATTTTTCAGTTTATTATAAATATAATTGGTAAATCATATTTACATAATACGTAAACGATCGGAAATGATTTATTACTCAATGAGTTCATGTTCGAGAAATCCACAGAGCAATTATTATTCAAGAAAGCGCATCCATCTTTATCATTTTCTGTATAAATACCATAATGTGTTTTTAATTATCTATTGTTGTCTGATCGATAAGTCATTCTAAATCAAGTCGTAACCATAAGCAATATCCTTTTCACTTCAGTTAAACAGAACTTCATGATTAACGTTTCTAATTTTTATATTGGTTACGAATATTACACAATTGAGATTTCTGTCTTATATATAAATACAAAAAAAATTATTTTATTACAAGGAAAAAAGTATTCGTTTACAGCGAAAGAAGGAACGAAGAAAAAAAAACATTTTCCAACAGAGTTAAGCCTAATCAAAGATTCCGCCAAATCCGATACGTCAATAAGTTCTCTCATAATTAAGATTAATGAGATTGGAAACGCAGAAGAAAAGAGAGGTAGAAGAATTAATAAACGATTAATGCACATTGCATAATAAGCGCTTAATCGGACTTCCTTGTGCCTCGTTCGGCGATTGCTGCAAACCACAATTTCTTTTTCTCGAATGAGGTCTTCGTGGAAAACGGTTGTAAAGTCAGTTCGGAGTGGAAAGTCATTTCCAATCTATCGACCTAACCACACGGCTTTTTTTATAGGCTCGCAAATGGGACAGGTTTTTTTAGCTGGAACAGGATGATTATTGTCTGAGTTTCTTTGAATGGAACTGTCACACGGATAATTCTAGAGTAGAATGGCGTGTGTGGTTCAAGGAGGTTTACTTAAGGATTGGGGAGAACCTCAAAAAGAATATTTTTGAAGAGAAAAGTAGTATTTTAGTTAAGTGATTTCCTGTCGAACCTGAAATTTTCTGAGAATGCGAATGATCAAAAATAGAAAGTGGAAATATCTCAGAGTCCCTTTTTAAAAATTTTTGTATGTACTGAGCTATATTTCAGTTGCATCTGCAAGATCTTACACATATTTTCAGCAGAATACAAAAATAAGCCCTCAGAGAGGAAACGACATTATAAAAACGGTTTGGGTACGTTTGAAGTACTAATTACAAAATTTTCTAATAAAAAAACTCCGAGAAAATAATTTAAACATTAATATTATTATGTAATATTAAAGCATATATCTTAATAATATATTGAAAATATTGATATTCGTAAAAAATTTGTAAATCAGTAAACTTTAGCAACAAATATTTCCAGAAAAAAATGAAATTAAACAATTTTATGCGATTAATATCCGACCATAATTAATTAATTATGGTCGGATATTACAGAACTATTAAACAAATATTGTCCTTTGTCTTTCATGTGCTCTTATATAGCTCATTTTTTAGGTACTTCTCTTACTTATTTCTTCTGATGAGACTGACGAAATTTAAATTCTGTCTACAACTATGTTATTTATTGTACTTGGAGAATAAAAAAAATTAACACAAATACAAAGTTCATATAAAGGAAATAACGCTAAGTGAATAAGAAAAAAAAATATACATAAATCCTACCATTTATTAAGTAAATGAATTTACTCAAATTAATGGTAATTATTTAGTTGATGTCCCTTTATAGGGATTAGTTCGTTTTGGGCTCATAATTATGTTTTATACGCATTTCTTTTTTGAAAAAAATATTCCGTCCTTTAAAAAAAGCTGCGAAGTATTTATTATACTCCATAAAAGCATTTGTTAAAAGATAACAGAATTTTGCACACATTATAATTTTAGAAGTCGTTACGCATTATAATTCTACAAAATAATAATTATTACATTAATTATAAAAAAATATCATTAAAAAACAGCTACAAAGAATTTTTACTTGAAAGAATGCAGGAATTTTTTTATTTGAAGAATAGATCACGAATTAATTAGACTTCAAAAAGTTATATGGTTTTGGAAGTTAAAGTAATTTATTAAATACAATTTAGGAGATGAATATGCTGTAGATTTAAAGAATTCTACTATAATTTTTAATTGAGGCGTTTTTTCCTCAACAAAATTTGAAAGAAAAGCTATTTTTACTAAAAAAATTCCCTTGCTAATTTTTATTTATCTTAAATTACGATAGTCTTTAAAAATTCCTAATGAATTATACATTGAAGAATTTCTTTCCCTCATTTAAATCTTACTCAGAGTATATATCAATTTTAACACTTTAATTATATGATTTCAAATTACATATAATAAAATCTTAAAATTAAAAAAAAAAACTTTTTTTAGAGGGAACCGACGGAACAGCACACAAAAAAAAGGAAGCCTTGTCACTCTAAATAGTGAGAGTTAAAGTGGTATAACAATGTTTTCAATAACAAGCTGTTGTGGACAAAGTCAGAAAAAAATATAACGTTGCTTCACTCACGAGAACTGTTCGACTAAAATATAATTAGTTCCAGTTTGGCAATCTCGCAACTTATTCAAACCATATAAGAAACATTCGGACGCAAACACTTGCTGTAAAACTTTCTTTTTAGTAAGCCAATACTTATTGCCGGAAAGCAACGATTACACGGCTAAAGGGGCAAATAGAGACGGTAACAATATTTACTGTGTTTTATAGTATTTAGAAAAGATATTACATTTTTATATTTATTTTTAGGCGGAATAAAGCATTACAAACTTTAATCTGCCAATTAGGAAGTAAATTTTACTTATAAGTAAAAGATGTTACTTCGCTCTCGTTCTTGAATCCCAATCGTAGTTGCAAAGAAATACATGCATGATTGTGTTAAAACTCTAAATATGTTATTTAAGGCACTAAAGGTTTATAGCTGTCTTAGAAAATTGATTGATCCCTAGAGAGCAATCAGGTGGTTCATTTTATGGGATATAAAAAGGGAAAATAATAGTAAAAATTCTCATTTACTAAGAATTTCCTAATTAAATCGCTGGGGACATCTTCAAGATTTCCACGATAAAGAAAATCCTTAACTACACAGTGCTGTTTTTTTTTCCACTACAAAAATGTCATGAATGTGATTATCTCTAAAGCAATCTTTAAAGTAATTAAAAGATATTAAAGGGTTTATTTCGTATTTTTCAAGCGCATAGTTTACCATAGATAATTGGAGGAATTTGTCAGCCAAAAGACCTGTTTTCCCATATCAGAAAGAAATTTATAGAAATAAACCAGACAGAAAAAACCTATAGCCAAAGTATATTATGCGTAATTATAACTATTGGCATTTATGTGAAGATAAGGTTTTAAAATCAATTCACATCAAAAACAAATAATTTTTCTTCACAATATTAATTCTTAATTTTTAATCTAGAGCTTTCAGCATTAGAGTGTATAAATTATAATGTACAATATTTCAGTTTTGCAATAATTCATCAATAAAAGGCCTATATCAATTAAGAAACGTTTATCTCAACTAAATCTTAAATAATGCAATTATGCTTTTCAAGTCCGACATTATTCACCATATTAACAATCCGTTAATTAATTCATCTCAAAAACATTGAAAAATAAATTTCATTTAATGGAGACAATATTTGTTCTGAAAAATAGCCATGATTAAGCGTAAAAACGTTCTAAATGGATGAGAAAATAAATGTATACGCAATATTTGCAACAATTTTTATAATTCATAAGAAAGTGAGTGAATGCTTATTAACATCGCCCTGTGAAGTAACAAGACAGCTGTTAGCAACGAACCTCATAATATTGAATTTATATCAAGTGACTAGGATGACATCTTAGCTGGCACCCCGCCTCTTCGAATTCCCACGTCACGTAAGCGTGAGGACTTTGACACACGCATGTTAAGGTGATTGCCTACCTTGAAAATGTCGTTTTTCGTCCACATAAGGCATTTTTTTATATTTCAAAATCTTATAGCTTAAACATTTTTCTTTTCAAAACAGTTTTTCTTTTTCCTGTACGCGAAATAGAAATAGTTATAGTGATTTAAAAAAAAACATCACTCTATGCAAAAGGACAGTAAGATAAAACTTTAAATGAGTTTTTCTCAAAATTACGTTTTCGAAATTAACTCTTTACCAGATACATGATATTTTAAGAACCAAACCAGATAACGTTTTGAAATTTTGTGGGAATGCTTATTATACTATTTTTCATAAAGTGGACCACAAGTTTTGTTGTAGGTTAAATATTTTTTCATTTAGGGTAGTTTTTATAAAGAAAAAGCTTAAAAAATATCAAAATTTTGATATTATTATGTACAATTGTCTGTAATTTTTTTGTATTTTAATATTTCTCTTAGATTTTGGTTCATTTTGAAGAGCATCATAATATGTATGTTGTGTATAAAGGAAATTATGATAATTATATTAGAAATTTTTATACAGTGTTACCCGTTTTAGTAAAAATTTGGTAAAATTTCCTTGAAAACAACCAATTTTTCTAAAAGTACAATATTTACTTAAAAACTTTTATGCATATTTACATATTTTTTAAAAAATTTTCTTCCTAAAAGCACTCAATTTGTTTCAAAAATTTGTTTTCATAAAAAAATTCGGTCCGAAGGTAGGCAGTCACCTTAACGTGTATCAGCCCTTTTTCACGGTAGGTCTTCTGTGGCTCTGGGACTGGAACTCGAGCTCATGACCACTAGACTAATACAGCCACAGCTCATAAGAGAAATTATCCAAAAATAAAATGTAGCCACAGGATATGAATATATGTACAAAATATCAACAAAAGATACATAGAATAATAAGCAATGTTTAGCAGTGGCGCACACAAGGGGGACGTGGGTCCGAACCCGTTGACACCCTCCCCCTATCACCCTTTATATTTTTTCGATTGATTATAATTCTATGTATACAGAACGTAAAATTTATTTATTATTAATAATTCATTTTAGTAATCAATGCTAATTAGTAATTCAATAATTTATTTTTTTTTACTGTTTTTTGTTCCCGACAATCGGCAAATAGGAAAGAATGTTTGGTATTATGTTGGGGTATGATACGAGAATGGTGGACTTTTGACCCTCGATCCTTAAAGGATTCCCGCGTGAGCCACTGTTAAATAGTCAAGTCATTCAACACCTAACAGCATCCTATAATAATTGGATTACAATTTTTTATTTGTTGAATATATAAAGAAAATGACGGTTAGAAAAATTCAGTACATAAAAATACATTTAAAAAGTATTAAAAAAAGAGAAAAGGTCGTATTCACGGAAGACAAATAAATAATAAAATATAGATTATTCAATATTCATTTTAAAATCCAAGAGAAACGCCGATTCGTTAAAAAGTAATCTATAAAAACGAAAATCCACAAGTATTATTGCGAAAAGAGAAACTAATAGAGTAAGAAAGTAATTCGTAGGTTAACTTTCAACGCTCTTCTACTGTCAAAGTGCAACTGAATAATTCAAAAACTTAAAAAACGTTCTAAGTTATTTTTCTCTCAAATAGTCTGAGAAGTTAATCAGAATGCGAAGAAACACTTCTCCATTGGAAGGCATGTTTAAAATCATCCAGTAGAGTATAAACACACAGAACGATTTAGAATCCATTATAAACCACTCAGCATGGCCTAGCATAAATATTAAGCGAAAAGCTCACTCTCGCTAGAAGAGAAAAACAACTCGATCAACTGCTGCCATATTTCTTACTTTTAAAAAAAGATTTAATAGTTAAATCGTGCTATGCACCATGCCACATGGTCAACCTGCTGATTATTAATTATTAAGTGAGATTCAGCGAATTAAATATGACCGTTGTGGGGGAAAATATTATCATTTGTGTGTATAAGAAATTTTTTTTACAAAATTAGAACTGGCAACTTTCATGATTGAAATCGTCGTTTGTGCTAAAGGAATGCTCATAAATACTCATTTTTTCTAGTCGTAATTACGTAATTAGAAGAAATGTCTTTCTTTATAAAATTAGGTAATCTGGCAACTTTCATGATTGAAATCGTCGTTTGTGCTAAAGGAATGCTCATAAATACTCATTTTTTCTAGTCGTAATTACGTAATTAGAAGAAATGTCTTTCTTTATAAAATTAGGTAATATTTTGTTATGTTAGTTAATGACATAATAAACATAATCTGAAACATTTTACTACATGGAACCAACCATCTTACTTATACTATATTTAAACGACACATCAAGTAATTACATAAATATCTTCTATTATTTATTTTGATAAAAATCGAAAAAAATAATTCATACTTCTAAGAATTTTTGTGAAATGATTCACTCATTGTAAATCCATGATGTTGACAAAATTGATGAAAAGTTTATCTCAATTTTTGTCATGGGTTAAAATTTCTTATATATATATATATATATATATATATATATATATATATATATATATATATAAGGGATTGCAGTTTTAATAACAATTACAACTCTGCATTAGAAGAAATGATTGCAAATAATTAAAAAATATAAAGAACATTATTCTGTGTATACATCAAAAATGTAATAAAATTTTTAACATTTAAACAATTAATGCAGGGTTTTTTTTAAGTTGTTGCAAAAGCATATAAATCATAATTCAAACTTTGACATTTTAAGCATAGATTCTTTCACTTTTATTACTCTTATTAGAAATGTTTTCGACACTAAATTTAAGAAAACCAAAATAACGCAAGTATCGAGATAAAAGTTAGTTTTGCTGACTTTTTTTTAAGGCTTTTGTAAAATATCTATATATCTCATTGTATTTTTATTACAAGTTTTAAATAAAAGGAACCATTTGTGTTTTAGTCGTCTTTTTATATAATGCCACAACTTAACTAATTTATTTTAGATTTAAAAGTATTTTAGGAATTTGACCTTCACCTAATACTGCTTAGCATATAATCAGTGTTTATATACATAAAGATTTCTTGTTTTACAGAGAACAATCTATACACTATCAAATTACATTTCTGCTAGTGACCGGAGTAGCAGTGGCGTAACGTACACCCCCGCAACCCACACATCGCGGGGGGGCAGGGTTCTAAGGGGCCCAAAGCCTGACTGACGCAAGTGCTTACCCTTTGTAAAATTCAACGTGGGGGCCCAAATGTTCTCCGTTACGCCACTGCGCAGTAGCCAAGTGGTTATTATCTCAAATTTAGCAAAAACCTGATGGCAAAGAAAGCCCACTGTTTAGAAGGTTTGAAGCACGTGAAATTGGTTGGGACTCAAAGTCCTCACGTTGGAGTAGCTAAATGCGTCGATAACAAACATTTAAGGTTTCTGAGCACGTTGAAATGACCAAATTCGGTCAAAACACATATTTTGTTTTTGTTTTTTATTTTATTGAATAGAGCTATATCTTACGGTTTTACAAAATACACTTTGTTTTGTTTCTACGCTACCTACAGGCCAAGCTACATTCCACTTTACAAAATGAGAAAAACTGGAAGTGGGTCTTTAATCTACGAGAAGTGGGCATTTAAAATTGTTTAAAATCTTATCATGGCGAGTCTTGCAACTCAAAATGTTATATAAATGTATTTCTATAAAAGTTTTTGAACCTGATATTTATATTCTCTCTTGTCTAAAGAATGTGCTAAAATATTTCTTATTCTATGAATATTTTGAGGTTTAGCATGTTATTAAAATAATGGTCTCATTAAAAAAATGTCCCCTTTCTTATAATATTTACTCGATTAGCTCTCAAATTTTTAAATTTAAATAAAACGTTAAAATTTTAGTACATTTTCTTGATAAATAAATTTGTTTTAGTAATACTTTAATGTATATAAATTATTACTTTTTGCTGTAATTGCTTTGAAAATTTTCACAAATATTGCTAAAAATTTCACTTATAACTGTGGTTTTTGTAAATTTTAAATACTTTTTAAAAAATATGAGTTAAATGTTAAATTGACTCCTAAAAAAGCATTTCTAATGTTTTAGTATGCTTATTTTTTAAAAAAAAAGTACTCCGAACGCGTGTCCAGATACCTAATACATTTTCCCCAGATTTAAGATTTTTTTAAAAGAGAAAGAAAGAAACTATATATACTCTCATCTCTTGATCTTAATATAAAAATTCATTTTTTAATAAATACAATAAATTTAATTTTCTTCACGCAAATATATATATTTCAGATAAACTCAAATTAATTTAATCCAAAGAAACATAGAAACATTAATATCTAACAAATTATGTCGCTATTGTTTGTCTACACGCCGAAATTCAATATTGTTACAGTCCTCATTTCAGCAGACACGATTTTATTTTCCAAATGTCACGTCAAAATACCTTTAATAACAACACCCAACATCTACATATCCTTCAATACCTTTTTTCGAAAAAGCATTTTTCGTTTTTCAAACAATAAAGCAATTAACTCAGCAATACTTGCTATTACTTCAAGTTTAGGTACTTCACACAGTGAGGATAATCAGAAAACTATTCATTAACTCGAATTGTGTTCAAGTATCCGCGAGATTGAAAAGCGTTTAATTAATTTCGGTAAATCCACATCTTGAATGCTCCTATCAGCTCCATAAACAAGTCTGTGCTAAATTAAGCCCCGGCATATTAATATATTGTGTTGAGAGAGACTAGTTTTATGGCTGACTAATAATCGAGAGAGAGAATTATTAAATTCAAGCCACGAGCACTCTCTCTTAACATTATTGAGCTGGAGATGGGGTTAAAAGAGATGACCTTTAATAAGTAGGGACAGTGTATTATTTTGTTAAAAACGCTCCTTTTTGGGATGGGTTTTAAAGGAAATGTCGCAGGAAAATGTGATGAAATTAGGAATCTCATCAAATCCCAGAGAGAGATGATTAATTGACGGGAGATGTTAAAATAACATCTCTTCAAAGTCGTTTCTCTAATGAAAGTTCGGGATTTGAACAAATCCTTGATTTGTTTCAGTGAAATGATGAAATAATATTATCAAGGGTTTAAAAGTGTTTATTGTGAACAAACAGGGTGCATTATTAAACGTAGAAGTAAGTAATAACAGCAATAATCAATGAAATACAAATTATTAATTCGAAACTAATTAAAAAATTAGGCAGGATTTTTTTATGTGTAACATCTTTCCTCTCAGATGCTTACACACTAAAATATCAATACCTAAGTTAATCATAAGGCGCATTTTTTTAAAGTTATGGGGTTGGTATTTAGGGGATTAATAGTACTACCTGTATGGTTAGGAAATACTAGGACTCGACCCCCCCAGGTGTCTCCCCCATTCTGGACAGCATTTTGCCAATGCAAATCCTGACTAGTTCATTTCATCATTTCACTGAAACAGTTCAGGAATTTGGTAAAATCCCTTACTTTCGTCAGGGAAATGACCTATAGAGACGTTAATAACATCTCTCGTCCATTGATCCTCTCAGTTAGGGATTTGATGAAATTCCTAATTTCGCCATTTCCCTGCGAAAGAAATATGCTCATTCAGAAGAGCATTGTCAATAATCTAACTCTGAATAAAAAAAACACTCTTAAAATAAAAGCTTTTGAATTATTTGTTTCATACATCTCTTGAATGTCGATCATCGCATCGTAGCCTCATTGTGTAAGTAAGTGTTTATTAACTCGCACTCGAAAGCAACAAGTGAGCTGTAGGTGACGAACCTCATAATTTTGAAACAAGCTCAAGTGACGAGGACGACACCTGAGCTGGCAACTTACTCGTAACTTCCACACCACAGCAATGGTAGAACTTTGAATCTCGGCAGATTTAAAATGCATTGGCTTCATCTACACAAGGATCTTCATTGCCACTAGAGATGGAACTCATGAGATGCCGATCACGGGCTCGTGACCACAGCCACTAGGCTACCACGGCCTCGATATATATATATATAAATTCTGAATAACATTCTAAATCATTAATTTTTCGTTAACTAATTGTGTTGCCTAACGAAGTTACGCAACACAAATCCATTGGTGGTGGATCTCGTAATTTTGAGTCACGGTCAATTGATGAGTACGATACCCGAGCAGCACCGCGTTCTCCTAATTCCCACATCACGCCAACGGCTTTGTACCTCGACAGATTTAACATGCAATCGGTCTCTTCACAATGTAGCAGATAACGAGAACATTACCTCTTATAATTCTGCAAACTTCATAATTATACCATTTTAAATTCCAGAAGCTCAACTACATATAGCATGCAATATTCTACAATTATTCTTCACGATATCCTAGGCAGAGAACCGAAGCTGCAAAATTATGCACATCTATGAAAATTTAATTCTTAAACGAATCATTTAGTAATTTTGGCCTGAAATGAACACAATCAAATATTCATGTTGCGAAAATTATTATGAATTTCAAGGAAAAAGATGCTTGAACTTCAACTATTTTTTAAATGGCTACTTAACGTGAAATACCGTCGACCCATTTCGTCAAATCAAAAGACGTCGCCAATGTCGTGATAGGCAGCTAATAGTGGAAAAGCTTTCCCGTGGATGTTCTAATATAATAATAAAAACAATGATAAAATCTGGCGACGTTTTTCAGTTTTGGCAAAATTGGGTGACCGCATAACACGAAAGTACCAAAAAAATGTCATTGTATTTACGTTATAGCCTTTCTCTAACGTTTATCCCAGATTAACGTTTTAACCTAGTAGAATCGTCCCCAATCGCAACTTATTCGGCTTCTGTTTGTACTCTAACTTTCGATCGCCGTGGACCCCCTTTATGTATCAGCTTAACATCGCGGGCCCCAAGATTTTGAGCACCCCTCCCTGACGTCCAGCACATGGCTAAGTGATTTAAATACAATCGTTTCCAAATTGGCGAGCAATGAATTCAGTTCTTAATCTCTGCACATGTTTCTCTACTATTTTTCAATTCCTATTTAGCTCACACTTTCACTCTCTATATATATTTATTTATCTTCGTGGAATTTTCAATCGTTAATAAAATACATTTTAAAGCACTCGATTGAGCTGAAACTTTATATACATGATTATTTTGGATGACAATGCAGTAATTTAATTATAATTAATAAAAATTAATTGATTAAAACTAATTATTCAAAGAATTACAAATACAGCCATGTTGGCATCATTTTTGGCGACTAGTGTTAAAACTTGAAAATATTTTTTCTCACGTTTTAAAGTATTCAGTTGAACTGAAATTATATAAACACGATTGTTTTGGATGACAATACGATACTTAAATGATAATTAATAAAAATTAATAACCACTTAATGTTGTGATTCTGTCATATGTATATACATATTTATATTAATTGTGTCATATGTATATACATATTTATATTAATTGTGTCATATGTATATACATATTTATATTAATTGTAACTATTTAATAAAAAGTAGCTAAAATAAAATATTTCTTTGATCTAAGTAGGAATTGACTTAAATTTTTTTTTATTACTTGTTTGAAATTATTACGCTGTATTAATGGAAATCTAGTCGCAAACAATAAAAGAACTGAGTTAATATTATAAATCTAGTAATGGGTTTTTTAATGGGGGCAATTTATAAAATATAGTCTAGGATGGCAAATATTTCAATTCCTCCACGGGGCCAATCAGATTCTGTAAAAGAGGAAACTCTTAACATTGAATGGGAGACCTTTGCGGACCCCCAAAAAATGTGCTGGGGTCCACGGACCCCAGTTTAAGAATAGCTGCTCTAAGCCTTTTCCTTACAAAAATAATATAAATTAAGAAATCATTTTATATTGAAATCACGTCAAATCATGATTGATTGTTGTTGGAACGAATCAGTAGATCATTAATCACACTAATATGCCTATGTGGTTACTTTTTAACAAATCACTTTCTACTGCATTTTACTAATTAATATTCTATAAATAACTTACCATTGAGAGGAATGCAAATTAAAATTCGAATGAATACTTCCTTTTTTTCCCACTTGAAAGGCATCCCAGTCTGTCTACAAGCCTTATCATGCGCATCTAACCCACTGATCACGTGTTTTTAATCAGAAGTTCAAAGAACAAATTTAGCCCAATTTTCACTTCTTTTTCGCATAATCCGAAAACTAACTAGTACGGGTAAATGGTTAAGATATTCAGCTCTAAATAAATAGGTTAAAAACTGCTTTGATTGAATAAATAGTCATTAAGAGATTAGTTCCACTATGAAAAGAACAATGTACGCATTTGTAAGCATTTGCTAAATGGTTACTTTCAAATGTGGATCTTAATTTTCCTAGAAAATCGCACAGTGTATAGCTATAGTTGTAAAACTCAAATGAATTATTCCTTTTTGCAGTAGAACAACCAAAACCGTTAATGTTACCAATTTAGGAAGCGTTACTTTTTTTTTAAATAATTAACTTAATTTAAAAAAAACCTGTGCTGAGCTGTGCCATGCTTAGTTTCACCCATTTTTATTCAGAATATTTTTTTTAATGTTATATAATGTAAATAGGCGTGAAACTTAAATACGTTTCCATGCCACTGGCGATCTTTGATGATTAATCTGCGATTATGGGACGTCATAATCGCATGATATTTGTAATCTCTTGCTTCCGTCAATCAGTTCATGGGCCTCACCGTTGCCAAACTTTGATTTTTACAGTTCTTTTCTTTCAAAAGATATATATTTGCCAACAATAATAACGTAAAAGGAAGTCCAGTGGCTGAGTGGTAGCGTAACCCGCTTCCCTGCCACTGGTCCAGAGTTCAAATCCCGGACTGGGTAAGGTCGACTCAGCCTTTCATCCCTTCAGTGGATCGATAGATGAGTACCAAGTTTGCTTGGGAACTGAACACTGGGTTTTTGGGGTCAAACTGACCACTTGACCGAAACATCCGCACATGCACCCCAGCGCCTAAGGTCACGTAAACAGAGATAGGTACAGTAGGCCCTTGACCTCATGGGCTGTTGCGCCACTGAGTTCAGTACACATAAATACACAAATTCCTTTTCCAAAATGGGGCACAATTATTCCATTAAGATGTCTGCCACATGACATTACAGTAAATCTCTTTTTATCTGAATTGCAGTGGCATAACAGAGAACATTAGGGCCCCCTGAAAAGTCCGGTTTTGGGCCCCAAATCCAAATACGTACTTAGTGTCAGTCAAACTTTGGGCCCCCTGGAGTCCTTGGGAGCGTACGTTACGACAATGGCAACACAGCGCCTAAGATCACGTAAACTGAGATAGGCACAGCAGGCCTTGGCCCTCATGGGCTGTTACGCCACTGAGTTCGGTTCAATAACATCAAAGCAAAACAGTCGCCCAGCCAGTATGGTGGCTATGACCCTCGGCTTGTAACCGAGTGGTTTCAAGTTCGAATCCCGAGTAAGACATGGTTGTATCTTCGGGAAAGAAGTCGCTTTCACCTGTAATGGATTCCCGTCTCGAAAAGGTAGCAGCGCACCCCTTCCTGTTACATGCTGGGATCATCCTCTGTAATAAATGTGTCTATTCTTCTGTTGTATTGTATGCTTTCTGTTCTTCACTTGTATTTCATATGTGTTCCAAGGATAAAAACACACGTCAACAACAAAACAAAATGCACACTTGATAAAAAAAATTACACATTTAAGGTTTCTTTTTTTTAATTTTGAAAAACTTTTTGAAGAATCTTAATATTTGAACAACTTTATCAAATTTGAAATTTTATCTGAACTTCACAAGTAAAACAACGAGTACAAGTCAGTCAGTTTTGAATTCAAGGGAGACCACGTGATTGCACACATCTTGTGACCATCGCGAATTTAGCCCATTGGGTTAACATGCAAGTTCATATAAACTTTAAAAATTAAATGAAAAGGGAAAACCTACAAAAAGAAATAACGGCATGCTAATTTATTATTGATCCAATTCATAGAAGAAAGTTAGATAAATCAATTTTTTAACGCATAATATGGAAATTTTATATTTCACTCAAGCTTAAGTATGGAAGCAGAAAAACAATCTTTAAATACATATAATTTAAGCTTCACGATTTATTCTAAACATTTATACTGAATTCACGTTTTTCGACTGCACGTCAGTTATAATTTTCAACGCTAAGTAAATCAATAGCATTGCGTGATACGGTATTCCAATAAAAAATCGGAAAAAAGCATTTCCTTTGTCAGTCAAATTGATATGAAAATAACACAGTAATAAAATAGAATAGTTGCAATCAGCGTTCTTGATTCAAGTGATATATTTTTAATGGATACAATTCTAATGGAAAATTTACTTTCGAAATGCAATTTCTATATACTAACTTATATCTGTACTTCCTAAAAATATTATAAATAATAAAAACCTGTTAAACTGATTAAAACATTTTGAATAATAAAAGAATAGTTTAACATAAATTGTAATGTTTTTAAGAGATTAGTTTTTTAATGGTTTCGAAAAATATTGGAAATGGTCGAGTACAAAAGATAGAATAGTTAATATTTTTTAAACTAAAAAACTAAAAAAATGAAGTTTTAAAGCTATAAAATAAATGTTACAGAATTTCTTCACTTTCACCTCGTACGGTCGGCAAACAATTTAAAAAAAAAAACTATTTAGTTAATCACAGTTTAACGATTTCTTTTCTTCTTATACTTAACGAAATAAACTTCCCCATTACAATAAATTGCATTTTTTTACATCTCTTAAGAATTCCAAATTAATAAAAAAAATATCCACATATAAAACGCTTTTTGAATGAACAAGTTATCCAATCATTTTTTTTCTTTCTAGTTTCTCTTGCGTAAGAAAAAAATTCAGTTCACGTTTGGTTTCCTAATTACTTCTACGAAATTGCATATTCATACTTCTGACGAAAGTAAAAGGAAAAAAAAAATCGGGATCAAGCCGTTGGCAACAGCGGCCGAATCGTCTGCCATTACGCTGGGCTGTAATTGGGGTTAGTAATTCAGGCTAGAGCGCGTAAAACATTTCGCAAAGTGATACTCTCGACTAGGTGTTGGGCGCAAAATCGAAGTTGGCTGCTACTCAATGCAGGTGAGGTCACATTGCGAGCACTTTGCTATTTAAGATTGCTTCACCACGCCGAGCCACCAGAATAGACAAAACGACATGGTAATTTTAAATAAACTGTGACCGAAGAATGCCAAAAGAGACGGTGAAAGGAAGTCAATTATGTTGCCTCCTTGTCTTTTTTCATTTACTTTATCGCATTCTGTTGCCAGTTTCCCTAAAAGTAATTTTGCTATTCCCACGGTATATACATTCGCTTATCTGTATTATAATTTGATATCAATTTACATAATATTGCATCGTTTTGATTTGATTGTTTTAATTACGTCGCACTTAACAGCAGCATGTGGTGACAAATTTTGTAACAATGTGACGGGTAATGGACTACATTCATGAAAGTCACATGATAAATGCAATCATGTGTTCTCCATTGAATTAAAAGCTGACATCAGGTACTCATATTACTCATACTTGCTGTATTTGTAAAATCCAGATACATGTTCAAATTTGATTACTGGTTAAATATATCCAAGTGTTAAGATTGTTGTAAAAGTTTTTTTTAAAAAAACCCTCTAATATTATAATCAAAAAATATACAAAATAATTTAATATGAAAATGTAATATACACACAACAAATATAATATTATTCGGGTATTTTTAAAGCAAGTGCATTTTGTCTACCTATGTGCATTAGTGTTAACCAATATGTACTTTTAAAAAAAAAGTTTTTGTAAAAAGTAAATTTGGCAAGAGAGAGGTCTATGAACTGATTGGTTACCATTTATCACATGATTATAACGTCGTTTATGTTTTAAAAAAACCCAAAAACTTTCCGTATTTATCTTCATTTTAAAAACACAAAAAATTAAACTAAAAATATATGACTAAAAATTCTAAATTGCAACTTGGTTAATAATGGTATATATATATATATATATATATATATATATATATATATATATTATATATTATATTATATATATATTATATTATATATTATATTATATATTATATAATATATATATATATATATTACTAATTGATTACCCACCCGCTTCACTGGGTATTGCACGATGTTGTATATATGTATACTGTTTACATATATATTAATTATTGATATCTAGCATTAAGAATTCGATTGTATTGAAAAATATATTTATAGCTGTTACACTCTCGCCTCTTGATATAAAAAGAACATAAACTATAATATCTAATTTCTATTTATATCTAAAATGAAGAGAAATATTTTTTTCGCTCACTTAACCTAATGAAGTGGTTTCACCAAAGCAACTTTCAGTGTGGATCTCTACTCCATAAAATAAACATGCGTGCTAAATTTCAAGTTTAAATCTAACAGAGCAAAAAAACGGAATTTTATCATTAATACCTCGTTGAGAGCACTCTTAGCGGATTCCAATTCTAAAAGAAGCATGCAAACCAAATTTTATTATTGTAGTCTTAGCAATTCGAAAACGGGAATTTTGTCTATCAATACCCCAATAACTCTCCCCCGCTTCCCCTGGGTTGATTTCCGTAAAATCCATTGTTAGTGGAACTCTATTCAACTAAAGAAAAGTGCTCAACAAATTTCAAGTAAATGAGTTAAATTCAAAAACAGGAATTTTTCTATAACACGCATTAATCCGTCGCAACCCCACTCCTTTGGGGGCCCGTTTTCGCAAAAAATTTTGTAAAAGGAACTTTATTCCATGAACGGAACATACCTTCTAATTTTCAAGCAGGTGTTTCTATTAGTTGAAACGCGGAAATATTTATCTATTACGCCTCTTAATCCCCTTCAGTGACCCTTGGGGATCAATTTTCCCCAAAACTAATTTATAGCGGATCTCTACACCATGAAAGGAATCCGCTTACCAAATTTCAAGACTGTCCGTCTAATAGTTTTAAAATGGAAATAATTATCTATAACGCCCCTTAAGCCCCCGCAACGCCACTTAGGAAACGATATTCACAAAACCCATCTTACGGCATATCTCTACTCAGTGAATGGAATCTGTTTACTCAATTTCAAGATTTTACGTCTAATAGTTTAAAAAAAAAGTTAATTGCATATAACGCCCCTTAATTCTCCACAACGCCACTTGGTGTCGATTTTCACAAAACCCATTCTGTAGGGGATCTGTACTCCATGAAAGGAATTCGCTTATCAAATTTCAAGATTTAAACGTCATCAATTTCCTCCTATATACAATATTAATGCTGACTTCCAAACTCTGAGGCCAATAGAAAAAATTAATTACTATCCTTCAACTTAAGATCGTCGAGAATTCTCATCCAATTACCTCAATGTAATTATCGACATCGCTAAAAATAATCCTTCATACATATTTTAATAAACATTTATTTTATTACTTTAAAAAATTACTTATTTTCACACATCACGCGGCTAACACTACATTAACTTACTGTATGACTTTCACTCAAATAAAACACTTTAAATCAAGACATTTATCTGATTGGCTTGTGTAAGAGCCTTCTATCATTAACAGAGCTTTACACAGAAATAAGGACAACCCCTCTTCTTGTGTGTCACAACTGTTCGTGAATACTGTTTCAAAATAATTTTTTCCCCTCACCCGTCAGACTGAAGACGTACAAAGTTACAGAAGCCCCTCCCGATATAGTTCCTCGGCGTGCGTCAGAGGGAATCTCGAATGACAGGAAGGGATTAAAACACCGAAAATAAATTAGATTTCCAGCTAATTTGCTGCAATCAGAATAAGGGTGGAGGACCGAGCGTTGAACTGAAGTTCAAGAGATTTATGCAGCTGGCGAACGGAAAAGATTCAGAGAATCCATCCGCTGCAGATGCGAGAAGAAAAAAAAGAAGTCGATCTTATCATTTTTGGCACTAATTAACGCGCATGTGTGTGTGTGAGGATGCAATCGCTAGGATTTTATTCTCACTTAAGAACACTTACATTTGGAAAATATACGAATAAGTGTAAACACTTTTTTACTGTGAAAGAGATTGACAACCTTGAGATTGAGATTTTCCCACACATTGAATGAATGCTAATAAAACCCAAGCAATGGTTTTTAGATGCATGGGAGAAAAAACATTGATGAATAAGAAGTTCTATTAACACTTTTACTATAAAAACTTTTTTTATATACACTGCTGGACAATTGCTAAGGACGGATCACAAATTGCTATGTAGCATAACATTAAGCGAGACATGAGGCCTAGTAGGATAAAATATAGTTGCCACACTGTTCAGACATTAGAATAAAGAATATTTATTGTTCTGGAAAGTACAAAAGCTGTGAAACATCTGAAAGAAAAAAAAATGTTCATTTGATCTGCGTACGGAGAAATGGAACAATGCATCTAAAAGTCAGCAGGCACCTTAAAGAAAGGTATCAGTACGGGATATGTCCACCGTGGAGTGTGATGCAACATTCCACACGTCGTACCATACTTTTGCACAACATTATCCAGCAGCTGTTGAGGCAATTTATCCCATTCCTCTGTGAGTGCACGGATGAGGGTGTTCTTGTTTGTCGGAGGATAGTTTCGACCAGCAATTTGCCTCCCCAAAGCATCCCACACATTTTCAATGGGGTGTTTAGATCTGGAGAACGCGCTGGCCATACGAGACGTTCAATACTCTCGCTGTCTACACAATCCTGAACAGCGAGTGTTCGATGACATGTTGCGTTGTCATCCATAAAAACAAATTTATCACCGACAGCACCACGGAAAAGACGAACATGAGGAAGTAGAACTTCATCAATGTATCGTTGGCCCGTCATAGTCCCATTCGCAACCACATGTAGGCGCGTGCGGCCATTGATCATGATGCCGGCCCACACCATGATACTGAATGTCGGATATGGGTCCTTTTCCTGGATATTTTCTGGACGATAAGCAGTACCACTCTCGCGCCAGATCAGTTCGCGTCTACAATCCGATGACAGACTGAACCTACTCTCATCTGAGAATAGTACTCATGCCCAGTCCTGTTCAGTCCAATTGTGATGCTCACGACACCATTGCAAACGGGCAGTACGGTGCTGTCTGGTCAATGGGACACACACAACAGGTCTGCGTGCGTATAGTCCTCCTCCCCTCAAACGTCTGGCAACAGTTTTTCGGGAAATCTGCTTTCCTGAGGCAGCAAGAAACTGATCTGCCACCTTCTGAGCTGTGGTGCGCCTGTTCCTTTTTGCTGATAGGACGATATATCCGTCTTCTGCAGGCGTCGTACTTCTAACACGACCTCCCCCGTGCCGTCTACTACAAATTCCAGTAGTTTTAAATGACTTCCACAGCCGTGAAACAACGCTGTGAGCGATGTCAAACTCCTGGCAACATCTGTTATTTTTTCGCCCTTCTTCCATCTTTCAATAATTCGGCCCGCATAAATCATCTATGTGATGTCGGGAAGACATGCCAAAAAAATTTTAAGTTCGTCTATTAAATCTTTCTGTAAACTTTGACTTGAAACAACAACTGTCCACGCGCGTCAAAACCGTTAAAAGCTTTATGAACACTATCACGTGATGAACAGACGTGGAAAAAAATTTGCATACTCATACTTCTTCTTACTAATATCCGCACTTATTCTATTTTCCACATTTTGCTTCCTTTCATTTGTGGTTGCTATGGATGATGGTGTTATCAATTATTCGGTTCATCTCCAAAGCTCAGCAGTAAAAACACTCCGAAAATGCATTCTGCTGATGCTGGTTCCAGATGCTTGTAGCAACCTTACTAACTCACTCCCGAGCCGTATGGCTTCTGTCGGTGCTGCCGAAGTCATATTCTGGATATTAGTATGTGATACCAATTATGCGACTTTGTTCTGTAGTATTTTCTATGTAATTTATACCTTTGATACCATATCGAATCAACAAATTCTAGCAGGCCTCGCTGGCACCAGACGGGGTTGGATGAAAAATAATTCGAACCTGCACTGAAATTGCAGCATAACTGTTCAGAGAAACATTTGACGACGTAGGCCATTGGTCTATTACATCCAAAACATAACATAAAAATTCATTTAACAAAAGGTTAGTATTTGATAGATGTATATTTCCCATTTCAACACTTTCAAAATCTTATTAATATTATATTTTTTAATTAATTTTTCCACACTTTTTCCTAGGTTTATGTTTTCATAAAATAATAGTTCATTGAGTTAATTTCATTTTTCTTTGTAATAGCCATAAATTCCTAGAAATATTTTTTAAATACCAGAATTCACCACCGAATTGTTTTATACCAGCTATATATTTATTATCCATGAACAATACCACTTCGCCCATATGAATAGAATTCTATTATCCGTAGAAAACAGACGAAAGTGTATATAACACGAAAATGGAACTCCCATAATTTAGGACGAAATTCATGTAGTCTGATTGTTTTGGTTTTAATTATATTGCACTATACTACGAAAACAAATTTTTAAAATAACATATATAAGTGTGTTATGGAATATATTTTGTATTACATTAAAACTTGTTTATTCCCAAATTAACAAGAAACAGATATGTAATTTTAGAACTATACAAAATATCCAAGTTACCAAAAAGTTCAATATTTTATTATCATTATTTTAATAAAAAAAGAATTGAATGTTTGGTTAAAAAACTATTTGTTTCTCTCTCCACTAAATAAAATTTCGTATTCAAATTACAAATATTTAATACCAATGACTATTTGCTGTAGCAAATTTTCAATATTTTCACACCATTATGAATTATTTTAAATCGAATGTATATTATAAATAATATTTACTTGTATAATTTATATAAACAAGCTCGTGTAAAAAGTGTCAAATCGGTTATATCTTCTAGTATTGCTCAAAAAAGTTTTATACAGAAATAAAAGATGTTATTTTCCCAACCTCCACGATCACGAATTATTGACTACATGAATCAGCGATTCAACAGCGAAACACCGTTTGATGTTTAATTATTAACCAATCAAATTGATCCAAGCTGTCGTATTTGGACCAATGGCC